>VZTI01005532.1:5656-60321 GCA_013397865.1 Struthidea cinerea
GCCGCTCCGCTCCGCCCCAGAGCCGGCCGGGCAGGCTCCCCCGCAGGTCCGCGCCCTGCCCTGAGCAAGGGCCGCTCTGTGCTGCGCCATCCCCGCCCGGTCCGGTCCGGTCCCGAGAGCCGGCTCTGCGAGGCCGGGGGCAGCTCATTCTCCCCTGCAACTTCCGAAGACTGCGCCGCTCTCGTCGGTGTGCCGGTGACTTCGGGAGCGCAGCGTCTCTCCCTCTGTGTCTCTCTCCCCTTCCTTGCACCAGTCACGCTAAATTTGACTTTGTATCTACTAAAAAGTTGCAAATCCTTAGGTAAAATATTAATATAATGCATACATCTGATACACTTCAGAACAACTTTTAAACGACACTTGTCTTTGGGGCCTGCCGAATTCCAGGCTGAGGCTATCCCGACAGGACACTACTGGAGCAGCCTGGGCCTGCCCGAGCACAGGACCCGTGCACAGCCTGCCCATCGGGCTGGGTATTTACCTGCTCGGAGAAGTGACCGTGCCTCGCGTTACCCTGTCTGCTCCAGGTTTAAGATTCAACATTCACCATTCACATTTGCTCAGCCCTGCAGGCAGATGGATGGGCTGACTCCTTGCCTGTGGGCATTTCAGCGGATAATCAGTGCTCTGACACTAACATCTCACTCAGACCATGTGCTCTGATGGGCAATTTCTTGTCTTTCTTGGTGCCAAGTCTAAGTTCACTGTCTGGATAAGGCTGGAGTGCTGCTTAAAATAGACTTTATGTGCCTTGTTGGATTTGTGCAATGTGCCATAAGCTGCTTTGGAAAGAGACATTTGTGTATACATTTGAACTTTTCAGTCTGAGCGTTTTTAAAGCTCATTCACATCCTGGGATAAGATTAAGCCATCAGGGTCAATAAAACCTCTTTCCTTCCTCGTATTTCCATGCTCTTGCCTGAAGGGATCTTTGATTCATACCTGACTGAGTAAAGGATGTGAAACAACTCAGCTGCTTTGGGAACGGGGAGAAATCCCCAATTGCTACTGCTGGCCTTTCAGCCTGCATTGCTGCTCTAGGCTGTGTCACATGAGGTGCTGCAGAGGGAAGAGGCGTGCTGATGGAATTTCACTGGACTGGAAAACACCCTGGAATGTCTCAACAGCTCCAATACAAGAGGGAAGATGTGATGGAAACAGATAATGGGTATTGGAGAGATTCTGGTTTGTTTGGTGTGTCTGTCCCAGTTCAGCTATAGTGTGAAGACATATGACTTAATGAATAATCTCTTAAGAGTCCAAAAGGAAAGAAATGACTGCCCAAGTTATGAGGGCTATGGTCTTCTTTCAAAGTACAGTTTTCTTCCTGGGAAGGGTGAGAAGCCTTGCAGCAGTCAAGGCAATGCTTATGAAAACCAGGGCTCCCATTTTTGCAAACTTGCTGGCAGTTGTACCAACCCACACAATTCTGTTTTGGCTTTTCTTGTGCCACTCTGAAGAGGACTGATGAAGCAGGTGATCCTGCTGTGACAGATGTTTTGTCACAATGTCTGTGAACATCTTCTGTGTCCCAAACAGGGAGGTTTGATGTTATGGTTACAGGGTGGCCTAGCAGCATGATACCTCACATACTGAGAGACAGAGGTGTGTTGTACAGAAAACCCCTTTTGTTCTGTTACAGTGGTCTTGGGGAAGCACTTCATTGCCACAGAGAAGGGTGGCTGATGTAAACCCAACTGTCACTGTTGAGCAACACAGCAGGCGAGCTGTGAGCCGGAGCCCCGCGGTCACGTACTTCCCTTTGACAGTGACTCTGCAAGCAGAGGCAGCGGTGTTGAAATGCCCTCTGTTCTAAAAAGGGGGTGAGCGATAACTGCACATCTGCCTCCTCCCGGAAGCCCAAAGTGAAGGGTCTGAGAGTGGTCAATGCTCGAGGGACAGCTCTGTGACACTGCAGCAGTTGCCTGTGGAATGCAGGACTGATAAACACATCTACTTGGGGTTTAGGTGTTCCTGGTATGTTGGTCCCATGCTGTTTCTGCAGTCATTTCTGAGGCTTAACCGAAGAGCAGAACATCTGCCCAGGATCAGACTAGGGGCTGGCTGACCCAGCACCCTATCACTTGGGGTTCACCAGCAGCAGATGCTAAAGGAAGAATGGAAGAACTGGGCAACTGGTATCTCTCTAGTTGCAGTCCCAGTTTCCAGTTATCTGTAATTTAGGAGCCTTTAGAAGTGGTATCTCCAAACATGAAAGGCCTGATGTGGTTTTCTTTCCTGACTGCCAATTGCTTTTGCCAGCACTGGCCCCTTGAACAATGGGAGGGAAGTGTGAGAGCACCATGGCAAAGCTGCTTTTCCTGCTATATTCCCATGTGGGAGAGAGCCTGGCACGGCACAGAGACTGTAATCGCAGAGCAGGAGTGTGCGAGTTCCCCACAGGCCTTTGTCTGCTATGTCTTGTAGCGATCAGCAGTGCTTTGTACCCAGGATATTCATTTAGCAGGATCTCCAGAAAGTAGCAGCAGAGAAACTTGGTTAACATGTTGTTTCTGAAAGCAATATGCAGAGAAAAGGAATTTCAGTTATTGCATGTTCAGTAAAAGACAGCGATAAGTGTCAGAAGGACAGTTGCTCTCTTGCCTTCATTGTCTGTGGAAAAGAATTGGCACAATCCTCTCTCTGACAATTTAAATGCTTGTTAAATATTTTTAGAAAAAAAAAAAAAAGAATCCAGGGTTGTCTTTTTAGAGTTCCAGGGTTGGATTCCGCTCTCAGGGATAATGGGTATGAAGTAACTGTACTGATACCAGCAGTGAATAAAGCAGCTCCATAGCTCCTGTTTTTTTTAAGAAATTAAGTCTATCAATTTTTCACACCTAGAGTAAGGCTTTACTCCATGTAATAAAATTACTGCAAGAAAAAAGATAGTCATTTGAGGGAGCAAATATGGGAAAATATAGCTTTATTTTTCAATGATGTGCTGGAATTAAGGAGATAGGTGGCTGCAATACAACTTTATTTTGAAGCAAAATCTCTAGACAAGCACCTCTGAACAGAGAACTGGTCTCAACTGAACAGATATGTCAGACTTGGGGAAAAAAAGGAAGTCTGGTTTTCCTCCACTCATATAAAAATCCAGGTGTACTCATTAAAATTAAATAAGAATACATTGAAGCTGCCTGAATTTGCTTGACCTCTGGCTGGTGCTATTTTGCTGCTTCTTTAGGACTAAGTGTCAACACTACTACTGTTCCCTGTATGCTATTCTTAATAGTGTATGAGGTACAGGATGTCTTTTGGGTCACTCAGTAGCTGTGACAGTTAGTGGGGTTTTCTTATCTCTCGCTGTCCATCGGAAAAACAGCTTTGAACCTCCTGGTTGGTGTCTGCCTTTTTTTTTTCCCCTCTCCCTCTCTCTGTCTCTCTGTCTCTTTTTTTTTTTTTCCCCTTGACCAGAGGTCTAAAATAAATGTGCCAAACACATAATCAGCCATGAACAGAAATATCCTCTGTTTGCTGGAGCCCAGCCTCTGACTCTTGTTGCTGTGCACTTGCCTGAAAAGAGGGCAGGAAGGGAGAATGGCACTGCCAGCAAAACTTGGAGGTCCATGTGGTATGTTGATTTGTTTTTCTTTTTCTGAACAAGCTGAAGAATGGAAATGGGAACAAGATGTTCACACAACTCAAAGCTCAGGTTGGCCAGTGAGGCAGGGTTCAGCTGAGTGAGTTTTGCTGGACAAGACCTGGTAGTTGACAAGTCTTGTGTCTAGAGGCAGGCTGGTGTTGAGGATGAAATGTCTCTAACTTTGCTGGCTGAAGAGATCCCTGCCCAGTTCCCATCTGTGAGGCTTAAAGACCAAGGTGTTGGGAGGATCTCCCAAGTGAGTTCCTCCATCATGCACAGCTTGGCCTTTGAGGAATAGTTGTGATATTTTCCTGCACTGTTGCAGGTTGTTTTAGTGCCTAGAGCTAAGGTGTCATAATCAGCCATCTTCTGGAGGGAAGGAACTGTGAACACACTCACCCCATCTTGCTCCCTGGAGAATCCAGCACCACGAATGCTTCCAGAGGCACAGGAAAGTGCTGCAGTGGCAGCTCAAGGCTGCTCATGGTCTCCCCTTTCCTCCTCTCCTCACTCACATGGTCACTATGGTTGCTCACATAAATACCCTTCTTTTCACTGTTTCCCCCGTGTGCATTCATGCTGGGCTTACACTGGGCCCCACAGCTTCTCCCAAGCAGCACCTGTAATGCTGAGAAGTGTCAAAGCTCACTCATATCTCGACAAACTGAAAAGGGCGGTGTTACAGCTGACTGGTGGAAGGGTCATTGCGGGCTTTGTTAGAGCTGACTGCTGGAGGGGTCACTTAGAGCCTGGGTCATTAACGCCTCGCTGCAGGGCAAGGCAGGTGAAGCTCAGGAGAAAGTCTGGCAGCAACTGGCTCTCTGAGATTTAGTCTGAAAGCTCTCTAAGAACTAAGGATGAAGGAAAATAATTTGAACAGTTAGCCAATTCAGGAGTAAATAATAGTGTTCTTCACCTGGGAGGAGAACCTTTAGAAGAGTGGTTTGGTATTTTTGAATTTGATTTATGAATAATTTGTCTTTCCATCCCTTAATATGGTGGCTTCAAAACTGATGGACTCACTTCTGGATGCTGCTGGATGGCATTACTGGATTGACAGAGCAAACTGAAATGGAAGACAGTCACTGATGAGTGGAATCGGGCCTGAGTTGGTAACACACAGCTTTAATTCCTTCATCAAAAGGACTGTATTGGCTTTGAAGATATTTGTGCAAGGAGCCATCCCAGTGTAAAATCTCCTGGCGTGCTCTGAAGGCATGCTGATCAAGGGCCAGATTCTGCAATCACCTGGCCTTGGCTAAGTCAGTTTGGATTATAGAAACATAGAAAGTTAAGGGTTGGAAGGAACCTTAAAGATCATCTAGTCCCAACTCCCCCTGCCAGGAGCACAGACACACCTTCCACTAGACCAGGTTGATTAAGTCCTTATCCAACCTGGCCTTGACCTCTCACAGGGCTGGAGCTTTCACAGCTTCCCCAGGCAATCTGTTCCAGTATCGCACCACCCTCACAGTAAATAATTTCTTCCTAATATCCAGCCTAAATTTCCTCTCTTTCAATTTGCACCCATTACACCTTGTTCTGTCACTGCAGTTCCTGATGAAGAGTCCCTCTCCAGCTTCTCTGTAGGCCCTTCAGATACTGAAAGGTTGCTATAAGGTCTCCATGCACCCTTCTCCAGGCTGAACAGCCTCAACTCTTTTCCCTGTCTTTGTAGGGGAGGTGCTCCAGTCCTCTTATCAACTTTGTGGATCTGCTCTGGACTTGCTCCAAGAGTTCCACATCTTTTTTTATTTCATGTCTGCGTGGATTGATCTGCACATGGCAGCATTGGTATTAAATGAGTCCCAGTTTTTCTGTGTCTAGCACAAACCTGCTAATCCTTCACGTCCTACTTTATGGAAGGTAAAAAGTACAAGAATTTGAGACTACAGTGTGAGAGAATTTGCTGCACACTGATCAAATGGATGCAGTTTTTTTCAAGTGGTTTTCCAAGAAAAGGTGGGGAGCAGTATGCAGAAGCCTCTGAGACATTATTTGATGGCAGTCTGTGACCCCCACAGCTTCTCTACCTCCCTTCTTTCTCTTCCCAGAGCAAGTTACAGAGCTGCGTGCACTGCAAGTGCACTGAAAACACTCACTTCATTGGGAAACGCTGAGTGCGATTTCAAGGCTGTTGCACAGAGTAGGGCAGTGTGGTGATATCTGCAAAATATAGAGGAAATCAGCTTCTCTGAGAGCCTTTCACCCTGGATATTACTATGGGCCCATAGGACTGGGCTGGGGTCGGATGCAGGCAAAGCGGAGTGTCCTGGCTGGGGGAGGATGCTTGATCTCCCACTGCCCCAGCTCATGAGTCTCAGGTTTCGGATTGCATGTTGGCTAGAAAGCTTTCATGGACCGAAGCTCATGCTGGCTTGCATAAAAAACTACACAGACTACATGAACAGACATACTTCTTTCCCCCAGTTAAAACTAAAGTAAAAACAGAACAAAACCACTCAGACCTGTCCATTTCTCTTTTACTGTATATTTTAAAATGCAGGCAAATGAAAGAGGAACTGGACAGTAACTGTATTCCTAATTATCTAACTCTTCCTTGGGCACAGGGGATGGGTTTGACTGTTAGCAGGATGGCTGGTCTTACTATGTCTGCACACAGCCTCAGGAGTACCTTGTGGGTGCTTCCAGGGGGCTCAGTTACTTGAAGGCATAAGTAAGTGCTTTCCAGATTAGGGGTTTGATCAGAGCTGCCGAAACATAAAGTCTGTGGTTGCAGTCCTGGCATGCTGATAACATAACTGATAACATAACTGAAAGCTGCTGAATTAGGTCAGGCCCCAGCCACCAGCACTGGAGGGTGTCTGTGGGGTTTGGTTGCAGAGCCAGACAGCAGTGGGGAGGCAAAACTGGAAAGGAAGGGCAGCAGCTGAGTGCTGGGAGTGGGAAAACCAATCCTACTAGAGGGATGTCCCTCAAGTGTCCATCACACCATCAGGACTAGCTGATAGCAAACGTGCTTGGGATAGCGCAGACACAGAGCAACATATTTTTAATAAATTCTGGCCTTACAAAATATACAGTGTACCATGCTGGTCTAGAGAGATGAGGCATGTCTCTAAAATTCCTGGGTTTGCTTGACTTTGTTTTGCTCTTGCATGGCCATCTGTGCTGCTGGGCAAATGCAGCTTGCTGGTCTCTGTTCCCACAGCTGTGCTGACCAGTTTGGGTCCCGGCCAGGCTGGATGAAAACAGCACTGATGCTGGGTGCTACATGAGAGTGCCACATATTGAGGGCTGTACTGGGAGGGGACAGGAGAAGAGAAACTGTGGGACTTGCTTTGTTTACAACTCTAAACTAAACACTGGTGTTTACTTTTCTGTGCAGGCACTATGGATGCTCCAGAGACAGGGACGGGGACCTCAGCGGACACCAGAGGGTGTGTGGAGGGACCGACAGGAGCACAGAAGCAGGACCAGCTCCTTGGTCGGGTGCTGCAACTGGGAAAGCAAAACCTGTCTGCTCACGTGAGTGTGAGGGAACAGAGGAACTGAGGCATGGCCGTGAATTCAAAAGCGAGGTGAGCCTTGTGGGGGAGCTTTTGCAGCAAAACCTCCTGCAATGGCTGAAGCGTCAGCCCACCCCTGAGAACAGAACTCTGCTTCCCTGCACCTCACTCAGACTCCTCTCAGGGTAAGAGATCCACCCCTCTGTGCACAGTACAGGCATGAGCATGTGTCTTGAACCAGAGTCCTTCTGGCTGTTTGTGCCTTCACAGCCCTCTGCATGGCTCCTTAGCAGCCAGGGCAGCAGAGCCTGACCACTGTGAGATGGATGGCCTGAGGTGGCTGGACTTGGGACTGTCGGTGCGGCTGCTCACAGCTTCCCCGGCGCCCTTCCGTGTGCTGCCTGTGGCCGGGTCAGCCGCAGGCCCCGTGTGCCCGGCCCGCTGAGGCGTCGTGGCTGCACTGGGCAGAGGCCGAGGTACTCGCCCTCACCCCGCTCGTGAGCCTCGTGCGCCGCGGCAGGATGGGGAGAGCTGCTTTCACAACCTGGATGTGTTGTCACTCACATCCAGACATTTCCTGTTATCTAACCTCAGCCTTATCTTCCCCATTCGCAGCTTCCTCTTGAAGGAGGAGCAGCCCCTTCAAAACCGAGCTGTGTGCCCGGGCTGTTCCCCCACCGCGCTCCTGCACGACCCCCGCTGCGACTCCGCGCTGCCGGCCCTGCCTGCCGCGGGCCAGGATGGCCCAGCTATGGTAGGTGCCAGGTCCCCGTCCTGCCCGCGGAAGGGGTGGCTGGGGACAGGGGAGGATCTGTCCTTCGGGGTTCATCTACTGTTTCTCCCTCGGGAGGTCCCAAAGGACCACGAGTGTTGGGACACCAAAACCCGCGGGGTGTCCATGTTCCTGGCAATGAAGAAAGCGGTCCTCCCACGCTGTGATACACCTCGAGCTTCGGGAGGTCTTCGTCTTGCTCGGGTTTGGGCTGCCTCCCTTTGGTGATGGGGCTGTGTCTGCCTAAGCCAGAGGGGCTTTTTGGTGCCTCCTTTCAGGTGCGTTTGGCCGCGGGTGCTTGGGGAGGGCAGGCTCAGGGATGGAATGCCACTGGTCCCAGCTAGGGAGCACTGTGCTCTGGACCACGGCTCCTTGATGAGGATGAATTATGATTAGCAGTGATATGTAGCCCTAGTCAGCACCAGGGTGCATGTGTGTGTGCTCCTTCAGCTCTCACACACATGCTGCCTGTGAGCTGCTGGCAGTGGGAGATTTTGATCTAAATTAGTCATAGATGAGGCAGCGAACAACGAACAAGGGAGGGTGTGAGATGGAGGAGGGTGTAACCAGGGAGAGACCCTGTCCCAGCCGTGTGAAAGTGTGCTCTTCATCTCCATTTCTCACTGTCCCGATGGTTTCAGTACAGCAGATGAAAGTTTACCGCACACCCCTCTTCTCTTTGGGAGTCTGGGGCATGAGCAGCCATGGGGACAGAGTCCAGTGTGCAGGGACAGGGCCTATGGGGCTCAGGTGACTGCAGGGGCTATGGGAGTATGTGAGGCTGGTGACCTCCAGGTAATGGGGTGCTCATCAGGCCCTTCCTGGGGGCTTTGGAGTGAGCCAGCATTTGCCTGGCAAAGCTCCTTGCAGCGTCCACTGCAGGGCGGGGGGCATAGGAAGGTCCTATACAGAGCAGGACAGCATCCAGTGGAAGCCTGCAATGAGCAAAGCCTTGTTTTACTCTGTTATACCAAAGGCTTTCAGCTCCTAGGAGAAGCACAACCCAAGGTTTCAGCTGGCCAGGGGTTCAGCGGACCCTGTTGCCACAGATCTGTGGGGACTCACTTTCAATTCAGGTGATCTGTGTTTCACCAAGTGGAAAAGAGAGATGACCTTGATTCCAGTTAAAATCCTGCATAATAAATGCATACTTTGAAATGGCTGCAGCCTGCATCCTAGCACTCTGCTACTCAGCATGTGAAAACCACACAGCCACACTTTGATGCATGCTGTTATTAGGTTTAGAGTAGAATTTATCCAATAATTTTACTTTTCATTTATTTTCATTATCAGTTGCAGAACAGTCTGACAGCCCTGTAAAAATACCTGAGCGATGATGTGCAGCCCGGAGGGGACTTTTTGTGACTTTGGTAAGGGACTGGCTCAAGAATGCAGGAAGAAAAATTCTGTTTTGCCTTCAGAGTATGCAGTAGATTGCTCAGTTTTATAACACTGAGCTTTTACTTGGAAATACCCACTTTAGCTTGAAACCAGAAACTCTGACAATGACAAATCCATTCACATCAGATATGATCTCTACGGGTAGAGTTGCAAGTTCCATTCCCATCTGCTGATAGAATTATCTCCATTGTGTCCCCACCCTTTATCTATCCCTCACAGCAACATTTTAAGTGTCTGTTTTTCCCCTCAGAAAGCCACAACAGGGGATTATTTTAAACTGCAATTGCAGAAGCAGTGCTGCCTTGTTTTCTTCCTCCTCCAAGGCCAGATCTGCCCGTTAGACATTAGCACTGAAACTGAAGGCAATCTGGTCACTGATACTGATGTGGAAGAGCCTGCTTAGTCTTTTTCTAGTAGCTTCCCCACATTTTGGTATGGCTTAGCGGCCTTTTGGGGATCACAGGTTCACATGTACTCCAGTAGGCTGATCTTAAATCAGCTTATTAACACTATTTTCTTATGTTCGTGACATGCACATGCTGCTTTTATCCATTGCCACATACTTCTATCCACCATGGCTGAACTGCATTTGGAATGAGGAGCCAGAACACGGAACTGGTCACTATCTACATCGCACCCAAGGCGAAGGTGGAGACAGGGGAATGCCAGAATTGCAAAGTCTGGCTAGTGACTCAGTCTAGAAACTGATTTTACCTTTACAGCTGTAGCTGTTATTTTGCTCTTAAGTCTTACTCCATTCTCTTCTGGGTTAAGAGAACATGTATCTGCCATTACTGTTTTTTATTTTGTGCTTTCACCTCTCCCTTTCCAGGTATGTTTCTATGTGTGATATTAGATGGGATCCTATGATCATCTGTGTAAAACAGAGTCACAGAAGTTAGAGATACAAATGGTTGATGAACTGCCCACTGTATGATACTGTTAATATACTTCATGTAATTCTACTTTAGTGTCTTTAATGGTCTACCTTCAAAAATATAATTTAAAACATTTTAGATTTTATTTTGATACTAAAAATAGCATGACTACTTTCTCACAAACTGGTGATGCTGGTCATGTGAAATTTAAATCTGTGGACTGGTAAGGAAGCTAAAATGCCATACTAAAAACTCAGCCATATCTGGACATGTCCACAAAGAGTGTGAATAACATAAATAGTGTTGTGCAGAATGGGTGTGTGAATTAAGAGCCAGTATGGATTTTTCTGGGAGAGTTGTACAGTATCAGAATTTCAAATCTGTTTCTAAACTGAATTGCTAAACAGTCAGCATCTGAGAAGGACACAGAACAGAGTAATACTGTGCAACATCTTCTCTTGTGTATGTTTTGTTATTTAGTTTTCTTTAGGTGCATTTCTGCATTTCCTGCACACTCCTGTTAAAAGAACAAGGGAGTAACAGCATCTTTTGTCTTTGTGCAAGAAGCGTGTGTGTGTGGGAATATGATGTTCACCCTTGAAGCCTGGATTATGCCAGCATATGGAAAGCTCCACTTATTGCAGGAAAGGCTTTTTCTGTCTGCTAGAAATAAGCAGAAGGGGGTTAGTTTGTCAACGGAAGAGAAAGTTTCACTTCACTTCTGAAGAAGTTCATTGTTTCCCTGTGTGGAGCTTGGTTTTCTTTCAGCATCATAATCTTTACAGTATTCTGCCAAATGGAGGAGCCTCCAACAGAGTCAATGGTGAACCTCTATGTGCATGCTCAGGGGCAGAGTTGTACTTCTTTTTCTGACTTTTGAATTAATATAGTGGATATTGTCCTCAGCAGAGGAAACACCAGTGTCTGCTTGTGTGGTTCTCTCTCACCCAAAAAAGCTTGTAGGAGGGGGAAATACGGGAGGGTTAATGATGCTTTTTGCTAACTGGAAAAAGCCTTTGCAATTAACAACAGCTGCTGTGCTTCTTTTCCCACTCTGTGTGCCCAGGCTGGCATCCAGCGAGGACACTGTGACCGCCGGGAGCTGCAGTGTGGCACTGCGTGTATTTGACAAGCTGAGTCCGACACTCAGTGTGCAGAGTGTCAGTTTGTCAAATACCCCAAGTGAGGCACTGCTGAGCAACGCCATGCCGAGGGTCCAGCCCTTTCCTCCTGCTCTGGCAGGAGTCTTCCTCTCCAGGCTCGGCACCTCTCCAGAAACCCACCAAGGTATTGAACAGCCATTGTTCCAGAACACCTGACTGATTCTGTGCTGCCAGGTTTCCCTTCCACCCCAGGTTTGGAAATGTCTGTCGGGGTATCCCTCCCAACAGTAAATCTGCGCAGAAGTGGTGCTGGTGCAACTCCTCTGCACTGTGAAGACAGGGAATTGTGCCCTGGATCCTTGTTGTTTGCATCCAAATACAATGTTGTTCTCTTACACAGCATTAACTAGCCAGCTGTTAATCAAGCTCAGTTAACAAGGATCCCGGCAACTATAATCACAACATCATGGGTAAAGGCAGCATTATCCATATTAAGATTCTTTCCTTTGCACATACAGGAATCTTTTTTATATGGAGTACAAACTAATAAGGCTGCTGATTAACTTCCCTCTGGCCCATTAGCCTGTGAAAAATGCATGTTTGCTCAATCTGTTTTAAATTAGGCCGTGGAGTCCATTGCCCCTCCTGGGAGCCTTGCTGTTTGGAGAAGACTTCTTGTCTTTGGATGGTTATTCCTAATCAGCACTTGCAGCAAGGTTGCCTGTTCTGCTGTTTAATTAAAGTAATTCCCTCTAAATTGTCCCACTTGAAGATGTAATGATTGCTAAGTGTTTTCAGTAACTGACTTGTAGCATTTCAGATATGTCAGGGTGGGGGAATGACAGGGGCAGCATCCAGCTCAGTTTGACAAATCAAACTCTCTGAAAGCATTTGACATGGAAAACTCAGAAATAAAAAAATCCAAAGACCCTACTGACTAGTTTTGGACAGTACCACCAGCAAATTTTGCAATATTTGAGAATATTAATAAACTTGAATACTAATCTTTTGGGCTTTTTGTTGCAACTATTTCCTAGTAAATATTTTGAAGAAGTTGGAGTTTGTACAAAGCCGGGACCCATGAATGTGCCTCAGCAAATTGTGTTCTGCTTTTTTCTGTAAATAGCTTGTGCACTTCTGGACAAACATGGTCCAGAAGTGGTCCAGAAATGGCCCTACTGCTTATGACTCACACTCCCATGGTCTCTCTCAAGCACCTCCTCATGACTCACAGACATCACCCTGATCTTTATGACTCAGGTTAGCTTCAAAAGAGAGCCAGGTCTATGATTTCAGGCTTTGCTTTCTCCATGAAGCAGACAGCCATGTCAACCCCAAGCCCTGCTGTCACTCAAACCTCGAGGTTTCAACAGACCCAACCTCCTTTGCACCGCAGCTGGCCAAGTGTTCATTTATGCCCTTCATTCTTGTTTTCTCATGCATTTCCAATTTTTGCTTTCAGTAGTTTGCCCTCTGCTTTTTAGATAACTCTCCCCCTCAGCCCCCAGTTCCCTCCAGATGACTGGGGTGAAGGGGAAGAAAGTAAACCCCTTCCTCTCTTACAAGAACAAGCACCAAATTACAGTGGGACAAATTTCTCTGGGACTTCATCTCCCACCTCCCTGCTCCTTGAAGTATGGTACTAACCCAGCAGGTGTAAAAGCCAACAAGTCCCCTCCATGGGACAGGCACTGCAAGGGGAACTGCGAGTCTCATGACACGGAACTGGCCACTTGAGACAGAATGTTTTTGGGAGGCAGTGTCCTTTCAGGGTAGAAGCTGAGCTTTTCCTTCCGTTCTGGAGCAAAGCTAGGGCTCAGCAGATGAGCACTGGCTGAGTGACCAGTGCAAGGAAAGGAGAAGTTTTCTGGTTTGATGGTGATGCAACACAGCAAAACCCTCTGTGACTTTCAGAAGAAAAAATGTTGTTGCCAACAGGTTTTACTACAAACGTGGAAAACATGCCAGAAGTAAAATAAAGAAATAATCACATACTTGCTACACAGGGAAAAACATCTCAGCACTGGAGACAGACTTCTTATGTTTCCACTGTTCGGCTACTTGTGACCAAAGTCCTTTTGCTGCCCTAACTAGAGGCAGTGACAACACAGAGTTCATGGGGGCTGGTCCATCTGGAGCATCTGCTCCCCCTTTCTTAACTCCTGCTGCCTTCTTCCTCTGTAGCTTCTCCCAGGCTTCATGTCTTCTGAGGAAGGTGTCCAGACCTCCTCAGAGCAGATCAGTGCTGGGAGGAATCATGAGATTGAAAAATCATGGTGTTACATAGTCAATGAGTGAACCTGGAGCTCAGAGCTTGTAACAGCAGGAAAACTTGCACAAAACACCAAGCTAAGTGAAAATTAATGAGGATGACATTTGTGGGGGAAAGGGGAGTGCCATGTCACATGTTTTGGACCTAGATCTGCTGAGGTAAGGATGGGGAAGCTGAGAAATTCTCAGTTCCCTTCCCACACAGCACTGACCTTGCACCATATGCTACTGCCCTGCATGAGTGTGGCTGCAGCTCCCCATTCCCCTCAACTCCTTTGTTCCGCACCACCCTGGAACTGCTGATGCCAGCAGCTTCTGCAGCATGGGATCTTCAGGGCTGGCTGCCATGGGTCCCACAGGGACAGACTGGACCCTGTCTGCCTCCCTGGAGCACAGCCCTCCCTGCGTGGCTGTCACTGTGTTTGTGAAGCCCTCACAATATAGGAAGGAGATTTTTTTCTCTGATCTTGCCCACCACATGTACTGCAGAAGAAGCACCATTGAAATTCAGAGCAGTAAAGGTGAAAGTGTGGCTCTACACAGTGCTCAGGCCACAAACAGCAATGTGACTCTGCTGTTAGGCTGCTGACCTGAGAAGGGATGATCCATGGCAGCAGAGATGAGCCTTGCGGGTAAAGTCAGGGCCAAGCAGGAGGGTGTGTGTGACTTCAGCTCAGCTGCTTCCCCATGCTTTCCTTGCTGCACCCAATGATTTAATAAAAGCCAGTAACTCTTCTTACATATTTGGTTTGCTAAAGCCAGGAGGCATTCCTCCTCCCTGCCAAGCCTGGAGGACAAAGGGATGCTGGCTGGAAGGGCAGATAGGGAGGACAGAGCTGACTGCAGCACTCCAGTACAGGCAAGATGCAAATGATTAACAATGACGAGGCAAATCAGGCTGCTGAGTGACAGCGTACTGTAGGGAATGCACTGCAGCTGAACGCAGGAACAGCATCCATGTTGCACAATAGGTCAGCATTAGTAATCATACAGATTGACTTATGTCCCACAGAGTAAATTGGTGTCAGCCTGTTGTATTCAGAGAGGTTACTTAGTCATTATCCAAATGCCTCAAATTTCTCTCTATTTTATTATGCCTCTGGCCCCCATAATGTAAAAATTAAATGCCAGCATTTCCTTCAACATCAGTTCTGGTTTTCCAGGAGAAAACCAGTGTGTGACAGTTCAGAGACTCATTCCCTCTCTCTCCTGAGCACTGAGTTACAGTCTGATAGCAAAAACAACATTCCTGGGACATTAACCTTCCCTCTGTGGTCCCTTTACCATGCTGTAACAAAAAAAGAAAGACTCAAGGACAGGCAGGATGTACAACCAGTATTTGCTGAGCTGCAAAAGCCAGAGGGTCTCCATTTCCAGCACAGTCCTGGTTCCTTGCAGCCTGGGATGTCTTAACAGGAACACACATTAGAGAGTACCCCTTGCCAGTGTTACTGACTGCCAGCATTGCACCCAGCCTGTAAATCCTGGATTTTTCTACAGGCTAAAGAAGTTCATGTTCCCACTCCTTCAGATCCTCTCTTCCTGACCTCAGTTCTTCAGGTTGCTCAGAAACAACTTGCTCATTAGAAGTGTGTAGACAAACAGTTGGCTGGGGGTTTCTGCTCCCACAGGCAGGGCCTGGTCTGCCAAAGACCAAAAGTTTATGCAGTTCCTCCAGATTAAAGCAAGCAGTGAGAGCACAGCAGAGGGACAACAGGAAGAAGAGTTTCCTTCTGTTAAGTTCACTATTCAGTACGTGCAGACCTGCATAGCTGCTCATGCGGAAAAGCTGGTACTCTACTAAATTCCTTCTATTTCATATTGTGATTCTGTTGTAGTTACAAGGTTCTCATACTCAGGATCTTTTCTGTCTTTCACAGTTGTCTTTTCAGTGTTAGAGCACGTTTCCTCCTGCAGGCACTTAACAGGGACTTCCACCTCAGTGTGCAGCAGGGCGACCTCTGCAGTGCTGTGGCTGGGACAAGAGAGATGAGTGAGAGGGATGACCAAAGCAGATGGCACTTCATTTACATCCTAGTCAGAGACAAGATCTACCACATAATCTGTGAAACAGCAAAATTAATGTTATTCTAATGAGGGCCTGGGGGGCTCTGAAAGATGCTAGAAAGTGACTTTAAAATAATTACACACACAAAAAGAACCACTGAACAGTTAATACTGGTACTATAAACTCTCATGGCATTATCATGTTATAGTCTAAAGTTACCAGCAGACAGTCTAGCCTTTGGAAAGTAAATACCATGAATAACTGGGAAAAATGGCTACAGATGGCTATGGTGTGTCTCTGAGTTGAAAAGCAGTATGAAGGTGTTGAAGATTGAGATGAGGACAGGGCAGAAGATGTGTTTGTATAACCATATGCTAATAGGAACTGTGCAAAGTAATACTTGGTCAAGCACTAAGACATTCTCTTATAGAGAAAGGCATTTGTAGAGGGAACTTAAAGGAAGAGCTGAGAATTTCTGTCCTTTGCTTTGTTAAATAATGGTGAGAATTTCCCAAAGAGGAAAGGTTTCCCATGGCATGTGCCAGGCACAGCAAAGGACCTGGAATATCTGTTTTTCTACCATATTAAAGAACAGTCTGGCTATCTCTTGTGACCATGTGTTAAGTCCTCATGTTGCTAACTAAACTGTCAAGGTGTTCAGATCCTTCCCCTGCAAGGCAAATAAATCTTTGCTTTTCACTGAGCAAGGAGGCTTTTTAGGAGCAGACATCAGTACAGTGCCCTCAGTCTTAATGTCCCAAGTAGAAAATTCCACTCACAAAGCAACTTCATAGAGAGGTTCTGAAAAGAAAAAAAAAGAATCTAAGATGTGCATCGATTTGTTTTATGTGTCACAGAACAAAACCCAGCTTCCACGTGTTCCCACGTTTAGGGAACAACCCTCCCACAGGCCTCTCCCTGGAAGGAATCAACTGGGGATGGGGGTGATGGGGATGGGACTGTCCCGCCCGCCCGTCACCTCGGACCGCGCCCTCCACCGCCCGCACGCCCGCCCCGTCCCCTCCTCCCGGGGCTGCCCCCACCGCCCGGCCCCGGCTGGGTTTGGGGCTGCTCACCCTCCTTCCTGCGCCGCCGCCGCCAGCAGCCCAGCCCCGCCGCCAGCAGCGCGCCCAACACGGCGCCGCCCAGCGCGGCCGCCGGTCCGTACAGCAGCGGGGACGGTGCGACCCGCGGGGAACCTGCGGGGGAACAGCGCTGTCACTGCGGCCGGGGGACACGGGGGCTGGCCCCGCCGCACAGCCGGGAGCCGGACTCGCCCGCTGCTTTGGACGGCCTTTAAAGCCTAACCGAAGACGGGGCCGAGGCCTACTGGGGGCTCAGCAGCTTCCCGGCAGTCACAGACTGCTGGGATGGTTCAGTTTGGAAGGGATCTTAAAGCCCATCTCGTTCCACGCCCTTCCATGGGCAGGGACACCTTCCACCAACCAGGTTGCTCCAAGCCCCGTCCAACCTGGCCTTGAATGCTTCCCGGGATGGGACATCCCTGCGTGGAAACAAACAGCAAGCTTCAGGCTGCAAACGCCACCACCACCAGACGTGGGGGCGGGAGCCAGGAGCGCAGTCCTGCCTGGATAATGCCTGATATTTGGCATGCCATGGTTTGTTCCCTGCAGCCGTATCTGCCGCAAGCACAGCAGCCAGATGTGGAGCTGGTCTGGGATGGTGTTTGCCGCCCTGCCCTTGCCAGGGCAAATCTGGTGTTTTCCAGCATGAGACTCCACTCGCCTGTGTCTGTGAAAGGCCCCACTGGAGCAGTATCCATCCTGGAGACCAGCATCGTGGGGACCAGATCTGTCAGTGGAGAATGGTGGATGCATTGCAGCCCCACTGGGAGCTGCCCTGGGCATCGGGAAAATGGGGTCTGCTCTGCCAGCACTAGACTCACCTATTATCCTGTCTGTGTCTTGCCAGTGGGCCTGGGGCAGCATTTGGCACTCCTGTCCCCCTCCCTGATCATTGCCCCACAGGTTCCTGGCAGCCCTGGCTGATATGGTGCATCATGCCTGGCTACAGCGTGGCCAGGGAATGCTTTGGCTTTGTCCTGCTGGCACTTGCCTAGATTTCCAGAGGACTCTTTCACTCCCTCTCTCCTATGGTGACTCCCTGGCTGGTCTGCGGGGCTTTGCCATCAACAGCTGCACCATAAGCTCCCTGACGTTTGGAGCCCTGTGCCAGGTTTCTTGCCCCAGGCAACCTCCCACTGCAGCCTCAACAGTTCTGGTCCCAAAGGGACATAGAAGACATTTTTTTGCCCCCTCCCATCATCAGGCACACTCTCAAGCAGGGAGGGTGCCGGCCTCTGGTCTTGCCTCTCCGGGTAACTATCAAGACACAATTCATACACAGCACAGGTGTCTGATCTTGCTGTGGAAGAGCGAACTCCCTGCTTTGGCCTTCTCCTGCAACAAAGATGAATAACTGTGGCCTGGGCACTCACCTGTCACTGTGAGCTCCATGTCACCACTCTCACCCTGACCTGTGTTTGAGTGGTGTCCCCCCATGGTTCCCACATTCCTCTGCAAGGCCACTGTTGTTGTGGGCAGATCTGCAAGGTAAGGGGGAGGGAGAGGCTTACACAGGGGTTTGACCACGTTGGTGATGCTGCTGTGATACAGAATTCTCCACAGGTGGGGTAGGCACAGAAGGAAGCAGCCCCCACCCAGATGACAGGAGGGGGATGCTGTGCCAGCAGCGTTAGCCAGCGTCTGCAGCACTGACCCCTGTTCCCGGGCTGTTCCCTCCAGTGTGCGACTGCTCTGAAAAACACCACAGGGCTTCAGCCAAAGCTTCGTGCCCTGGGAGCTCAGCAGGCTCTGCCTCTTTCACAGGCCGCTGTGTGGTACCTGTGCTTGGCTCTGCCATCAGGGACTTCACAGCTTTGCTGATCAAGTAACCAGCCAAGGATAGCTGCAAGTTTTCCACCAGACACCCATCATGGAATCATTTAGATTGAAAACGGGCTCTGAGGCCACTGAGCCCAACCTGTCACACAGAATCCTGCAGAGGCTGGAGGTGCCAGAGCCTGGTGTGTGTGAAGTGCAATGTGTCTCCCTGAGACACGCAGCTGGTCATCAGGGAGCAAAGGCCAGTTTGGTTTGTTCCCCCACTGCATTACCACTCACTTGTTCCTTGTTCTCAAAATAAAGCCGCGACTCCTTGTCTAAACTTGCTGAACTGCAGTGGGCAGCATTACAGAGCCAGGGAGAACTTCAAAAAACCCGCAGAGGAATAAACAAAGGTTTGAAGTAGAAACTCTCTTTTGCCTCAGAAAAGAGCAGTTCCTCAAGGAGGAGGAAACTGAATACAGGAAATAAAGAAGGACACCGACTGGAGCCAGCGGGGAAGAGTGTGTCAGAGTGCTGAAGGCGTTCGGCATTTCCTTCTTTCCGGGCAGAGAATAGGATGCTGTTCCTTCGCACTGCAGAAGGATGTTCTGGTCCAGGCTGTGGCTGTGGGCACTCACCTGTCACCGTCAGCTGCACGGCATCGCTGCGCTGCACGGCTCCGGCCCCGGCCCTGTTCTCTGCCTCGCAGAAGTACGTCCCGCTGTCCGAGGGCCGCAGGCTGTGCCACGCCAGCTCAGCCCCGCTGCTCAGGAACGCGGCTTTCCCTGCCGGGACGCTCCGGAACCAGCGGTAGTTGATGGGAGGGGACCCGCTGGCCTCGCAGGTCAGGCTGGTGCTGGCTCCGGCTGGGACCGTCAGCCCCAGCTGTCCGGCTCTGATGATGGGCTTGGTGGCTGCCACTGGAACACAAAGCAGAGGGGCCCAGGTCACAGAGCCCTGGCTGTGGTGGGGATGGTCCCCCTGCCACAGCAGTTCTCACTCTTGTGTCGGTGCCTTCCCAGGAGGAAGCAGCTCGGCTCCCGCATCACCTCCCTGCACAGGATGAGTAATCACCTGTGTGTTAATCCAGGTTACACCACTGTGCTGCCACCCTATCACAAAGTCCTGCTCTCTGGGGTGGGTGGCCCCCTTCCAGAAATTTGCTGTTATTTCTAGCACACGTTGATGATGCTCGGGAAGGGGAGAAGGCAGACTTGGCTCACACAACACCCACTTGCTACAAGAACCACAGAGACATTGGCTGCTTGCACAGACCCAGACCTGGATGTTATCTCAAACATCATGGGTTCAACTGGCCCATCAATAGATGCAGCTTGGGCTGTACACTAAGTGGCCCCCTTCTCCAATTCATTTGTACACCTCCATGTGTTGAGAAGGTTAACCAACGCAGCAAGGGAGGCAGATGCTTCAACCCCCAACCTAGATGAGCCAGACAGCATGGTGTGAAAGACTATTCCCACAAATGCTGGTGCCTCTACCTTCGTTTGGTTTAAGCTGGCTGCACAAGAGCAGGGCTTTGTTGCTGGATTTACCTTTGACAACTTTAACTGTAGTGGTCACCTCTCTTGTTAACAAGCTGTTATCTGTAGATCTCCAGATGACTTGACAGGTGTAGTGTCCACTGTCAGGCATTTCAAGGTTCTCAATGAGGAGTGAGGCATTCCCTGGGCTCTGCTTTGGGATGCTGACTCGGCCTCGGAATTTAGACAGCAAGATGTGGTCACCAGAATCATCCCTCCGGAAGATGGTAGAGATGCTAGAGTCCCGCTCCAAACTCCAGCTAAGCGTTTGCTGTGTGAAACCTTCTGAAGGCACGTAGGTACACGGTACAGTGGTGGATCCCATCCATGTGCCTGTGACCTGGTGGACACCAGACAGATCCAGGAGGGCTGCAGGGAACAGCATTGGAAGGGAAGAAATCAGAACGCAGCAGAAGAGGGAAACATCCTCCAGACAGACGGGACTCATCGGGCGGTAGATGCCAGCATGCGGCCAGGTCTCAGATGTGCTGTAGACCACAGCCACCAAGCCAGCCCACATGGGGAAGTGAATAGCTGCCTTGACCTCATGTCTATTTTTATTGTGTCTCTCTCTGGGCACTTGCCAATTCTTAATTCTTTCTCAGTACAGAAAGGCTCCTTGTGGGCGGGAGCATTTGGGGATATTCCCTGCAGTACTGGACCTGGAATAAGAACAGTGGACCAAAGCCAATCCTTTTGCTTTAGCCTTGGAAAACTTCAGACCTGACCCAGATCAGCACTCTGCCAAGCATTCAGGTAGGCACAGGAGAAGAGTGGGCAGATTTTCTCCGCACATTCTCCCAATTTCTCCAGCTGTCTGCCCATGGATCCCACAGCTCCTCTGGGAAGTGCCTCTTGTAAGTAGCAAATCACCTGAATTTCATTTGACTTGGCTCACCTCTCCCCGTACCCCTTATTCTTGTCTCCTTTTCCCTCCCCGGAAAGACACTGGTTATATTCAGCAGCTTTAACTCACAAGAAGTTGCTTGAGAGGCAGATCCCAGAAATGTGCAAAGCTGTTTTTTTAATGATGAAACGGGGAATATATTTCAACCCATTTTTCTAAATGTCAGGAGCAACCCTGTATTTCTGTATACAACTTGTAAGAGGACTTTCCTCCTGTTTCCCAAAACTTTCCTCTGCTGCTGCCAGTGTCATACATGCCCTGAGAAAGGGTATATTCAGTCAGGGGCATAGGAACTGAAGCCAAGGTCCCAGTCTCAGCTTCCCTGATGCAACCAGAGAGTCACTAGATAGGAGAGACCAAGGGGAATCAAATGCGCCAGCACCTGGTCTCACAATTACAGCTCCTCTTCTTCCCGGGGCCATGCTAACAGAACAATGAGGATGCGTTATTAAATTCTAGTAGAATGCATATTCCAGCTTCACCAAGACTGTTTTGAGAGCTGGCCCACCAGAGTGGGTCCTTGCCAAGGGTCCCAAAAAACTGTATTCCGTTCTTGCCTTGGGGCAGGGAAGCTGACTTGCCCGATACTGCCCCATTTGCTGCACTCTTGAAAGCACCTTGTTGTATCTGTGCCAAAGGACGCTCTCATGAATTCTCAGGCTCTGTGGTTAATGCAATAAGCTAAAGACTTTCTGCCCTTGTCGATTAAAAAAAAAAAAGATGCTATAATTCAAAAGATTTTCCCTAGCCTTTTAGGGAAAATCTAACTCTGATTTTTGTTCTTATACATTGAAGCATTTACTCACCGTTGCAGCTGATGAAAGTCATCACAAACACCACTATCCGCCCAACTTCTCCCATTCTCCCAGAACTGCAGGTCTGTCCTCCTTTCCCCAAGAGACCCGCACCCTCCTGGGATCAGACTGCAAGTGAAGAACACTTCCCTTTATTCTGTCCTTTGTCATCTAGGATCCTCTTTCTGAAACATCACGAGTCCATTTCACTGCTGAGTTAGGTGAAGGGTGAAGGAAGCAGAGAGGCTGTATGGATCTTTCCAGTCCCATTCCCAGTCCCATCCACGTCTCTTGATGCAGCCCAGGATCCAGTTGCCTTTCTGAGCTGCAAGTGCCCATTACCAGGTCATGCTGTGTATCACAGACTCTCTCAGCACACATTTCTGCTGCAATAGTCCGGTTCATGGGCAAAAGTCATCATGTTTCATGCTCTGAAAGCACACACTGTGTTTGCCAAGGAGGTGACTTATGACTGGCAGCCAAGGAACATTCTGAGTGTGCTCCTCTGCTCTGTAGGGTACCTTTAAAAGTGCTTCTAAGAGTTATCTGGGTGTGATGCACAGGATTGATCTGTGCTTACTAATTATTACCAAAAGGAGAAGGACTTATGGAAAGGTAAGAAACACGTATAAAAGCAAATCTACTGACCTAGTGAATTCTGTTGTAGGCATTTAATGAGTCAGTAGAGCAGCTTTTTTGGATTTATTCAATAGCCATGCCTTAGCATATGGTTCTAACAGCTTGTCCTAGTTTGGACAAATTTGGAGGAGAATACCCTCTCATAGAAGTCAGGTTGCAACCACCCCTCCCCCCCAGGTTCGGGAAAAAATTTTCCTCAAAGGAAAGTGAAAGAGATAACAAGCTATTTATTTAACAAACACACAGGAGGGGAATAATAATGCTAAATAATGAGATCTCTCTCTCTGTGGAGAGAAAACCTGAGAAGATTTCAGAGGTCCTCTGTAGGTGCGGTCTCTCCTCCTCGGAGCTGGTCGGCGAGGGGCCACCCCCCCCCGGGCCTCCGGGAAAATTCTCCTGATGCATTCAGATGTTGTTGAAACAGTCCAGAAGAGAAGAAACGAACAAAAAACCCCAAAAATCCTAGGAAAACGAAATTCAGCCCTCCGTCTCTCTCTGGGAGAAAAAGAGCCGGAAAAAAAAAACAAGGGTACCGCAGAAACAGAGGAGCGTATCTCCGTGTCCTTGAAACAACTGCTTTGAAACGTTTTTTTGTTTTCTGTCCTTCTCAGGCTCAGTTTAAAGACACAGAAAAGATTGGTGGGCATAGGGCAGCGATAGGGGATACACACCACAAAGTCACCCCAAGACACAGCTACACCAGAAAAACAGTATCTTTGAGCAGGAGGCAGGTGTGTCTGAGGGACAGGGAGCTGTTTTCTACTGGAGCTGGGAGAGAAAGGTAAATGGGATGGTTTTGCCACAGCCTCATCCCATCACAACAGATAGCTGTCTGCTTGGGCTGACCCATTCACCTTGCAGCTGAATGCATCTCTGGAAGTGCTGCTCCATGTCAGTGACAGCTTATTCCCTCTCTGCTAGGGTAATGAGAGCTGGAGATTATCTTCATTTTCCTAAAGTCAGTAATGAAGAATTGTGTGGATCTCATTTCAGTCCCAGGCAGAGGCATGCCCACCGTGGGGCCCTTGCTGACTGTGATTGCAGCTGAGCCCTGCTGATTGCTGTGGTGGAACTTGCCTGGAGCAAAAAGCTAAATGTTGTGTTGCAAGATCTGGTGCAACAAATTCATCTAGGGCTCCAGGCTGAGAGCCACCACCAGCTGCCATCCTGCTGAGGAAGATGATGGGGGCAGTAGCACCCGTTCCCGCAAAGCGTGTCTATGTAAGACATTAAAACTTGGTTTTTGCTGACTTCTTGACATCTTTGCTGCGGCTACCAGTGGGGTACCAGTGCACAGGGCCTGTGTCCCTCTGGCCATGCTGCCCCTGAGAGGCTTTCAGCAATGTTTGAGTCCTGTCTAAAAGCAAGCAAACAAACAAAAAAGCACTTGTTAAAATTGCTAGCTATGTTACTCGAAGAGGGAAATGTGTCTATTTTCATAGAGGTGATTAAAACCCAACTTTTGCCACACCCTGGTCCATGACTGGCAGTAGAACCTTGTCCCAAACAAACAGTCTCCTATGCAAAACAGTTTACGAGAAGCTGGGTTTTGGGGAACATGCCCTGGAAGAAGTTGAAAACCCAAGCTAAAACTGCTGATAGGATTATTTTTTGAACTGGACATGCAAGACTTCCTGAGGCTCTAATTATACAGGATTAAAAAAAATGACTATTTAACTAAAGCAGACATGAAGAACTGTAGTTCCCCAAATGTGAGGTACATGACGTCTCTCTCTCCCTGGACACAGATATAGCTCCCTGAGTCACACAGTCAGCCCATTTCTTCCTTACTGGACTCACAGCTTTGAATCTGAACACAAGAAGAAAAAGCCTTCAGTGGCTCAGACATGATGGCTAGCCACCTGGTTTATTAAAGTGCAGCATTTTATTCCAGTGTCTCTGCTCTGGGTTGAACTTGCTGCTCTCTCCCACGCAGTGCTGCGGGTTAGGCACCCTGCAGCCTGTCCCCCCCAGTACCCACCTGCACAGAACAGGACACTCTCTCAAGTGTCATTTCTTCAAGTACCACAGCTCAGGCACTCTTTGCTCTGCAGTTTCTGCTACTCATCTTGGGCTAACTGGAGGTGACACAGTAAAGTCCCCATGTCCCCAAACCTGAGCACAGATGGTCCCTCAGACCCTGTTCATAGGGACCAGCTCTGCTGAGCCTGCATCATACTTTCATGTTCTGACAAAGTCTTCCAGTGGCCAGTTTGCCACCATTTTTCTGGTGATAAAATAAGATCGTTAGTGTTCAAGGAGATGAAATTCAGAACTCAACTATGATCAAATCACCAAAAAATAGATAACTGAAGAAGAAAGGTCTCAAAGTGCTCTTTTTGAACCATATGCACTCAAAAAAGAAGCAATTTTTACTTGAGACTTTCTTGTTTGGTCCAGCTGTAGCTAACTCACAGATCTGACTCAACAGACTGTATTTTACTGAGTACTTTTTGGATGTCCCACAGAAGCTGATTGTGTGATCTCCCCCAGTCATTCACACCACAGTTCTGCCACATCAGATAATCATATAGTCAGCCATCAAAACATGACCTTGTTCCACTTAAAGAAACAGAAATTAATGTAAATTAGCATTTCCCCTTAAAGCTTGTGTGACAGAAACATGATGTACAAGTGCTCTCTCTGAAAAAATTCACTTCCCTTCCCAGGAATTCTCAGGTCAATGACATTAGTTCTTGACCAAATCCTTGCAAACACCTCCTGACACCAAGAGAGTGACTCAAATGTGCAATGTCTTCTGAGTACTCTTTTCTTTCCTGGTGCTGCAGGTGGGCTGCACACACCCAGCCGTCAGGACACTAGAGAAGTCCCCTTACCTGTGGTTATCACATGCACCAGCTGCTGGTGCTTGCTGTAGTCTCATCACTATCTGATGCTGTCTTTTTTCAGGCCACCCAGTTCCTCCTCTGAGTGCTCTGCAGAGGCTGGCTGAGCTCTGGGTTTGGTAAACAAAACTGCTGGTCCGGGATGATCTGCTGTGACTTCAGCTCATCCTCTGGCCTGCCAGTGCACAGGGTGCACAGCAGCTGCCCTTCTGCCCAGGTACACTCCATGCCAAGTCAGGATCTGGACCCTGTCCAGTTGTCCCACAGTGCATGCAGACACAAAACACATGGAGACCCATAATTCATGGATTTATTTTCAGTTTCATGAGCTTGCCTTACAACAGCTGTGTTTAATATCATCAGCTCCTGGTGCTGGCTGTCCAGCCAGGATAACACTACCGTTTAGCCACATTGGTAGGGCTGCATCGCCTGTGGCTTTGCAGTGCAGCTGGAATTGAGTGATTTTGGGGCAAGCTGTAGGATTCCTGGCAGCCATTACCCATGGGGTTTCAGCTGTGAGACCTCAGATCACAATGTGACTGACCACGTTGTCCCTCACTGGGAAGCCCTTTGTCTCTGCACCTCTGCCTTCCCTCAGTGCTCCCTTCTCCTCAGGCTGGAGCTCAGGCCACATCATGACACCTCAGATGAAGCTCACTGTTGGTCATTTCAGGTGGCCAGAGCCATATTCCCCCTTCAGTGGCCACAGCAGTCAGGCTGAGCTCAGATGGGTGGGCTGTGCTCCAGCACCTGCCACATTCCCTTCCCACCTCCTCTGACCTCACACATGCAGAAGCACACACTCGCACCTATTTTCTCCACATCTGCAATAAGCTGCATGTACATGTTGGTAGTTTTCTCCATGACAGCACCAGCAGCTACCATGTATTCCCTTTTCATTCAAAAATCAAGATGTCCCTGCCCTTGATTTTTAAGTACATTCTTAACAAAGAGAAGTAAAACTTTCAGCACAGGAACATGCAGGGAGAAAGTATAAGGTCACTGATAAGTGCCTGGAAAGTGTGACTGGTGGTTTGTGCATTTTGATGAACTTTTAAATCATTCATTCCTCTAATTTCCCATTAGACTTCTGGCTCTCAGCCCCGGGGGAACAGCACTGTGTTCCACATTTATTTCTGTGTTGCATACAAAGAAGTACTTTTCCTTGCCCTTTGAAAGTGCTACCAGACAATTATCACTAATTTCTGCATCCTTTTCAGGGAAGCTGTAAACAAATAGCCCCTTCACCTTCTCAGCCCTGACCCCCATGAGCACATTTTACTTATTTGTTTCTTCTCTTTTTTTCCAAGAGACTGTTTGCACAGATGTGGTTTTGTACCAATAATTATTCTTTACAATCTTTCTCAGTAACTTTTCTTGTTCTGCTAAACCCAAGATGAGGCCAACATGCCTACATAAGGTAGTGACATTCCATGGGTTTTACAGTGCCACAATCCTGTTATTTGACTGGAATACCTTTCCATTAGCACCTCACACTCCCTTTGAATTCTGGTGAGTTTTGAACTGATGCTCAGAGACCTGCAGATGCAGAGCTGTCCTGAGTGTGAGCAGCTCAGCTGGGGGTCCATTAATCCTGTGCCTGCGTCACCAGTGTCCCACTCATCCCTCAGGTCCCTTCCTCTGTTTTACATCTGTCTGCGTGGCTTTTAATGGGACACAGGATTGCCCTGTTCATTATAAAAAGGTTCTTCCATAACTCTGCATGATGGATTTACTCAGGGCAGTAGAAATTATTCATAACTTACCCTTCAGGCCTTTTAAGCTGGGAGGAAAGTACTTCCTGAGTATTTACTGAGGAGCTGTGAGTGGCTTGCTGGCATTCCAAAATGAGCCAGTTGTGCAGAAATACACACACCAAAATATGTGAGGCGTGTGTAAGCAATCCTACCCCAAATTTATGGAAAAGTATCTAATTTCTTTCAAATATCCATCATGCATTTAAAGAGAGAACAGAGAATGTGAGCTCAGAAAGAATGAGCCTGGTTGCAGTATCAGAACCACCCAGAGCCATGGCCAGCATGCCTAGACCTTGCTGCAGTGCTGTGGAGGGGGATCAAGGGCAGCACAAGGACTGCACGGGACATTCCTGCTTCTTGCACTGCTTCTCCTAGTGTGGCAGGCTCCCGAGTTTCTCTTGGCTTTAATCTGCCTTTCAGTGTTTCTATAAGATCTCTCTTATATTAAAACCTGTGCAGCATCAGGTGGGCAGGAAAAGAACCATCAATTCTCAAGCCAGCTGCATCCTGCCCTGCTCACCCACAGGGATGGGGATGCTGAACAGCCCTCGGTGCTGGCTCCCCTCTCACCACATGAAGGCTGGAAACATTGATCCTTTTGGCCATGTAAAGCAGTAAGTCTACTACAGTGCTCCTAGTCTGGGACCTGCATGCCGCAGCTTTCGAAGGGCTTTCTTGGATAAAGGTGGTGAAAGGGAATCAAGGAAAACAAAATCAGAAGTTCTATACAGGAGTCTGTAACTGAAGTTCCTGAAGAGGTCTGCATTTTCACTGCAGGGATTGTGAAGGGAGAGCAACCGCTGCTTGTCCAACCTATCTGTCAGGGGCAAAAGTGAAAAGAAAGATATGTATTTTGTCTGGGTGAAGGTGCTCCTCAGGACTGGTATCTGCAGAGCTTTGGTGGTTCTCAGGAAGTGTCCCCTACTTCATATTCAGATTCCTGGGGGTTTCCAACACAGTCAGACACATTCTTATTTACTTCTTCAGAGATTTTGTTTTCCCTGGGCTCCATCACATAGTTGTTTTCAGTGGAAGAGATGGGTTCCTCATAGTGACCTGTGCTATCACGGCTTGAAGAAGTTGCTGCTCTCAAGTTATGGCTGAAATCAAAATGCAAAAAGAGTAGCAATCAGAGTAAACAAAGCATGTCCCAACCATCAGGATTTTGACCAGTATTGTGGTCTGACTCAAACCCGTGTAAACCTGGGCCATTGGACTATGGCAATATTCTGAAGGAGAGAATTTTGTCCTTTGCTTTCCAGTGGGAGAAAACCTTGGGCATTGTAGAAGCATTGCTTCCAACCCAGAGAAAATTTCCAGGGAGAGGCAGCAAAGGGTGTGCAAATAATGAAAGGATTACCGCCATTTCTGGCACTGGCGCAATCAGACAATTGTTGAAGATAAATAAATAAATATTTATTAAAAATATTGGAGGAAGGGTAAATTGAGAACTGAAAGCAGCCCACATCCACTGTCTGGCTTATGGTACCGAGTATTTTTTAATGAAGATAGATCCTCTAAGGAGAAATGTCATCACAGCATTTGTTCCGTTGCTCAGGGTTGAACTGTAACTTAAACTGCTGCCTTGCACGCTGCTGGGGAAGCCTAGCACTGGGATGCTGGCACATCCCACTGTAATACTCAACTCAGCAACACTCTAATTTTTACCTAGAGAAGTGGTTTGCCTTGTATGTTTTGACTGGATTATCAGGCTTTTCAGCAAAACTTCCACAGGTTACAAGTAGATCAGGATGTGAAACCCAAGTTTAGAAATAGCTACAACTTCCTGCCACAGCTATGGTTAGGAGAAGCAAATTCAGCCAGGGATGTTTTGAGGATAAATCTCAGAGTATAAACAATGGTCCCGAGAAGGGGAGTTCCCTTTCTTTGCATTTAAAAAAACACTGGGAATTTAGCCTTGGAAAAACACAGAATTTCGCCTTGGCAATCATCTTCAGTAGCCCTCCCTGGGCTTAGAAATTAATAAGCAGCTCTTGCTCACTTTTACAGTTCTGATATTATTATGAAAAAATCTTTCTTCCCACATTCTGTGTTGCTCTGGAAAGCCCACAAGCTATCCTACAGTGTGCTCTTGAGCTAACTGTGAGCCTCTTCAACCAGACTGCTTAAGGGGCTTTTCATCATGACAGCTAATAGCAGTGCCTTTTATTTCTGCTTTGATACAGCCCCCCCGGACTCATCAATGTGCCAGATAAAGGGTTATACTCACAGTTTTACGTCATAGACTTGAGCTGGAAAAGAAAAATCAGAATTTGTGTCAATAATTTGCATTTACCTTCTTAAAAAAAGAATTTCTTTGCTTATCTTCTTGGTATAAGAAAATGACCTCTGAAGACAGAACAAAAATAACAGCCTTGGATATCATGTCAGGTGGGTGATGACTCAGTTTCCCATGATTCAGTCCAAGAAAATGAAAACAACCCAGCTGTCACACAACTGGGTCAAAATAACCGTCCCAGTGTCAAAGATAAAGTTGAGGTTAGAAACTAGAAGTTCACAGTTTCCCCAGTTTCCCTATTCATTAGAAGTTCAATAAAGAACAGTTTTGAAAGTGGTTATTCTGGATTCCTTTTAAAAAGAAAAGACAAAAATAAGAAAAATGGCAAAAGAAATATCTGACAATTATTGTTATTAATAGGTAACATGGAGTCATAGGAAGGTCATTAGAGAAACAAAGGAGGAAGTGAAGTCTGTGGGATCTCAAACCCCAAAGTACACCTGTGTGCCCACAGCCGAGCACAGCTGGTGAGGAGGGGGCTCCAAGGATCATTTGGTCAGGGGGATTTCTGGTGGCAGTGCAGGAGAGACAGAGGCATTCAGTGAATATGTCCTGTGACTAAAGACCAGAGAGGAAACAAATTTATATGAAATAGGGAGAATTGACAGTTCTTCACAGGTTCTTGGCACTTCCCTCTGGGTGCCAACTATGGGAACTATTGAGCAGCAACTGGTACCAACGGCATTTCCCAGCAGCAGGACGGGATGAACCCTCTGCCAGAGACTTTAAAGGTTTGGTACTATGAGCCTGGCCAAGCAGGTGAGTCTGAGCCCTGGGATGTCTGTGAGGAGCAGTGAGAAACAACCATCCCAAGGCCCTGTGGCAGAGCAAGGCACACACCTTGGGATGGGCTGCAGGGCAGGGACTGAGCTGCCCCGGAGCCAGTGCAGGGATGGGAGGGTGCAGCTCAGAAGCACCAGGGCCGCTGCTGCCCCAGCCCCATGGCTGGTGCCTGGAAGACCCTCCTTACTGCCAGGACTTCTCTGCCTCTTTGGAGCTCCCACCATCTGTGTCAATCCATGCATCCCATCTACAGCCTGTGTGATGCAGGTGCCAGAGAGGCAGCTGGTGGCTGCAAGCACTGCTCTGGGCCCCAAAAGGCATCAAAGGTAAAACCATGCTGGGCATGCATAAAACATTCAGGTTTTCCAGAACATCCTACTCACCTTCTTTGGGCTTTCTAACACAAAGGATAAGAGAGATGACAAGGAAAACCACAGCACCACACACCACAGCAATCAGGATGACCAGGTACAGGGACAAGCCAGTCCTCCGGAATTCTAAAGTGATACAACAGAGAACTTTAAGACAGAGGAGCCCTCCTGGGTGACAGCAGCAGCAGTTACGTGACATTTACCGTGTCCCTGAGGAAAGCAACAGCCAGCCCTGCCTGAGCACACAGGGCTGTGTCCCTGCAGAGCCGTGTCCCCAGAGACCCTTGGTCCGGCAGCTCTGAGTGGGTGTTGTGTGACCCAGCACTCTGTGTACACCTCACCAAGAGACCACAGCCATACAGACAGCATCCATCTCGTAATGCTGAGGTAACAGGGATGTGAGCTGGGCAGGATAACTGCACTCCATATCATGAAATAAAGCTTTCCATTCAAGGGTGCTGCTCAGTTCTGTTTGGAAAGCATCTAAACCTGTCACAATGCTGCAAAGCTGGAGGATGTGCAGATCTGCTCGAGGCACACATTGAGATTTTTCTGCTGTTCCAGCTTTGACAGTCTGAGATAAAAACGGACCAGCTGCTCAGGAACACAGCAGCAACTCTGTGTGCCCCATATATCAACCTTTTTTTTTCATTCTTCCATAAAAACATCCAGAGCCTTTTCATTCACCATGAATCATCCGGGTCCTTTGACAACAGCCATTAATGCAATTTGCAGCTAAAAAGGCAGAACACTAATTTTGAAGCTGAAGTTCTTGACTACAGAGCATCTGGTTTGGGTCCTTACTCTTCTTCTCACCTTGGTTTTGTTCTTACTTACCACGAATTGTATCATTCTTCCCCGGATATCCCACACCACTCTCAGAAGTCATTGCTGTTACGGGCAGATCTGCAAAACAAACATGAGTGAAAGGCTGACGGTGTATTTCCAGCAGGAGATCTGGGATTAGAGCTGTAGGATCAGAAGAGAATGCCTCCAACCCCCTTACAAGGCAATGAAAATAGGCAAACTGCAGAAATGAGCACTGCGTATACACTATACTATAGAGAGAGTACATGTAGTACCATGCAGTCACGGGATGGATACTACACATAGTATATATACACACTGTACATGTCTACACAAACTACATATGTACACACCAGATACAGACGTGTGTCTGTATGTCTGTACACACACACCTGCAGTAGTGGTGGAGCCCCATGGAGTCCAGGAGATTCCCAAGGTACCTCGGGACACCAGCTCTGTTTGTGTTTTTCCTGCAAGAACAATCAACACCTGCCAACATCTTTCCTCAGCTTCTGGTGACTGACACCAGCTTCTACAATCCCCACGTGATTGCTGGGGCACCTCAGATCCAAACGAAACATAATCCAAACACAGAATGTTTCCGCAAGAAGATCTACTCTAGTCCAGGCCTAAATTACCACATCCCACAAAAATAAATGGGAAATCACAAGTCCCTCAAAACTGCTGTCCCTGGTCAGGTAGATGTTTTCAGTCAGGTCTGAAGCAGCTTTTGCATCCCTTGTGTCTGCCACTGGAGACACCAGATCTGCCTCCCCTCAGCAGCTTCCATTCAGGATCAGAACAAGCAAAAAAGCCCTTTAGAAAAGAACTAAGCCCAGAACATCCCATCCCATATGCTCTGCAACTTAGGAAATGACATTTTCAGCAGTCCTAAGACATATACAGTCTCTCCTACAGAGGCACAACCTATTAGCAAGCAAAAAGCCATCTGTGGAAGGGAAACAGGGGGAAGGGCGATGTGCTTTCAGAAACATCTGGGTTAAAAACGGAAGCATATGGATTGAAAATCAGTACTATCAAGACTCTGTTCCCCAGCAACAAAACCACTGCCGAGTGCTGCTGCCACACTGCCCCAACACCCCATCCTTGCCGTCAGCTGTCACCACTCTCACCCCGACCTGTGTTTGAGTGGTGTCCCCCCGTGGTTCCCACGTTCCTCTGCAAGGCCGCTGTTGTTGTGGGCAGATCTGCAAGGTAAGGGGGAGGGAGAGGCTTACACAGGGGTTTGACCACGTTGGTGATGCTGCTGTGATACAGAATTCTCCACAGGTGGGGTAGGCACAGAAGGAAGCAGCCCCCACCCAGATGACAGGAGGGGGATGCTGTGCCAGCAGCGTTAGCCAGCGTCTGCAGCACTGACCCCTGTTCCCGGGCTGTTCCCTCCAGTGTGCGACTGCTCTGAAAAACACCACAGGGCTTCAGCCAAAGCTTCGTGCCCTGGGAGCTCAGCAGGCTCTGCCTCTTTCACAGGCCGCTGTGTGGTACCTGTGCTTGGCTCTGCCATCAGGGACTTCACAGCTTTGCTGATCAAGTAACCAGCCAAGGATAGCTGCAAGTTTTCCACCAGACACCCATCATGGAATCATTTAGATTGAAAACGGGCTCTGAGGCCACTGAGCCCAACCTGTCACACAGAATCCTGCAGAGGCTGGAGGTGCCAGAGCCTGGTGTGTGTGAAGTGCAATGTGTCTCCCTGAGACACGCAGCTGGTCATCAGGGAGCAAAGGCCAGTTTGGTTTGTTCCCCCACTGCATTACCACTCACTTGTTCCTTGTTCTCAAAATAAAGCCGCGACTCCTTGTCTAAACTTGCTGAACTGCAGTGGGCAGCATTACAGAGCCAGGGAGAACTTCAAAAAACCCGCAGAGGAATAAACAAAGGTTTGAAGTAGAAACTCTCTTTTGCCTCAGAAAAGAGCAGTTCCTCAAGGAGGAGGAAACTGAATACAGGAAATAAAGAAGGACACCGACTGGAGCCAGCGGGGAAGAGTGTGTCAGAGTGCTGAAGGCGTTCGGCATTTCCTTCTTTCCGGGCAGAGAATAGGATGCTGTTCCTTCGCACTGCAGAAGGATGTTCTGGTCCAGGCTGTGGCTGTGGGCACTCACCTGTCACCGTCAGCTGCACGGCATCGCTGCGCTGCACGGCTCCGGCCCCGGCCCTGTTCTCTGCCTCGCAGAAGTACGTCCCGCTGTCCGAGGGCCGCAGGCTGTGCCACGCCAGCTCAGCCCCGCTGCTCAGGAACGCGGCTTTCCCTGCCGGGACGCTCCGGAACCAGCGGTAGTTGATGGGAGGGGACCCGCTGGCCTCGCAGGTCAGGCTGGTGCTGGCTCCGGCTGGGACCGTCAGCCCCAGCTGTCCGGCTCTGATGATGGGCTTGGTGGCTGCCACTGGAACACAAAGCAGAGGGGCCCAGGTCACAGAGCCCTGGCTGTGGTGGGGATGGTCCCCCTGCCACAGCAGTTCTCACTCTTGTGTCGGTGCCTTCCCAGGAGGAAGCAGCTCGGCTCCCGCATCACCTCCCTGCACAGGATGAGCTCAGCTGTGCCACACCAGCTGTACTGCCCGTGGCACTGGTGTCCTGCTCTCTGGGCTGATGATGTCTCTGTGCCTCTATAAACCCCCCACACTGGGCAGAGGGAAGGCAAGCACATGCTTGTGAAATTTAGTCTAAAAACAGCCATGCAGTGTCCCTGGGACTTCCCTACTGCCCCTGAGAAACAGTGAGCCCTTGGCTACAGATAGAGCCAGGGATGAACTGGTAATTGAGGAACCACAGGTCCTCCCCCAGCTGCAGGGTGCTGTGTCCTGGGCAGAATTTCTCTATGATCTATTTGCTGCTTCTTGCTGGAGGCTGACACTGATCAGTAAAATGCTTCTGAATGGGAACATGTGGTCACTTCCTCCCTGTTCTCTCCAATTCTCAAAAGCCTTCCTGAGCCAAGCCTTCCCCTCCTGAACAGCCTCCTTCTTGGATTTACCTTTAACAACCTCCAATTTGGTGGTGATCTCCTTTGCTATCAGGCTGTTGTTGCTGTCTTTCCAGGTGACCTGGCAAGTGTAGGTTCCTCTGTCAGAGACCTCCAGGTTCAGCATGAGGAGAGAGACATTTCCTGGGGCACCCTTTGGGATGCTGACTCTTTCCCTGTACTCTGACAGGAGAATGTGGTCACCAGAGCCATCCCTCCGAAAGATGGTGCCTGAACCCTTGTCATGTACCACAGTCCAGGTGACGGTTTGCTGCACAAGGTTCTCCACAGGCACGTAGGCACAAGGCAGAGTGATAGACCCCTTCCAGACACCTCTGACCTCACTGGGGCCACTCAGGTCAAGAAAAGCTGCAGGAAGAAAGGAGGATGAAAATTAAGCCACAAAGCAGCCAGGGTGAAGGCAGCTCCCAGGTGGTAAAGCCATGGCAAGAGCATTGGCAAAGAGAACCCACCAGATCAGAAGCACAGGCAGTCAGTGGGGATGATGAGGGATGGGCTGCTCAGGGGTGGGTTAACCAAAAATCCGTGTGGCATGAGGCAGAGGGATGGGAGGCAGCTGATGGCCAGGGGCACCGACTCCTGCCATGTGTGCAGCCTGCCTCTCCTGCTCTGCCTGGTGCTTTCCTGCCACCACCAACACTGAGTAGAGCACAGGGTCAGAGTTATTGGACAATTTGGGCCTGAGGGAAGGAGTTGGTCTAAAGTACAAGTTGCAGCACCCTGGTCTCAGCCAGTGTCTGCTCCCAACACTACCCTTGGGGCTTCTGGGGAACAGCAAAGACTTCTCCACTGCCTATTTGTTTTTCTGAAACACACCACTCTCTCAGCCTAAGCCAAACATGGGAAGCTTAAACCATGGGGTAAAGAAGCCTAAAACTCTTCACATTTTCCTGTAAAAATGAGGACCATTGCCTTTGTCCAGTACATTTCTCTCACTCTGAGGATTGACTCCAGGCTTCCACAGACATTGCTTTACCTCTTCTGGTGGTTTTCAAACCTGCCTTTTCCTGGAAACACAAGCACTAATCAGACCCTTTGTGTTCCATGAAATAAGTGTCACCATGTGTGTGGGACCTCTGTCCTCCATGTCCATGGGCAGCATTTCCACAGCCTCATGCACTGTTGAGCTCTGTGGCCACTGGATCTGAAACACCTGGAGCCCCAAGCCAGCAGCACACAGACTTGGCCTTTTTGCCATATCTCTCTTCCCAAAACAGAGCCACCCCTGCCAAGCACACGCAGACACCCCAGCACAGGGCAGGGGCCCGTGCCCAGACCAGACTCACCGCTGCAGTGGAGAAGGCAACTCACGAGCACAGCTGCTCGCAGCAGCATTTCCATCCTTCCTGGGGCCACGGCTGCTCCCCCTCCAGCCAGACTGATCTGCTTTCCCCAAGCTGTGGTAAATGAGGAACACTTCCCTGCCTGTGCTCACGTTGTCACTGAGTGCCCAGGACAACAGCTGGTGGTTTTTCCTTCCTCTTTATCTATTTATCAGAAAACAAGTGTCTCAGTGACCACTGTCAGAGGTGTGGGCAGAGTGGAAACCCTAAGGAAGGGTGCAAAGAGGAAAGTTAAAAAATTACTTCTACTCTATTTCATATTTTCTGCTGAGTATGCTTTCCCCCCCTTCTGTTCTTTAAATTTTTTCCTTTATTTCTTTTGATTCCTAAGCAACCATTTCTTCCTCTTTTCCTCCTTGTATTGCTTTCTGATGAAGAAGCTTTAACACGCAATTACACACACGCAGGTCTGAGAGAGAATTCGTAAGGAGCTGAACCATCTTGGTCCTCATAATTCACTTTCTCACCAGCTTCTGTGACACCCACCCAACTATGTTTTAAGTTAAGGTTCACGAAACACCTTAAATTTTTACATTACCAGTGCGGGACAGATGATTGTTATAGGCCCTTTCCAACTGAAATATTCTATATCACTGTACCACATTTAAGAGATGAGAATTTCAGGTATACAAATCTATACCCAAAAATTTCCCAAGAGCTGCAGACACCTATACCACCAATCCCACTGCATCTCACAAATGGATCCTCCCTTCTCACAGAGCAATTTAGCTGCTTGGTTTAATTGATTAATTGTTTTCAATTACAAGCCCTGATTGGGGCCATACATCCTTGCAGTGCCTTCAGACTGCTTTGGAAACAGGTGAACATGGAAATGCCCAGAGAGAAAAAGAGGAACTTGTCAATGTAGAAAATCTTTTGAGACCATAAAATCATGGTTTCTTAACTGAAGGGATGTGTTATTAATTAAATGTTATAGTTAATCTCTATAATTCAGTAATTGAGCACTAGCCCTGTCTAAGACAAGTATCTGTTTCCTGTTGAAATATCCCTTTCAAGGTATTTTACTGCCTTGTGCTGTCTTCTACAGCTCTCAATTTTTCTTCCACTCCAATGAAAGAACCTCTTCTGCTTCATTGCATTCAGCTGAATTGAAATGAGCCTTTGCTGTTGTTACACCCAAATTCAACATGCCGTTCTCAAATACAAGTAATCAGACTAATTCAGTGCAGCCAACCAAATCCCAGTGCCTGGTCTGGACATAGCCGTGCTGTAGTGATAGCGAGACATGGTTTGGGTCTGCAATGGCACAGTGGAATCCTCCCTTGTGGCCCTGTATTCCTTCATCAGAAATTTCCCATGAGATGCCACTCCAGCCTGCAGCCACTGGGATAGGGAGAAGCAGGAAAAGCTGCTGTGGGGGCTGAAGTGTTCACGTACTTCTTGGTTCAAGGGAGGAAAAGACCATGTTAAGGTTGAGTCATTGAAGCTCCTTCTCAGGGAACAGAGCTTGCTGGAGGAGGGCAGAAGCCTACATTGTCTTGAACTAAGTCACAAGGAAACTGTGCTGGTTTTGGCTGGGGTAGAATTAATTGTCTTCACAGCGGCTAATATGGGGTTATGTTTTGGATTTGTGCTGAACACAAGGTTGACAATATAGAGATGATTTTGTTATTGCTAATCAGTGTTTACATAGAGCCAAGGCCTTTTCTGCTTTCCTCATGGCCACGGTGGTGATGGGGCTGGGAGTACATGGGAGACTGGGAGGACACACAGCCGGGACAGGTGACCCCAACTGACCATACCACATGACATTGTGCTCAGTATATAAAGCTGGGGGGAAGAAGGAGGAAGTGGGGGGGAATATATGAAGTGATGGTGTTTGTCTTCCCAGGTCACCATTGCATGTGATGGGGCTCTGCTCTCCTGGAGGTGGCTGAACACCTGCCTGCCCATGGGAAGTAGTGAATGAATCCTTTGTTTTTCCTTACTTATGTGCCAGCTTTTGCTTTCACTATTAATCTGTCTGTATCTCAACCCACAAGTTTTCCAGCTTTTACCCTTCCAATTGTCTCCACAATCCCACTGGTGGGAGAGTGAGCGAGTGGCTGCGTGGGATTTGATTGCTGGCTGGGGTGAAAACACAACAGGAATGTATCACTAGCGGGATCTGGACCCATCAGAGAGCTGGAATTCAAACTGTGTGACTAAAAAAGATATGTAGATATTTATTCACATATTTACATTTACCCTTTTGATTGGGAACAGTGGCAGGAAAAGTCTTGCCCTTTATACAGAGTGGGACCAGGCACCTAAGGTGTCTGCGGCAGCAACCCCTTACTTCTGCTTTGGGCATCTGTGATATCATGATACTAATTTTCAAAACAACAATCTTGTTTTAGGAGACAGCAAAACATTCTGAGCATGGATGGATGAGGTGGCATCATACAGCCCAGGAGACACAGAGCAAAATCAGCTTTTCTCGTATTCTGGAAAGCTCTGTTAGCAAGCACACAGGAGATACAAACTGGTGGCAGGGATCCCATGGTCGGTGTGGGGAGGGCTGGGTTGGAACAGTGCAAAAGCAGATCTGAAAGGAGCATGAGAGGGGCACTTGGCACTTCCTCAGTCTGCACTCGCCACGCCTGGGAGTGTTCTGTGAATTCCGAGCACGTGAACGATAAGGAAGAGCAATCTTTCCTCCCCAGACAGAACGAGAAAGCCAAGGAGCCAGTGCAGCAGTCGTGTGGAGAAGGAAGGAAGGAAGCTGCTGCTACAGTGAGGCCCCTGCGGTCACGGGTAACAAACTGGTGACGCATCAGGCTGCAGTGTCCCCACCCAGCCTGGCACATGGGGGCTGGTGACCACTGCCTGGCTGCTGGCCCTCGGGCACAGGCTGGGCAGCAGCTGCGCTGCACTGGAAGTGCACTGGGCTGCAGTGACATTCAGCCATCTTGTCATAGCAGAGGAGTCTGCCCACAGCTCCACGTGCCAACCTCACTACCGTGTCCTTGTCCTTATCCTGAAGCACAGAAGCATGTTCTGTATAAAGATCCTTTTTCTTGGCAGTGGAAATGATGAACACTTCCTTACTTCTAGGAAAATCCCACACAAACTGTAATGCGCACAGTTACCGCAGGCAGGGTCTGCACAGGGTGCCATGTCTGGATCTGGGGTCTGCCTGATGCTACAGATAATCTGGGCTGTTCCCTGTTTCCTTCCATTATCTCCAGTAAATATTTCAATCCTTACCTTATGGAGCTGAGAGCCTTGCCTACTGAAGGCTATGGAGAACGTGCACAGGTGCACTACATCTGGTGTATTTTTATATTTCACACCTGGTATTTTGTACTTTCACATCATCCCTTTTGAAAAACCAGTCCCAGGTGCCCTTCTCCTGGACTCTGGAAACAGACACTAGGCTTTCCTCATCATCCTAGTTATTTCTGAGCCAGCAGCAGCTGCGTCATTAGACCGCACCCCAGGAGCAAGAAAACTCTTAATTCTGGAAAAATCAGTAAACAGGTTTGGGAAACATTGGCACATACAGGAACATGCACAAAGAATGTACAAGAAACACAGTAATGCTTTTGCAATTCTTGAGTTTAATTACTTCAGCATGTGGGTTTTTCTTGCTATTCAGTCTTCCCCTTTCCATTGCAATCTTTCTTAAGAAAGTTGCACAAATACTTTCCCCAGACCAGTACATAAACCAGACACACAGATGCACAAACTCTTTTTTTTTTTGCATTTTTTTTAAGCCTTGGTTTCTTAACTTCTTAAGAGAGAAAGTGTATTAAAAACCCATGATGCACTCAGACCCAGTATCTGACAGTGAGCTGCACGGAGGGGAGAGGACTCTGTGACAGAGGAACATGACACTAATCCGTAACAGGAATTACAGTCCAACCTGCGCAGGGAGTCAGAGGTGCAGATCAACCTCCCAAAGAACTCTGTTGTCTGCATGGTGCTGTCAAACAGCACACCAGAAAAGTCTGGTTTTCACTGTCTCACTCTTGGCAAAACTGTGGCCTTTCAGAAAGAATTAAACCAAACCTGACCTGGGACAGATGCAACATGCTCACCTCCCCCTCTCCCTTCAGCTCATGAAAACTTGAGACTATTCAGCCCTTGGCCTCAAGAAGTCAGCGAAAGAAAGACTGTGAAGGCTTGAATAAGACAAACTTGACAAAAGGCAATTCAAAAGATGAAAATGAGAAGGGTCACGAGGTAAGAACAGGTACAGAAGCACAGAAATAAAATGACACTAAAGGTGTTACACACTCAGGAGCAGGACCTTCCTTTGCAACTCAGAGATTTGACAGTGAAGCACAAATCCAACAAAGTTGGGCCAGCACAGGTAACATGCATTATCTAGCAGGCTTCAGAATATCTACCTTGGATTCTTGAATATAAAAGAGCTCAGCACTTACTAGTTCAGGAACGTTAGAGAGAACAAAGCTTGTAGGTAGCCTGAATTCCTAAAACTGGAAAAAATTTAAAGTAACTGTGCTGGTAGGAATATCAGGTGGTATTATCCAAGGGGGTTTCTACCTGCATCCAGGCCTCTTGCAGCCCCAGCAGTTCGCTGTCACTTCAGCATGCGGCAGGTTTGTGCGGGCTGGCGAAGGTATGACATGCCTGGTACTAGCACAGAACTTGCTGCTCTACTGACACCGAGGCTGGGCTCCACAGTACAGCTGCTCAGAGAACTTGGGAAACAGCGCCAAAAGAAACTTTGGGAAAAGACTTTTTGACGAAGCAGACACTAGTGTATGTAATTTGTTGTCAAAAGACTCGGATGCATCTGGTTAATTTGGCTTTAAGATTCCATGGGCAGAAATTGCAGTGTGAAGCCTGGTGTCCATCCAGGGGCAGGGAACAATAGCTGCTACCAGCACAGAGATACCTTAACGCAACACCCTGTGTCAGTGCAAGGCACCCCAGGGCTCCCCTTCTCATTTTAGGGGCAGCTGCTGGCCTTTGCTAAACATGAATCAGTCCTACTGACCATCTCCAAGGACACATGACCTGTGAACTGGGGGCAGGTTACCCCGGAACTGCCATGCAATGTGCATGAAAAATCAGCGCTACACAGGGGGGCAAGCACTTCCTACCACAACTCCTACAATCCGGGGCAATGGATGTGTGCTAGCATGTTAAAAAATAATACTCCACAGTTAAAATGTAATTTTCCATAGGAAAAATGTTCCCTATACCTAGGAGCAAATCTAGGAGTACGAAAGTGATCTAAGCAGATGCAAACAATTGTAGCCAGTAACTATCAAAAAAAGAAATCTCAAATGAAAAACAAAATTTAAAAACAACTTAATTCCAAACAGTAGGCAAGCCACCTATTGAAGCAGGCTCTCCAAAGAGTAAAACCCAGGTTCAAAATATTACACACCACATTACTATCCAGCTAATAAAAACAAACACCACCCCCCAACAAAAAAACCCAGCCAAACTTTACAAACAGGATACAAACAGATCTCCTCTCGCAATAAGAATATTGGATAAAAAGTTATGGAATACACTGTGGTACGTTTGCAGGGTTATTGTTCTTCCCCTCTGTCTGGTGCCTTCACTCCACCAGCTCTTGTTGTTGTTGAGCTTGTGTTCAGTTCTCCCAGCTGTGCTCCCTGCTTGCAGCAAGAGAACTTCCATTTGTCTGCGCAGAACAGGGTCCCCAGGAAGCAGGTGAGGACCAAGCTCACACTTTTTGCTGCTCCACTCCTTTGGTGGTTATTCCACAGCACTAAGCCAGTTACAGATGTTCTATGAGTTCAAGAAATTTCTATTTCAGAGGCCTCATCTATGAAGTTAGCAACAGGACTGAGAAGCAGGAGTGGAAACAGTTTATACTCTCCATTCCCATCTTCTGGGAGGAGAGGCGGATCACCCATTCCCAGAGCGTCCAGAGGCTCGGCCTGGCTTGCTGGAGCTGCAAGTGGCACAACGGTTTCACTGGCTGATGGAGACTGGAGAGCAGGTTTCTCCTCCAGGGGAGGCAGCAGAAAGTCTTTCGGATCGTCCACCTTCCCTGCAGCTTCGCCTGAAGGCAGCTCTTCAAATAAGGAAAGCAGAGGGTTGGCCCTGTACTGGATCAGCTGCATATCTGAGGGAAAAGCAAACAGTTAAAACTGTTTCACCAATTGAAGGCTCTTATGCAAGGCAAGGAAATCTGGAAAGGTTGCTTCAAACGGCTTACTACAGAAAAGCCCAAGCTGGGCTAGGACAAACCCTACACCCATGGCTGTCAGAGTGAAGCCAAAGCCCCTGTACCTGGAAACATCAGTGCCTGAAGCCCACTCCAAGCCCCTGACTCTCCCAGTGTGCAATGGCAGCACTGCAGTGGTAACCTGAGCAGCACTGCCTTTGGGGAGGATCACCGCCTGTGTAGGAGATACTGCCACAAGGACATTTGTAGTTCTGCTCCCCACTGTGGCACTCGTGTCACATTTCCATGTGAAAAAGGACACAGGATGGGACCCATGTTTTCTTTGTGAAAAACCAGGATGGGTTTTTTCTATCTGAAAAACAGGATGGGCCTGTTAAGACTGAGGCCCAGCTTCAAGATCAGTGGAACGTCATAGTCTTCACAAAAAGCTTAAGCCGAGACCAAAGAAGGAGATATTAGAGGCTACAACAATTCCATTTCAATATACAGTTTTCAAAGAGTGTGGAGCTGCCACAGTACTCAGTGTTCCTTCCAGCCCACCTTTGCTTCCTGCTGTTTCCCTCTCACTTGCTCCCAGACCTTCAGTGCTCTCTGCCAAGTTTGCCATCTGAAACAAGGAAGACAGAGAGTTAAAACAGAATGTTTAACAAGAACAAAATGCAAGTCTTTACTGACTGGTTAACAGATTTAGATGTGAAAGGAGAAGGGAAGAGAGATGGAGCAACTGAGCAATGAGCCCGTTGTTGCACAGGAAGGCCTGCACACAGGAGCTCACAGAACGAGGCACAGTGAAGTACAAACTTTACTTACTAAACAAAATAAGCTTCTAACAAATATTTTTTGTTTTATTTTTATTTATGTTTTATTTATGTTTTATTTATATTTTATTTATGTTTTATTTTTTATTTATTTTATAACCTTCCAAACCAGAAGCTTTATTATGATCGGTCTTGTTGGGGTAACAGTTCAACATGATTTCATCATGTAATTAAATTTTACAGGCACTGCTGAAACGCAGCTGCATTTTACATCAGTTGTAGTCTAAGCTCTTCTGACTGAGAAATCCTAGTTTAAATATTATTTCAGGACTACAACAAAAATAACACTTGCAAGGGTTTCTTTTAATAGTATGAATCATTTTAGGAACTGGACCAAGAAGTTTGTGCTGAACTTCTGTATATCTTCTGAGGAAATCCCATACAACCATGTTCAGAACAACTATAGTGTATTGCACTACAATTTTCATTTAGTACTTTTCCTCCAGTCTTCAGACAGGCATTCTGAGTGTATGACTGCACTAGGAATGTAGGTCTAGAAATTATCTTGAGATCCCTCTTAAATTCCAACATGACAACACTGATAATTGAAACCCTGGAGTCAGCTGGATGAGATGAACCAGCAGTGTCACCCTGTGCCACCAACCCCGTTTCCACCCTTGAGGTATGTCAAGCAAGATTCAACTCCCAGCATCACACTGACCCTCCCCACCACAGAAGTAAATCTTACTCTTACATTTTCCATATCAGGGGGAGTTTCCATCAAGCTCATATCCAGGGCTGGCAGCTCGGGATTAAATGTCTGAAAATAAAACCAGACCATATGTCAACTAATAAAGTTGCATTAAACTAATAAAATTGCAGAGAGCTCCTGAAAGGACTGCAGGACCCAGTGTGCTGCTCCTTCCACTGAAGCATAGGGACAGTGGCTCCTCCGTGAGCCTTCAGCTGGGACCTTCAACCTGTGGCAGTAAACTGAGGTCACAAGTGGGGAAAAGGTTACCCTATTTCCCAGTGATTCCAGGAATACAGCTAAATTTCACTCCATATCATCCAGTTGAATCAAACACACAGTCAGGATGTGATGATATGCAATTGAGGCTTGAGAATAAGTGAGGTAATTTTTTTCCTTCTTTTTCCCCCCCTTCAGTTCTGTAGAACAGAAATCCTGTATGACCTGGGAAAGGCTCCCAATGTTACCTTGTACACTGTGAATACCTATGATCATTTTATTTGTAACTATTTGCTTTTCAAGATGTTCCCCCCTATTACCTATTACAACATTGAATAAACTAGTGACATTTCATGATGCAACCTGAGCAGTATTTCTCAGAAATCAGAAATAGTGAGAAGACACTCACGTCATTGAACACTTCGGCACCGAAGTTGTACTGCTTCCCTGACAGCATTGCTTGGAGCTCTTCAAGGCTGGCATCGATGCAGTTCAGAAAATCCTGAATTTCTTCTCTAAAAAGACAAAATTACACAGTACTGTAAGGCACAGGTGGCAGGCAGGGCCTCCTCTTGCCCCATAAGGCAGGTTGCCTACAATCCAGAATAGCCAAATGGATGAAACTGCATTCCTGTATCACCTTTCACTCCACCTTTCACTCTCTGAGGTACAGGTACAAGGAAGACTACCTGAACAGCAAGCACAACTACAGCTATCAAGTCAAAAAGCAGTTTCTGCTTCTATACGTGCTCCTTCCCTCATTTTAGTATCTGGTGAATGTTCTCAGACCCCAGCCTGTACACCAGTACCTGTTGAAACAGAGGTCTGATGGCTTTCCCCTGGGACAATAAATGATAAGCAAAGAGCTGGAAATAATCTGGGCCTGAAGGAACTCTACCTACTTTGAAACATAGGCTTGTTGCCAAATTGGACATGTTTCCAGGGACAGTGGGCAAGACAGGAGGGACAGTGAAGAACCTGAAAAGGCAGCAGCAGGCACAGTGGCCACTCTGCGTGTCTTGCTGTGCCATGAGGTGCTCCTGTACTGAATTCCCAGTGCTGAGGAACGGGCAGTTCCAAGGCACTGCCCACATCCTGCAGTGCCCAGGAGGTAAGATGCAGCAGGGCCTTCAGACCATACGAGTGCTGGGACACCACCCCAGGCTCTCCTACCTGCCACTGACCACAGCAGAAGAGCTGTAGGAGCAAGGGTTAAAGCTTTGTCTTCGATACAGCTCTCCTGCAGCCACAGTGGTGGTGCTGGCAAAGCTCAGGGACTGGAGTGGAGCTGGGAACTGCTCACGCAGCCACTGCGGAGTGGGAACCCACAGCCTGCACCCCTGACCCAGGGCTGTGGGATCTGACAGGGCACACGGGAAACAGCTTTGCACAAATGAGGGGCAGAGAAAGAAAGAGAAAGGAACAGTGAGATAATCACCAGGACAATCCACATCCAGATCCCAGGAACAAAGTGCCCACAATGCCTGCCTGAGATTAGTGCTCTTCAGCTGCTGCTTGGCAGCACCTAGCAGTGCCAGCAGTGGCTGATGGGACACACTGATGGACGCACCAGCACTCAGGCACACCTGGTACCATAAAGGTGACAGGGACACTTACCCTTTTTCAATGTGTGATGCCAACACTTGGCTTTTTCAAGCCCTGGTAACAAAGGTGCAGAGAATTCACTTCATCAATGACAATTCAAAAGCTAATCCCCTATGTTCTGTCAAACAACACATGCTCCAAAACAGGATCCCACAAGGTGACAACAGCGTAATGCTTTCCAGAAACAAGTTAATACCTGTCCAGCAAAGGATCATTTTGGTTTCCAGAGTTGTTCTCATTCAAGATGGAGTCGATTACCGACACGGGGTCCTCTGGAGCATTTGGCTGTGCAGTGTGGAGCTCCACAGCAGCCGTGCCTGTTTCGCCGGATTTGCTGACATCGTTTATAGGAACTGATGGGACAGGTTCTGCACAATTTAACTCACTTGGCTGTGATACTTGACAAAGAGGTAAGCCAGGATCCAGAGCTGCTTGTGGCTCTCTAAAATGTGACCCAAAGAGAAACAACACACAGGAGAATTTATCAACTGCATTACTATTCATTTCAGGTTTAGTATCCCAGATCTTAATAAGATTAGGCCAGTCAAGGGTTCAAGTAACGAACTGGTCTTTAGAAAAAGCAGCAAAGTGGCAGATGAAGAATCTCTTACTACAGCTTATACAGAGACCATGTATGAGAGCAAAACACCTCTTACTCCCAGGCAAAAAGCAGCAATATAGCATATGGGATTTAGGCAGGAGGGAAACTCCTAAGAGACAGACTCTGGAAAGAAAATATTCCAAATCAGTCCATATTTGATTCTGGCTACTAACAACTAAATGGGTTTTCACTAAAATCTGTTGCCACACAGAGAACGCCTTCCCTAGGATATATTTAGTGAGAGCAGTATTGAAACTGGAGATAAAACTATACATCTTGATTTGTTTGTTAGCAATCTATATACATTTTGGATTATTAGAAACCTATATATGCACTCAGGTCCCTCTTCAGTCAAAAAGTCAAGTATGTGCTTATTTGTTGAACACACAGAAAAGCCTCAGCAAATTAAACCTGAAATGTCCATCAGCCTGACAGGCCTCCAGGGACTCCTGAAGAGACATGAGCTCTGATAATGGCCAATGCTACCTGCTGTAGAAGGACAGCGTACAACAGGCCTGTCATGCACAAATGGACATTCAGAGAGACATTGTTTCCCAGAATCCATATGGATCACCACCATTAACGTAACTACCCAATTGACCCAGGCATAAATACTTCATATACTTTGGACATACCTGGCTCTGCCACTTGTGTGTGCCACAGCTAGGAGGCCATTGGTGGCATTTTCCAGGGTGTCAGTGATATCTCGGATTATCAGACCTGTACCATTTCCATCCTCTTCATCTGCACGATGTTCAGAAAAAGCCATCTGTAGATACAGCACAGAATGAGTAAACCACAGGCTCTGACCTTTTCTTTTTTCATACTGAAGCCCCATTCTCCTTGCAGCTTCTCTTTCCTGTTCACATTTCATCTGTGACCAGTTGCACTGATTTGCATGATTTTACAGCCAGAGTGATGCTCTAAAGCTGCCCATTGCCCATTACAAAAGGGAGAGCATTTGATTACAACGTTAGGGTATTTGCAGCCATAAGGAAGACTGACATCACTGTGTATCATCCTGTCCAACCCACTGCCTCTATCCTTGGAGAGACTTACAGCTTGTCCACTCTCCACAGGGATGCGGACATACTGACGACTGTACTTGGAGGGTGAAGCACCCGCAGCATCTGTGAGAGACCTGAGACAAAGCACAACTTTAGTACATCCTGACTTCCAGAAGGAAGAGCTGCAGCAGTGCCAAATACAAGCAGTAATGGTTATCATTCTTTCCCTCCCAAGAAGCCTGACTTTTGGGAATGCGTGTGAGGAAGGGTACTGCAGGCAGCCTGCACTACACACACACTGTGGTTTGGAAGAAGTCAGTTATGCATGCACATTTTGAGGTTTACCACTTCTGATAACTGTGCCCTTTGGAATTGAAAATGTATAGAATATTCTCTTCCCACCCATTTTAGTGATAAGATAAAATATTTATTTTGTGCGTGACTGAACTTCCATCAACTTTCTCAAGTTTGAATATACAAGCGATAAAAATATCTGTCACACAACAAAAACTGATTTATCCCTGTAATTCACATCTGACACTGATCTGGGACCTATCAAGTAATTACCTTTTTCTTTTGACCCCAACAATATAATTTCCTCGCATCAAACTGAGTATAAATTGAAGAATCTAAAAAGGAAAAACAAAAGAAAACCAAAACCAAGTGGTCAGCATAGCAATCCTAACATTATATTCTTAATTCTGATTTTACTATAAAATTATACAGTTATGTGACAGAAATTAACAGGTATTTAAAAAATCCATTTGCAATTGTATCTTAAAGAACAAAGCAAGAGTTACAAACTGCATAGAAAAATTATCCCACTTGCACAGTTGGCTTTTTTTTGAAATGCAATATAACAGCACAAGTCACTGGAGGATTCCAGACCAGAAACAGCTGAGGGATAAACCAGAGAAAATTCTTTTCAGCGTGCAAGCTCCTACAGTTTCTGGGTTCCAACTTCACTTCTCAAGTGGTCTAAGTGTATCCTGGTCCAAGATCTTTCAGACTCCGTTCCATGTGCCTGCAATCTCTCAAGGTCTGGGCTCCTGTTGCCATGCACTGTCTCCACACACTGACATCCTACTACGACTTTTCCTTAGTGCTTTGCTTGTGGTTCTTTACTGTGCTACTTCTGGGACACTCAGGAACTGAGAACATTTTCTTTATGCTGTATTAATACAGCCTGTTCAGCTCTGTGTCATTTGTCATTCTACATAAGCAAAGAATGCCATGAAGTATCACAGAGGCAGGAATAAGGATGGTAGCACTGAAGATGCTGCAATGGTACCTTAGACAGCAGCTTCTGTTGTTGACTGTGCTTCTGCCTTAGAACTGCCACTTCTTTCCACAGGGCCTTATTTTCTCTGCAATGCAGAATAAATCAGAAGACAGAGGATGAACAGAGTTTACTTTATATGCTCTAGTTTTACAGCTTTCAAACTTTTAGAGTACCTTGCAGAACCAACAGCAACATTCCCTCTGTGGATAACTAACCCTCAGTTAATCCGATCCACTAGTATAAACTCTGGGTTAACTTAACTCCATTTTCCATCAGGCAGCATCAAACACTCACTTAGTAAGGACACCCTCATCCTCTGCTGCTCCAGCAATAATCTTGATCTGAGGTATTCCTTCAAAACCTCAAAGCTGTTGAACAAGGACTTCGTGTTACACTCAGCCTGTTTCCAAACACTGACAGCCTTGGGACAGATCTAAAGGCAGTGTTCAAGCGGATTGGTTGGTTTTGTTTTTTAAGGAACAGAGAGAGAAAGGTATCTCCTGAACTCTGGTTGATATCTGCTGGTATACCAATGACGTGAATGAATTACCAGTGCCTTATATGAAGGGGATCTGTGAGAACAGAGATGAGGATGTGCAAAGTCCACTTCCAGTTAGGAAGAAAACAAAACACCAATTGTCCCTCACTGCATCTAACCCTGTCTGTATTCAAAAAATGAAATGCTTTTATTGCCCTAAAAAACTACTACAGGTGCTGGCAACCAGAGTGAAATCTCAAGATAGTCAACAAACTCTCAGTATAAATCTCCAATCTGTAACTGAATTACAAAAACAAACAAGATTCAGAATGTTGTGTGGGGTGGAATGGGCATTCTTAGGAAAAAATACAGGAAAAAATATAGCTTCACCTGTTTCCAGTTCACATGAAACCCATATTTAGCAATCTCCATCAGATATAAGCAACATTCAACGCATAAGCACCCCGAAACAGCCGAGTCTACCTCTTCATGTTAGCCAGCCTGACATCCATGTTGTTCTGCTGCTCTCTCATCTCCTGCACCTCAGACAGGACTTTGTGCAAATCCTCTGTGCAGACCTTGAGATCCTCAGTTCTCACTGCAGACACCTAGAATGGGTACACATGCTTTACTACAAACAGCGCATACTCCTTGCTGCAGGGAGAGTGCAGTCAGTCTGCAGAGGAGCACTGAGCCCCATTAAAAGACCAGGTAAGACTGCAATTCTTACATGGCACAAAACACAACTGCTGCAGGTGACAATCCTTAGGACAGGCTGCACTGCATGAAAAAAACAAGATGCCAATGAAAACATGACATTAGCACTTTGTACCTGGAGACAGCAGATTCATGACTGTAATTCACGATAAAAACCACTGACTGCAAAGGGCTTTCCCTGGGGGTTCTCTGTCAGGCCGGGTGACAGTTTGCCCTCTAGTGTCACAGAGCAAACACCAGCCAAAAAAACCCCACTGATTAATAGTGGAAGAACAAGATGATCATATTCCTTCTAGATGTGGGTAAATCTGCCAGCAAAGGAGTAACAAATTTCCCTTAAGTTACTGGGAGATGAAGGTGTCTGGTTAGATGCATCCTACTCAATCTGAAAATTTATCCCACACCAGCTGAATTGCAGATTCCCCTGCTGGTGTTTCCTCTACTACCTCTCTGCTCAGTGACATTCCAAAGTTATGGAGACTTGTCTGCAGAAAGACGAGTCCAAACTGCTCTTCTGCTCAAAGCAGAATCTGTGAATGCTGCTACTTCAAACGATGGTGGAAAAGCCGTCAGAGAGCAAAAAGCTCACCATCTCCTTCCTGCAGTTCTGTATTAAATACTTTCCAGTTCCTTCAGCAACTCTCTCTGCAGCAGGAGCATTGTTGGCTGCAACACAATTCAGGGTTTTGAAAAAGACAGGTCTATAGCGCATCACATGCACATGTCTGAATGACACATCCAGGTTTTGTGGGCATAACTTTGAACACCATTTTGCCAAGTACGGACTATAACGGAGCCACATGGAGTCGTACCAGGTATCCCTCCCAACGTACAGCCCGCTGGGAGTTTTCTTCTTACTCTGCTAAATTCCAAGGGGGATGTGAAAGCATCTCTTGTGGATTCCAAGGGGGAGGTGAAAGCACCAATGTGGGATTGGCCTGCTGAGGTCTGAGATAACTTCTGTGCAGGTTGGCTCAGACATCTTGTCTTCCAAAGGGGAATGGGATAGTCAGAAAGGAACTTACGGTGTTATAAACCAACATCCCATCCCTTTGTGCTGGAACAGAACACAGCTGTTGTGCAATCACTTCTCAGACACGACTAACTACTTTCTTGACATGATCCCATGGTGCAAAGGATGGACTGAAGAGTCTGACAGTTGTCCTCCCTGTCTGCAGTCTAGATGCTTTGCTGTTTGTTGCAGTTAATAATTTATGCTAATATACACAGGGTGCATCCCAAATGGAATTCATGGCTGTCTGATTTCTCTTCAGCACACCACCTCTGTGGGAAGGACAACCAAAAGTTGCAGGAAGTGGGTGGAAATTTCAAATGCAGCCAGCTAGACTCCAAAAAAAAGGCCCAATCTAAATTCTGCCCAAGTACAAGGAGAAGCTCAAATACAAGCTCTTCAGAGATAATCAGGTTGTCCAGTCCTTGGGTGCTGAGGCACTGGAACAGGCTGCCCAGAGAAACTTGGCTGTCCCATCCCTGGTTGGACGGGGCTTGGAGCAACCTGATCTAGTGGGAGGTGTCCCTGCCTATGGCAGTGGGTGGAATGAGATGAGCTCTAAGGTGCCTTCCACCTCAAACCATTCTGGTATTCTGTGAAGACACTCAGGGCATCTGCATACCAGCAGAGCTAAAAGTGAAAGAGAGTAAGTAAAGCAAGTCCTGCATTCAAACCTGCAGTCCTGACAAGAGGCTTGAAATACAGTTTACAGCCAATACTGGAATATGGCCCCATTCCAGACAGTAGAAGAGCAAGAAAATTAATGACTGTTTTGCAAAAAAATCACCAACATTTCCTGTGCAACAAAGAGTATCTTTCACCAACCTATGCAACACTTCATATGAATGTCCTTGGCACTGAGCAGAGCTTTTGTCTTTCCATCTAGAACACTCCACCCACTGCACCACCCCTGGGACACATGGTGCCACACCTTACGTCACCGTGCACCTGCCCCGCCAGGCGTGCACGCTGGGACACGCTGGTCACAGCAGCGGGGGGAGCACAGCCTGAGCCAGTGCCACTGCATCGATTCTGGCTCCAAGCAGGGGCAGCTCAGTGAACAATCAATCCAAACATAATTGTGGCTCTCCAGCCTACCCGGGGCTTTTATTACCCTGGGCAATGCAGCCATACCTGACAACAGCCTAAAGAAAAGATTCTGCTGTTCAAATGTCAACATGATGTATCATGATACTCTCTTCCTCAGGATATTATGGGCTGTAATGTGCCAATAGAGGATAAGTATCTGTGCAGAAACAGGTCAGACAAGGCCTGAACATACAAAAGAAAAGCAGAAAGTGCTCATAAGGATGTAGTTTAGTGGCAACATAGTTTTGGAGGAGCAATATAATTTATGCAAACTCATCCAAATGAACCGGTCAGTGATGACCTTGGGGATTTTCAATGAGTGCCAAAAGGGAATGTATTTTCTTTTGCTTCTTTCACTTTGTGCCCTTCTCTGAGTTGAAGATGCTGACAGAACTGCAGACCATGCTAAGCTGCAATCAGGGATAGGAACTCTGTGGAGAAGGCTGTGGTTTGATGATGATGCAGAACATGGTCCTACCCCAGTCCACAACCAACAGCAGAGCAGGTTTTGTCTAAGCACTGGCACAAGGAGGCCCAGCCAAGCACCAGCCTGGCACTGTGAGGGAGTTTCCTTGGCTTCCATGGTATTTGCTGGCTGTGTTTGAAACACCCATACGTGCTCCTGATAAGCCACTTTTCATAACTAAGTGAAGTAAGTATGTGCTTAGATTATACCTTGCGCTTGATGTTTTCCAGTAAATGTGCCTTCCCTTGCTTGAAGAAAGGGTGCTGGAACTCAATGACTGAACTTTTCTCTGCTGTGATGATACCATTCTCCAGAGCAATCACCTTCCTGAAACCATCTGTGGAGAGGAATCAACAAAGGCATTTCTTCCAGTTGAAAGCTGACTCTGAATACATACAGTTAAAGAAAAGTCCAATGCTACCAAAACACCCACTGCACTACAGTTACTGGGAGCAGACACTATGAAAAACAGCCAAAGTAGCCTTTCTCGGGGCTCAGTGATTTCACTTCTCTGATCTTCACAGCTACAGAATATGTCCAGAGTACTACCGCCTCCAGGTTGCACACACAGCTGCACAGCAGAGGCCAGTGTGTGTCCGTGGGCAAGACAGCCATGGTCAAACCATCCCAGCCATGTACAAACCTTCACAACAGTTAGTTAGAAATGAGATTTATTATGACATCTTGAACAGAATCATGTCCCAGTGGATGCAGAGGAATGCTACAGTTTCCCTTTTAGCCCTGACAACTACACATCAAAACAAATGCTGTCATGTACTACCATGGTCTACAGAATAAAGCAAGGCAGAGAAGCTAGTTCCCTGCCTGCCTATGCAAACACTTGCAGCAGAGCACCTTCTTCATACTAGACTGCCTCCACAAAGTAAGATATTGCCAGTTCTACTTCCATCACTGCTCAAACGCCACAGGGTAGATGCATGATTCAGCTGACAGGCCAATCTACCTCTCTCCTCAGTCAAGGTTTTAACACAATTAATGCACACCAACTATTATTAGAAAGCCAGAATAGGTCCAGCAGTAAAAGGAGGCTGCTGCTACATTGTATACCTTCATAGGAATATTTGCATTTTTCCATTTATCCTGGCTACAACGGAAGAGACAATTGTTTCTTTGGATTATCCTCTGTCACTCAAGTGATGGGTCTCACAAACACAAGCACACGACACAAACAGCAGCACCTACCCTCTGTCCAGAGACTAAACAGGTGTGCTCTGTCTCTCATGTCTACATAAATCCCATTCAGGCATCAGCTAGAGAGATCAGGCAAACCTACTGGGCAAGCTCAGAGAGCTCCTTCCAGTCAATCTGAATGAAATTCTAATTAAGGCAGCACCTCCTGTGCTGTTTGTCCCTCCACTGGTCCCAGAAGCTTCAGCAGTTATTCCTGCTGGTTGCTGCAGCTCCGCATGCGGCACTGTGCCCCTGAGTCACCCTCACTGCACCCCTCTGCCTGGCCACGCTGTACATATGCTATGCAATGCTGCCACATGATGCTCACAAGTTGAGCAGAGAAAACATAATGAGAAACGTAGCCCAGCTTGGCCCATCAGCAGGACTGATCTAGTTCCAACACAGCAAAACAGGCAAGAGCAGTGGCAGCCCCAAAATCCAGGCAATTTCTTTTCACATTCTAGGCGTATGGCCATATACACAGCCTCTACTCCCCTAGGTACACATATGTTTGCTGCAAGACCAACACTGGAGCTCAGGCAACCTCACACTACCTTTAGGCACCAGCACATATTCTTACAGCTGTTACTCAAAAGAACTTGGAGCTAAACCACAAAAACCACACACTAAACCAAGTTCTACCATCAGTCTTTTCTTTTGCAAAGCAAACTCAAGGCCAGAGCTCAGATTTTCAGGGATGAAAGACTTGCCAATTCCACTTGGTTGTTTAAAGAAATCCAAACTGAAGCCAAGTAGCTGAAGCCTTGGCAGACAGAATGTTTAGGAACCGCTGATGCTTACACATGTTGAGCTGCCGTATGAAGCTGGAGATATTGTTGTGTTTGAAGTACTTGGGGAGCAGCTCCTTGGCAAACCTCTGCTCATCCAGAATGCAGAAATTCTCGCCATTCTAGGAAATAAGCAGGAGTAACAGTTAGTGAATAAGCACAGCTTTTCTAAGGTGTTGCACTTAAGTGAAGACCATAAATCAGCAGAGACTGTTCTGACAGCAGAGAAGGGCAAAAGATGTTGCCAAGTGAACTGTCTGTGGGAACACTTCTGAGTACTTGGGACTGGTCTAAAAAGTTTGAATTCAAAGACACAATTACATGGAACACTTCCATTGAACAGGGAATTTTCTTAAAGCCCTGACATATTGCTCTTAACCCAAAGCAAAATTGTTCTAAAAACGTGCTCTCTTTGTCCCCAAGAAACATAAGCATTGCACAAGCCCAATGGAATTCATGCCACTAAAGAGGTTTCATCTCCGTTCATCAGTCTGCCCAGCTCCTGACAAGATTCTTCCATAGTATATGCTATGTCATCACTAAAAATAACCACATAACGTTGCCGAGTTACCGAAAGTTCAGACAACACAACCCAGCGGTGACCACGGGTAAGTGTGACACCAGCAGTGCCAGATTTATTATACACTCAAGATCAAACTTCCTGGAAACCGGCAAGCTTTCTGCATCACTTTTATATTGTTCATGAGGAGAACAAAACTACTGCGTTTCTTTTCGTCTTTGCCTTTATGAAGGGCAAACTGCTGGAAAAAGGTGGAGAAGAATCCTACGGTTTTAAAAATGACAGGGAACAAAAATAAACACAGCGCGTGTCTGGGGTGTCTGGTCGTTGTGTCCGTGCCCGCGGGGCACATCTGTCTCCGCTCCGGAAGGAAAATGGACAGTTAATGGCTCCTGACAGCGTCCTTTCATCACCCGGAGCCGCTGGCCGGGAATTCGGGACTGCCCCCCGGGGCTGCCCCGCTGCACCAGCACCGTCGCTGCGGGCCCCACGCGGGGGGGTTGCGGGGGCAAAGAAGAAGCCCGGGCGCGGCCTCGCGCACGCCGGTCCGCGCCGCGGGGCTCCCCCGCCAGCACCACCGCAAGCGAAGCGGGGAGGCAGGATCGGGGC
>VZTI01005532.1:60975-131989 GCA_013397865.1 Struthidea cinerea
GAGCAGCCCGGCCCACCCTGTGGGCGGGAGCGGGCGCGGGCGCGGTCGGCGCTGCGGGGCCGGGCCGGGCTGGGCTCGGGCTCGGTCAGCCCTCGAAGGCAGCGCCCCTTTGTTCTACCCGGGCTGGTTCCCGCCGGCGCTCCCGCGTCCCGCTCTGCACCCCCGCCGCGCCGCCTCTCGCTCTGCACGTAAGGGATGAGCCGTCCGTCTTCCTGCCTTCCTTCGGTGCGTTCCCCTCGCTCTCGGGCTGTGGTTTCCCTGCAGTCGGGTGTCGGGGAACATCCCCGCATCGTCCGCCTGGATCAGATAGGAGTTGGATCCCACCAACCTGCCTGGAAACTGATTTCCGTTCATTCACGGTTCCTGTGCTGTCGGGGACCCGGTATAGGGCAGTCCTGAGGGAGGATTCTGCTGTAAAGTGCAAGATTCAGGGATGGATGTAATATAAAATTTGGGTTGGTTTTGGTTTCCTTCCTTGTTTTTTTTTTTTTCCTTTTTTTTTCCTTAATCAAGGCACTTATTAATATCAAAGAAAGGTTGGAAAAAAACCCAGCTTTTGAAAAGAATTTAACTGCCTTCACCTTGCACTAGTCGAGTAACTAAATGGTGATTAGTTACTGTGAAGGGAATGTGAGCACAGACTTTGTGTCATCTGCTACATCTGCATTCAGGGATATTTTTTGCTGTTCCCTACAATTACCCCAGAGATGTGTGCGATGCTGTGATCAAACTCCAGGCAGAGTCCTGGTGGGACTCTTGTAAAGCTTTGGTAGGGCTGTCCTAAAGGCTTGTCCTTGACTCTTCAATGGCAGAGCAAACCGCAGAGCAAAGCACAGAGCCCTTGGACTCGTGGCTGTGTGTCCCTCCCCTGAGGGGTGCCGTGACGCTGCCGTGCGGAGGTTCGCGGCGGCGAGCGGGGACTCTCACGCGGGCATAGTGGGCTGGCATGGGGGGACTTGTTTCCGCAGGCAGTTTTCAGAACCAGCTTTGAGAGCCGCTGTTCTCCCGTGGTGTGGTACTGCCTGCACGAACCATCGAGATGAGAGCACACGAAGACCAGCCTGCTCTGGCTGCCGGGGCACGGCGGCTCCCGGGCCTTGAGGAGGCCACCCTGTGCGCCGGAAGCTCCCGCGTACTTTGCCCTGAGTTGACACGAAGGCCATAGCTTGGGCTGAGTCAGGAGCATCCCGCTGCCCTTCCCTCAGGGTGTGTGTTGGCAGGGTGGCAGGTTTCAGGCTGAGGACTGGTGCTGCTGTTTCTTTCCCCATTGCTGTCACCACTGCCTTTTGCTGCTCTGCTGTGTGAAACAGCACAGGTACAGCTTTCCAAACTCCTTCCTTTGAGTCCTTTTTGGCACAGAGTGAGTCAAAAAAGGTATTTTACCTCCCTGTGAACAGCAGCAGGTCCTGGAGCAACAGCAGCAGGTCCTGGAGCAGCAGCAGCAGGGAATAAGGTCGGTGACGGAGTGGTGTGTAGGGGGTGGGCATGAGCCAGTGTGCTGCTGTTGTTCCCGCACTGCTGAAGCTGCAGGGAAGGGGCTGTTCTGTATCTCAGTTTCATCAGGTGTATGACCAGGAGCTTCTGAAGGGGACTGGCTGGTGGAGCCACTGGAGCAGATCTATGCTGTGTTGATGGATCCAAAACATCTCAGGTTTAGAGATCCGTACAGCTCCCTTCTGAGAAAGGAGGGGAAGAAGGTGTCTCCAAGCTTTGTCCAATTTAATGACTACTTGGAAACAGCAATACTTGATTATCATTAGCTTCTTAGAATAGCGCAGCATGTTTGGAAATCAGGAAGTGAAGCTTTGAAAGGTGCCTAGTCCATTGCCATGTACTGGGGTTGAATCATGTCTGTTGGGTATCAGACGTTATATGAGGTTTCAAAGTAGCTCTGTGTGACACTGTGCTGATTGAAAGCTTACAGAATATCCAGCTTTGCTGCAGACAAACCTTATCCATGCATGTTGCTGTTACAAAGACAGTAAAAATAAATAATGACAGTCTCTTTATGGAAAACCTTTGCCATGGTGTTGTGTCACCACCCCTTTCTGTATGAAAAGGAAAACTGATTCTTTTGAGTTTTCTTGCTAGGTCATGTTTCTCATTCTCTTACTTTCTGTTTCTCTCTGCTATTCTGAGTTGCTGTTATATGTCTCAAGAGCTGTATCTCAACATCTGGTTTAGGTGCAGTTTGTTTGTTGGCTACATTCAGCTTTGTTAAGGGTATCATTGGGCAAGACCTTTCGTAGTCATTTTCACGTGATTTTTCAATTCAGTTTAATCCTTCCTTATCTTTTGGTGTAATTCTATTGCCCCATATTGCATCAGCTTCTCCTTAATTTCCTCCATTCAACCATTCAGGTGGTTCTTTGAGCCTGTGTTTACAGAACTGTATTTGATGATTTCGGACAGTTTCCCCAACTTTTTCCCAACTCTTTTTAGAGTATTTCTGATGCTTATTCCCAACAAGCTTGGTGTCAATTGGAAGTTTTATAAGTAAGCTACTTAGCGATCAAAATTATGGGGAAAATAATGGAACAGAAAAAAAGAAAGGAAAAACCTTGTGCAGCCCGTTTGAGATGTACTCCTGGGTTTCAGATAGCTGCTCCCTAAGAGCCATCTTTAAAGAAGTTAAAATGTAGAATTATTTCATGGTGACTAAATTGTACTTCCTCAAGTAACTTAGAATAGAGAGATCTTGGTGCCAGTTTAAAATATACAGATTGTTGCTCAGGACTATTTCCTTGAGCTTTGTATGTGGACCTGTAAGATGATTTGGAATGTGAGTGGTAGTGAAAAAAGGGTTAATTAAACTATTATGAGAGCACACATTTGGTATTGGGGACTCATTACCAAGGCATGATCCCCATCCACTTTTGTGTGTTAATTTTGTTACAGAGTGATTTCTTTCTTGAATATTTGAGTAATGATCCCAAAAGGACTTACACTTGATTTCTTCATACCCTCTCAAAATGTCCAGCACCTTCAAACCAAATGGTCATATTCTGTTTCATTGTTTTTGTTTTTCCCAAATAGGTGTAGCCTCCAAAAACACCTTCCCTTCAGGCTGCCATGGGATCAGTCTGGTGCTTGCTGCTCGGCATCCCCATGCTGTTACCCACGTTTGCTGGGGGTGTCACCCGAGTCTATTACCTGGGGATCCGTGAGGTGAACTGGAACTATGCTCCAACGGGGAGGAATGTGCTCGCTAACCAGAGTATTGCACATAACCGGTACGTTTGCTTCTAACAGAATTTAGTCTGGGAAGGGCTTTAAGCGGTCATTTGATGAGTAATTCCATGCAGGTATTTTGGGGCATCTGAGCAAGCAAGAGACACAGTCCCATAGATTCTGATCTTTATGAGCTTAATGTTTAACTTGTTTTATGCTCCTGTGATAAAACCTCTGTCAGTGGTAAAAGGGATGGTTAGTCTGGAGTGTCCAGAGCCCGTACACTGGAGAGAAGTGTATGGAAAACAAAAATGGAACAGAAAATACAGCAAATACAGAACAGATTGTTCTAAAATAGTCCAGATTTTGCAATGCTCTACCCTGGAGTTTCATTTTGCTTAGTTCCAGCTGGTGATCACCTTGTTTATCCTGAAGCATGATGGCTTTTCATCTTTATATAGATGACTTCACAGAGCCAGCTTGTTTTTGTTTCAGTGGAATTTCAAGCCTTAGACTTAATGGGACTTTCTGCATGGGATTTTAGGAGCTGTTTGAAAAACAGTTTTGTTTTTCTTGCTAAAGTAAATGTGGAAACAGCAATAATTGGTATGAGTTACTACACAAACAGTGTTTTGGGTTTAGCTTTCAAAACATCAAACTTTTTTTTTTGGTCTGTGTTTTTTTGTGTGTGTGTGTGGTTTGTTTTGTTTTTCAATAGCTTTCCACAGCATTTTAAAGGCATTTGTGCTTTTTTCCCTGCCCTCATTTTCTGTGGCAAATAGCTGGTATTTCTTGACCTGCTCTCAGTCCTTTATCCCTTCATAATAACTAACACTCAGACACCTCTTTCAGAAACAGCACGGCGGGAACAGGCAGGGTGTGCAGAAACATCAAGGTCTGTCAGTTTAGCATGGTAAAGTCTCTGTTCTCTGGAGATGCTGTATAGATGTAAATTAGTTCACAGGAAACACCCCAAAATTCAGGATTAATAAATATGTTACCACTGACTCCTGAAGTGATGATAATGAATGCAGTGGATTTTGTTTGGTTTCTCTCATAATACGTGAAGAGAAGGAAATGAAATTTAGGGCCATTGAACTTAAAAGCAATTTAAAAACTGTTGTCACGACAAACAATTAGCTAATGGGACTTATTTGTACAATGATTGTAGAAATGAAATTGCTGGCAATTAGAAAGGGATCTGATGTTAATACGATTGATAGTACCTCTATCAAAATATTTCAAGGAGTTTGTTTCTTGGGAAGAAAATGGACTGTGTCGGGAAAAAGAGGCACATCTGTAAAACAAAGTGTGAATTGTCCTTAACTCTTTGCTGATAATGGCGGCGGGGCTGACTTGGCAAAGGGCTGAACTCTGGATTGTGTGACCAGAGCCAAGCCCTGCCCGTTTTTGAATGATGAGGTCAATGCTTAATATTTGGGTCTCAACTGTTCATTCTCTGAGATGTGCATTAGAGTTTACCTCCTTTTCAGGGCTGCTCTATTGCTGCAGGTGATCGATCCGAAGGGGGAAGTGAGGGGAGTGACCTTGGCTCTCATTTAGGCTGGTTCCACTAATACCTGGACTGTGATTCAGCTCTTATCTATTAAGAATTACCCATAAAGAGCAAATATGCTCATGAGTTAAACTTTGGTACCTGTATGAGGTTTTAACTCTGGAAGCTGGTTACCTGCTGGGCATGTACCTGCCTGACTGATCTGCCACTCTGGAAGGAATTTGGAAACTCTTAAGTAGAAAATCATCTTTCGGACTTCAAATTTTGGCCAGAGAGCTCAGGAGACTTCCTCACCCCATTCCACCTGCCTTGTGATTTAGCTGGAAATGCCACAAAGGAATTGAAGTGAGTTTTGAAGAGCCCAGTGAAGGCTGAAGGAGGCATGAGAAGTGTCCTCCCTGCGACACCCACATGGAATTGTCTGGGAAGCACTGTCCTTCCCATTTCTTGTTTGCAGGGCACAGTTCAGGGGTGAATTTTTTGTCTGTTGGTGAAGAGCTGGGGTTGAGGTCGTGGCCATGCATGGGTGACTTAGAGCATCCCAGAGTTCTCTAATACCAAGGCTTTTGGCTGTACCCGGGAGAGTGGAGTGCCACCATCACTCTGCTGCAGTATTGATCAGCTGCTGCATATAATGATGACTCATAGTGCCTTTCCCTTTGAATTCAACAGCCAGGCCTCAGCATTCCTGCAGTCTGGGAAAGATAGGGTGGGAAGCACGTACAAGAAATCTGTCTATAAGCAATACACGGACTCCACGTACACCACTGAGATCCCCAAACCTGGCTGGCTGGGGTTCCTTGGACCTGTCATCCGAGCAGAAGTGGGGGATACCATTAAAGTACACCTAAAAAATTTTGCTACTCGACCGTATACAATCCATCCTCATGGTGTTTTCTACAAAAAGGACTCTGAAGGTAAATGAGCTACTGCCATCATGGAGACAGATTTTTCTCACTGGGGACTTAGAAGTGTGTGTGGAGGAGAACTGTCCATAAAGCCCCAGCTGGAAAGCAGCTGCGTTTGGGTGTTGGGTTAGTAGGGTCATGGGGCTGGAGTCCTGACCGGGGCCCAGGTTTCTTGATTTTAGAACCTCCAAAACACTGATCAACTCTAGAGATTGTAGAGAGACTGACTGTGTGGGCACAGTGCAGAATTGAAGGCAAAGCAGCACTAGGCAGAATGGAAATAATCCTGCTGACTCTGTCCTTGACCTGTTTACTGGGCAAGTTGCCTCAGTGCCTCTTTGAGGAAGCGATGATTAAACACTATTTCAGCCTTGGGATGGTGAGTCTCAGCTCAGTATAAGGTTACATGTATGTAACCTTATACTGTGAAGGCATCTTGGCTCTTCTTGAATGGATGTTGTGATTGCTTAATTGTTCTAGGATCCCTGTATCCTGATATATCCCCCCAGGATCAGAAGAAGGATGACGCTGTTTTCCCAGGAAGGAATTACACCTATACTTGGACTGTTCCTGAAGATCACAGTCCAACTGCTGATGACCCAAACTGCTTGACCTGGATCTACCACTCTCATATTGATGCACCAAGGGACATTGCATCTGGATTAATTGGGCCATTACTTACATGTAAAAAAGGTAAAAACACCAAGAGAAAGGAGCTGAGGACCGCAGTTCTATAATGTAAAGGTTTTGTGGTGACATGAATAAGGATAGGATGTGAAGATACTCTGGTGTGCAGCTCCCAGCTTCAGGGGGAAATGCAGCTTGGTTAGAGAGGACAGTACCTGGGTTCTAGCTGGATTCTGGTCACTGCATTGTCTTTATACCTTAGTGGTTGGGCAGGTGATCTTGCATGCCTCTTGATCCAAGAGAGCTGCTTGAATCCATGTCAAAAGCAAGACTCTTGTCCAAGCTCTAGCTTGTGTATGAAAAACATGGTGACTGGTTGGTTTCAGCAGGAGTGAGAAAACTGAAGGTGTTGTAGTTGAGCCATGCAGTGGCAGAGCTGCTTGGGAGAGAACTGTATTGGCATGGATATATTGGAAAAGGGTGAGCTCACCACTCTGGAGTGAGCTGTGAGGATGGTGGGAAAGCATCTGTTCTCCAACTCGTGTGACAAGATTTACTCTGCTACTGCTGTTTTAATCTCTTGCCTGATGTATGATTTTCTGCATGAGTGATTTTCTGCATTCATTCCTCTCTCCTTTCACCTCAGGAATACTGACTGGTAGCTCTCAAAGACGCCAGGATGTGGATGTTGATTTCTTTCTGATGTTCAGTGTGGTGGATGAGAACCTAAGCTGGTACCTGGATGAGAACATAGCATCATTCTGCACAGATCCTGGTTCTGTAGACAAAGAAGATGAGGAATTTCGGGAGAGCAATGAAATGCATGGTCAGTGTCACCTCTGTGAGGCCACTGTCTCTGCTGAGACACTCAGGAGTGTCAGTGCTCCAGGATCTGCTCTGAGGTCATGTGCCAAGCAAATAATATCTCAGGGACAGGGCAATGGCTCCAGAAAATGGAAGTATTGCTTCGATTTTATCTTTGGCTTGAATGAGCTTTTATACCCTTGGTTTTAGGAATGAGCTGTGGTACTGGGCTCTCCAGAGCAGAAGAGGAGGAGGAGTTCTGGTTAGGTCCATCCTCCTATCATGTCTGTGCTGTCACCTGCTGGCAGGAGCTCTGAAGACTCCTCTTCTGCTCTCTAATTTTGGCTTGCTTGATTTTGCAGCTATTAATGGTTATGTGTTTGGCAACCTCCCTGAACTGATGATGTGTGCTGGGGATGATGTTTCATGGCACCTCTTCGGGATGGGCAATGAAATTGATGTTCACACAGCCTACTTCCACGGAGAGGCACTCAATATCCGAGGCCACAGGACAGATGTGGCCAGCCTCTTCCCAGCCACTTTTGTTACAGCAAATATGATCCCCAGTAACCCTGGGAGATGGCTGCTGAGCTGCCACGTCAATGATCACCTACAAGGTAAGGCAGAGGGTGGAATATGTCCTGGACTCTATGTCCTCTCTTTTTGATGTACATGATGTACACTGTGGTAGGGAACAGTGCCTTGGGCATGAAAAATGTCCCCAGATGAGTGGGTGATTCCTTGTCTTGTAAAAATTGGAGTGGGCTGGTTACTAATGTGCAGGGCAGCTTTGGTGGGGGTGACTTGTACCACGGTGTGATGTTCCATGTTTGGTACAGCTGAAAGCTGAGATGAGGCACTGCCTTAGGAGTTCTGGTCCCTGTAAGAGGCACTTGCATGATAGACCTGAAGACAGCAGAAGGCTCGAATCACTCTCTGTCCATACTTCCATAGCATCCAGTATCTAAGGTTGGAAGTTCTGCTCACTGACACAAAACTCCTTGCTGTGGAGTTACTTGCCTTCTCCCATCCATGTGCCTTTTGGGACAGCAGAGGGAAGGTGGGACTGCCCGTTAGGCTGGCTGGAGGGGCTAAAGCGAGTGTCCACCTTCGTGTCTTGGACAGCTGGCATGGGGGCACTCTATGAAGTCCGGCCATGTTCTCGGCAAGCTCCAGCACCCACCCTGAAAGGGAGAGTTCGGAAATACTACATAGCTGCTAAGGAAGTGCAGTGGGACTACGGACCCTCGGGGCTCGACCAGATTAGTGGGAAGCAGCTCAGTGATGCAGGCGGGTAAGTGAGAGGCTGGTGGGCTTGGGCAGTGTTTGGGGAGTCTGGCCTGTATCAGGAAGGCTGCTCAGGAAAATGTGGAATTTCTTTTCAAAATACATGCCTGCTACTCGCATGGAGTGCATTTCCTGGGAAGGCTGATCACCCCGTCTAGAAAGGGAGGCTGCTGTAGCTAGACTGCACTGAGAGCAGTATAGGTACCTTGGGGCCTTCCCATGAGAGTGCTGTGTGGCACAGCTGTACCCACAGGCAGCAGGAGTCCCAGCAGATGCACACCGTGAGCTGCTGCGTTTGTCTCTGGAATTCATTTCTGCTTGCTGGGCCTGACCTAGGAACAGACTGATCTATTCGAGAAATGATTCAAAAAGCGCCTGATGCAGCAGACACAGGGTGGCAGAGCTGGCCTGCAGATGGGCCTCAGGCTGGTGTTGCTGCAGGAAGCAATTTCTAGGAAATCAGATGCAAGGACTTGGATGGCAGCCCTCCATCCCATGGTCAGATGACTGTGGTAGTAGTTGAGAGGCTTCCTGTTCAGGCTTTGGCTAACTGAAAGAGAGATTATTCTCCTTCCACAGAGGTTACTTCCCTTCCCTGGTAATCTGTTGGAGAGGATATACCTTATTCAGATGGAAAGAGGAAATGCAGAGTGGTTAATTATTTACCCAATGCCATGCAGCAAGTCTTGTAGACCTTAGACCTGTGAGCTGGCCTTGTAACTGCACTGCCTCTCCTGCAAAGCTTGTTACTTATATTTGGTGAGGGTGGTAGCGAAGGAAATAAATACTTTTACAGCTGTTTAGTTTAGGTATGATTGTGGCTGTCACCTGGGCTGTCCCCAGCTTCTGAAGGGGTTGGAGTTTTAGCTCTGCCTTCCCACTGACTGCACTGCAGTTTTGTTCAGTCCTTCGCACATCTTGTGTAGTGATGCTGATCGCAGCCTGGGAGAGGGCTGTGTGCCACAGGTGCTCCCTGAACACACGGGTAGAAGAGTCTGTAAGGGCAAAAAAGCTTTGCAGAGTCAAAGTTGTACATGTTCCAAACTAGAGGTGCTGTCCTTGTCTGAAATACTGCTTGATTTGGAGATGCTGATGGCCTTGCCAGAGGAAGCAGGGGAACAGGACTGATTTTTCTATGAAATAACTTGATATATGCTTTTTGCATTTAGTCCTGCTGAGCAGTATTTCAAGCGTAGCCTCTACCGAATTGGGGGTGTCTATTGGAAGGCAAAGTATGTGGAATATACTGATGAGAGCTTCCGTGAGGAAAAGCAGCAATCAGAAGAAGAGAAACACCTTGGAATACTTGGTGAGAATCATCCAGGAACACAAATCCTCTGTCAGTGTCTGTGAGAAGGATGCTGGGAGTGCCAGGTGGCTGTACCTGCCTGCTCATTTTGAGGGGCAGGGAGGGGCACAAGAGGTGCTTCACAACAGTCACATGTGAGAGCAAAGGGAACAGGCCAAGGTATGGGGTGGTAGAATGGACAGAATGACTTCAGGGGTCATTCTGAAGGTGTTCTAGAGGTAAGGGCTGAGGGACACAGTGTAGTATGTGTGACTAGAGCTAAAAAGGTCACAGCAATAGCTCCTGGTTATGTGTTTTTGACTGAGCCCCTTCAAGGCATGCTGCAAACCCCATGTTCTCACAGAGAGCTTTCTCTCCTGAATGGGTGCTCAGGGACAGGCATGGTAAAGGCTCATAGGTCCTCTCTGGCTGGCTGGGTCATGGCCTTACAGACTCTGGTGGGCTTGGAACATCTCACACCTCTGAGGCACATGCTTTGGGAGGCTGAGGGGGCCTTGTATTAGGTGGGGGAGAGACATGGGCCTTTCCTGAGGGCATTCCAGCACATCTGGCTGTTCTGTTACTTCCCCTTGTGAGGGCGTGATACCTCTCTGAGTTCTCCTGTAGACCTAAACTGCTTTCAGACAATCGTTGTCAGCCCCTGCTCCCACTGAGCTCCCTTCAGCAGCAACAGGGCCAGGCCACCTGCTGCCTCTCATCTTTGGCCCTGCAGCTTGGGGGAAGGTGCCACTTGTCTGCCTTGGTTTGCCTGATGGCCTGGGGAGATGCTCTGTTGCTGATGTGCTCTCTCTGCTATATTCTAGGTCCAGTGATCAAAGCTGAAGTCGGAGACACCATCCTGGTGACATTTTTTAACAAAGCCTCCTGGCCCTTCAGCATCCAGCCACACGGAGTGTTCTATGGGAAGTCGTCAGAAGGGACATGGTACCATGATGGTTGGTAGATCCCTTCTCTTGAGTACACCCCCATCACCCTTCAGATGTGTAGCCAAGTTTGTGCAGGGACTCAGGAATAACCCTGTAATCCCTGTTTTAAAGGCCTGTTCCAGAATGGGGTTTCTGTGGCGCCACTGCACAACTTCACGTACCGCTGGACTGTGCCAAGGCATGTGGGGCCCACATCCAGCGACCCTCCCTGCCTCACCTGGATGTACAGCTCGGCTGCGAATCCTGTCAAAGACTCCAGCTCGGGCTTAGTGGGGCCTCTGCTCATCTGCAAGTCAGGCACTTTGGATGACAACAACAAGCAGGTAAAGGGGTTTTCCTGCCCCGTTCCTACCAGGTTTTTGCTTTCATGTAGAGAAAGGAAGCATCAGCAAAACATTAATGAGCATAATAAAAGCAAATGTGTGGTAGTGTAAGTCCAGGAGAGTCAAATCAAAGCCTTGTTGTTGGGCAAGTTAATGCTAGGACAGCTGGTGCCCAGGTCTCACCTGGGAAAGGCCGGTAGTATTCTGGGCTCTCAAGAGTTGCCCTCAAAACAGTTCCTGAGCTCTGCTTTTAATTCCTACAGAAACTTAGCTGAACAACTGTACCTTGGAGCAGTTACTTTATAGGTAACTCCTCTCAGAGAGGCACGTGGAATAGTCATGGCAGTCCCAGAAACAGTGAAAAGACATTTTCGCTTCCAGGTGTTCTGCTTGGCTGATACAATGCTTTGAGGTTTGGGTGAGCCTCATTTATTCTGCAAGAGAAGTTAATTTTCAAGCAGAGCTGACTACAAAAAAACATGTGAAAATCCATGTCAGTCTTACGCTTTTGATGGAGAGGTGAAACCTGAAGGGCAGCCAGAATTTCCTCTTGGAATTTCACTCAGGGGTAGTCTATTCCTGGCAGTAAGTCTAGGGAAGGCAGTAAATTGATATCCCTGGGGAGGTACCAGACAGAGGAGCAGAGCCTTGTTGTGAAAGACAGCAGATGGCAAATCAAACCTCCGCTTCCATCCCGCAGCGTGGCTTGTGGAGCAGTGACAGGTCTGGGGACTGCTGCCCCCAGAGCCTTCCGAGGGGAGTTCACATTCCATGGGGGCACCATGTGACTTAAATTAGGAGTGCAGAAGAAATCAACATGCTACCCAGGGTAGAAATGTGGATTTCCAAAGAGGATTGGGAATACACACAGCCCTCGAGGTGAAGAGCTGTGATAATGATAAACGTGGGTGGGTATTGGAAGGGTGTAAGCAAAAGAGACAGACCTTTGTAAATGTAGGACAGGGAGAAATCACCTGGGGTGGCAATTCTGGCTCCACAATCTTAGGCAAACCTTTAATGAATGCTTAATTGTGGAAGGTGCATGGCCACTCTCCTGTACCCATGTGCTGCAGCCTGGGAATTGCTCACCTTCTCAGCAGGCTGGCTGCTTGTGTGCTTCTGGGGACAGTGACACCGGTGGGAGAATCTGGACACCATCACAGTGTTCTTTTAGTGGGGAAACACCATACTTTGGAGTGCATTTCTTAGGAGAATTAGCACTCTCAAGGATTTAGGGTAATTAAAAAATCCCCAATCTCGGCCTGTGATAGGAGGCAGGAGGGGTGTAGTGTCATCATCAGCCTGCCTTATGTCTGGGCTCTGGTCTTGGGTCTGGTTTGGACAGTCACCTACATGTAGGTGTGGGGGAGGAATGGGGCACTGACTTCATGGCCTTGGCTGAGTTTTGTTCACTTTATTCACATGAAATATCATGGAAAATGCAAAAGTGGTGCCTTTTGTGAAATAAAAGAGGAATGTTCAACATGAGTAAAGGGACAGAGTCCTGTTCCTCAATGAGCCATGTTTTAAAATAAAGGGAAATACGAGAGCCAAGCAAAACAGTTTTAACTCTAAGGACGGTTAATTGGTGCGTTTTAAAAGTTAACAGCCATCATTGTAATTATAGAAGGGGATCGACAAAGAATTTTATCTTCTCTTCAACGTGTTTGACGAGAACCTCAGCTGGTATTTAAATGCCAACATAAAGTACTACTTGAGGATGGAGGAGACATCTGTGAAAAAGGATGATGCCTTTGAAGAATCCAACAGGATGCATGGTATGGTCGGATGCTGCTCTATGACAGCAGGGATGAATCTGCAAAGCACGGGCCGATGTTCACCTAAAGGCTGAGCTGGGGGCTGGACAAAGGGCTGTGTGGTGTTGGCCTGGAATCAAGCCAGGCTAGAGGCACCGGGTGAGACATGGACAAGCAGCACAGCTGTCTGGAGAAGTGTGCTCTGAGTGTATTCAGGGGTTAATTACAAACAAGTTACCCTTCTTCTGACTGGCAGGCCTGTCCTATGAGGTGTATGCTCAAAACGAATCTCCTGGCTGACACCTGCCTGCAGAGAGTTAATTGCTTTCTCCTTTCCAGCCATCAATGGACTTATGTTTGGTAACTTGCCTGGGCTGAACGTGTGTGAAGGTGACAAGGTGTCCTGGCACCTCCTGGGCTTGGGCAGCGAAGCAGACGTACACGGAGCTGTGTTTCAGGGGAACACCATGCAGATGAACGGGATGCGAAGAGATTCAGCCAATCTGTTCCCCCACACATTTGCCACTGCTTTCATGCAGCCTGATAACAGTGGTGAGTGCCTGCACAGCTGACTGGGCAGATGGAAGAGTCTCCCATTGTGGTATTTGCTCCTGTGGCAGATTCTCTAGCATGGTATGAACTCTTACAGGGCGAGCTGTACTTCAGGTGCTTATTGTGTAAGAAAGCTTCCTGAGATGATTTGTGTATAGAACTTTGTTGTGCCATTCCTGCTTGGTTTCTCCAATGACTTCTCTTAACCTTGGCCTGTGTCAGCCAAGCTCCCTAAACACCACAGAGATACGCCCAGCACATACTGACACCGGCCAGGGAAGCACCTGTTTCCTGGAATCTTCAAAAGCAACTGATTTCCTTGTTCATCCTGCCTCCCTCAGGGACTTTTGAGATCTACTGCCAGACGAGCAATCACTACCAGTCTGGGATGAGGGAACAGTACATCGTTTCCAAGTGTGGCAAGGTGGGCACTGCCTCTGCCCATCGGTACACGGGAGTGCGGACGTTCTACATTGCGGCGGAGGAGGTGGTGTGGGACTACGCGCCTGACCGCAGCTGGGAGAGGGAACGGCACAACCACTCTGCAGAGAGGTAGAGCCCATCTTCTGGGGAAGCCTGTGGCAGTGTCCCAGCAGACCCTGGTGGAGCCTGTTGGGTGTCTTGGTCACCCTGTGACCTGGTGCATATGCTGGTGATGCTGCTGGTGGGAGTACAGCCCTCCATGTCATTACGCTCTCCTTTGCAGCCCACACCAGCTCTGGGAAGCCCCTTCAGCTTGTGAGCCCCCTGACACAAGTTAGTTATTTGTTCCCCATGAGGTTTTGGTTATCTCAGCACTCGTTCTGCATTTCTCAGCTATGCTGACGTATTTCTGAACAACGAGAATGGACTGCTCGGCTCCAGGTACAAGAAAGCAGTTTACAGGGAGTACACGGATGGCACTTTCCAAACCCCCAAGGCCAGAATAAATGGTGATGAACACCTAGGGATACTGGGTAAGGATGTGTGCAGAGGGTTCACCTTCCTCCCACCTTCAGCGATGGGACTGGGGCTCTAAAGCTGCAGTGGCTCACAGCTGTAATCTAAAGGCTTACTGGATGTTTAGGCATCTGCTGTGTGTCTGAGTGCAGAGAAATTGGGACTGTCTCCTACTCACATCTGCCGGCTTTGGAGACAGCAGTTAGAAGGGTCCTGTGCACAGCTTGCAGGAAGGCCTGGGCTTTCCCACTTGCCTTTGCACCAGTGTTCTGTCATAGCTTGGGCAAAGCATGTTTCACCGCTGCATTTCTCCAACTATGGGACAGAAACAAGCACTGACTTCTGGAGAAATGGAGGGGAAAATCTGTAGCTGTGAGAAATGCTTCTGGGGTGAAAGCAGGCAGCCTTGGGAAGTGGAGGAGCATTTTGCAGTGACTAGTGGAGATCTGTGGAGACAAAACTCTCTGTTATGAGCCCAAGGCTGTAAATGGTGTCAGGGCAGCCAGGCTGAGGCAGAATCTGCCACTCAAAATAGGCTGCAGCTCTGATTTGTGACACTGTCGGGCTCAGTTGAATATTACCACATGTTTTGAAATCAATAGCAAGGGATGATCAACATGTGACATTTAGCATAGCAGTATTCAGAAATCAAGCCTTAGCTGTGCTGGGCCCAGCTGCAATGTGTAACCACTTTCATTATCCTCATTGTGAAAATCCTAAGACTTGGACTGGGACTGACATCGAATTCTCTTTTTGGGGGGGTAGAGAAGAGGAAGGGGAACATCATAAATACTATAAGGTAATATTTCTGGGGAGAAGATGTTGAGAGAGGGGTGGGAATATCCCAGAAGATGAGCTGATGGATTTTGCTGGTCTCAGAGTACATTCTTCCTGTCTCAAGGCCCTTTTCTGTGGGCGGAAGTGGGTGATATTCTCAATGTCGTGTTCAAGAACAACGCCTCACGGCCCTATTCCATCCATGCACACGGGGTGCTGGAGCAGCAGACTGGACATCCCCAAGTGGCAAACCCTGGTAGGTCCCTGTCTCTAGCTGCATTCCTGTGTGGGCTTGCACAGCAGATTTTAGCCCAGAGCCAGACTGGTTTCCTTAAGCAGCCTCAGATGTCCTGGTTTTGTTACAGTAGAGTGCTGGAACTGAACAGTGGCTTGTCTTTCAGGTCCAGCCTGGTTTTAGTGATATCATTTGTGTGGGGATGGCAGCCATCTGTAGGGACATGTGTAGGACGTTCTTTTGTGTGCAGCCTTATCCCCCCCACATTGAGTGTGGTCTCTGTGTGAGAAGGGGAAGGTGATGGCAGGTGACAGCTCAGCCAGTCCTGGGATGGGGAAGCCTCTTCTTTGGAATGCATGAGCACAATAGTATGAAAATAGTGTGAAATAGGAGAAACACACAATTGCTTGCTGGGATCTGACTGAAATGGCCCCTTTGTCTCATGATCCAGGTGCCAATGTATTTAATTTTTGGTCCTGTCCAACTCACCCAGACTGTCCAAGCCACAGTCAGGCTGTCAGCCAGATCCTGTCTTTGTGAAATGGCTGCTAATATGAAAAAGGGTGATTTTAAAACCCAATTTGAATCAGCATCATAAATTCATTTCAAAGAGAAGAAAGAATCATCTGAATGAGCTTCTGTCATCATTCCATGGTCATCTCTGTGGTCAGGCCCAGTCTTGAAAGCAGCAGATAAAGCTGCATTGTGCTGGTACCAGACAGTGTGTACATCCTGTGACCCCTCCATCTTGCTCTGAGAGGGGAGCTGCTTTGTGTTTGAGGAAGGCAGATGCAATATCTGACAAATGAGAATTGAATTTGGGCTTTGTAGACAGGATTTTCTTTTTCTATTTGGTTTTGCTGCTGCTTAGTGAGAAGCTGTATCACTTGATGTATGGTGCTGCTCTGTCCCTCAGGTGACATTGTGACATACCGCTGGGAAGTTCCCGAGAGATCTGGTCCAGGACCAAATGATTCAGCCTGTGTTCCTTGGATCTACTATTCCACGGTGGACTCAGTAAAGGTAAAATGGAAGCTATAACCAGGAAAGCCTAATTAGACCAATTTTTTACCCTGTTGAGAAAACAATGTGAGTTGGGTACAATTTTAGAGATTGGCCCAGCCAAGAGGTGGAAGAATCACCTGGTATCATGTCCAGTCTTCTCCTTGGAGAGGAAGTCTTCTGAATTTGTCCTGTTGTTTGTCCTTATTTTATCCTAACAAACCTTTGTAAAACAATTCCACCATCTCTCCTTGCTACTAACCTTCTTCCAGTTATTTGTAGTATATTAGAACATCTCCCACTTGGTCATGGTTTCTACTGGTGAGAGCCATAGGGCTAATCTAGAAAGGCAGAAATTGTCCAAAATAACCCTCATGAATAAAGCAGGCAGATTTGACCAATGCTAGAATTGTCATAGCACTGATTTCACAGGGCAACAGCCTGGAGGATCCTGCAGTAAACCATCACATTCAACCCAGAAAAATGGCCTTTTTATCTCAAGTTGCAGATGTTTTTGCAGTGACAGAGTGGAGAATATTTTGGTACCATCCATGTTTATGACTTTTGGATTTGCATTTAGAAGAGCACGTATAGTTCCTCTTCCTGTGCTTCAGTGGCTGGTACTCTCCAACAAGAACACTTGTGTGGCAGTACTACTTGTGGCAGTACTTGTTGTTTTAAGTGGGGTGATGTGGGAATAGAAAATGCTGGCTGCAAGGCAACAAACTGTGTGTAAAGGAGGGTGAGAAGGTCCTTGCCTCAGAGCTCTCCTTCCTTCTGATTTTAGGATATGTACAGTGGGCTGATCGGGCCCCTGAAGGTCTGCCGGAGAGGGGCCCTGCGATCCAGTGGGACCAGGAAGGATATAAAGAGGGAGTTTGCTCTGCTCTTCCTGGTTTTTGATGAAAATCAGTCCTGGTACTTGGATGAGAATGTGGAACGTTTCAGTAAGGGAAATCACAAGGAGATCAACCTGCTGGATGAGAAATTTGTGGAAAGCAACAAAATGCACGGTAATGTTGGTGTTGATTCTGCAACCTCTCTAAGTAAGGAGCCTGACTTGTGGTGAATGTCCTCATCCTTTTCCATTATCAGTGGCACAAGCAGAATTAAACTGTCTGTTCTCAGTATTGCAGCACGCCTACAGCCCAAATCTTTGATCTGCAGTGAAGGCTGATCATTGTGGCTGTCCCTGTAAGGAGGAATAGCAACATCCAGAGAGGTTAATCTCTGATGTGTCTGAGTGACTCAGAAAAGGAAATAAAATCAAACATGAAATTAACTTGTCAGACAAACTTAATTCTGTTTGTCTCAGGGACCATCAGAGTATATTAGACTTTAAATTAATTTTCTTAGCCATGTGGCTGCAAGATGTGGCTCAGTTGTTTTAGCTGATTATCAAAAAGCTATTTCTATCATAGAAGCATGAACACATTTGTTTAAATTAGTGTGTCATTTTTGTTAGTTTCTGTCCATATTCTATCTGGATCTGTCTAAAATACCCTCAACAAAACAGGTCCCTTGACAGTTGTGGAGATAAGAATAGTGAGGAGTTGCATTTTGTGTACTGTCATTACTCCTGGTTTTGTATGGGTGAGATGAAGACTCTCCAAATACACGTCCATGAAGGTGTAATTGTTAACCCAGTATTACAGCTAGCAGAACCAGCATGCTGAAGTTGGATACTTGTTTTAGGCTACACAAACTGCCCAAGGCAGAGCTGGGAGTAAAACCCTGATGCTCTGCCCTCAGATCCTGCCTCTTTCCGTCTTATTGCCTCTGTTGTCATCTGAGCATGAAAGTCTCTGTGTGTGTGCCATGGCAGTCAGCTCACCCCCTGTTTTGATCCCTTTCCTGCATGTACAGTCACAGCAGGATTCCTTCCAGCTGTGCTACTTGAGAGATAAAGCCCTGCCATGCAGCGATTTTAGAAGTGGTTGGAATGTGACGTGTGTGGCCAGCCTGAGGCACAGCACCACAGGGCTGCCCACTTGGCAGGATTTACCCCTTTTCAGTGTTCATCAAGGAAATTGCTCAGACATTTATGTGTATGTAGGTATATACATGTCTCTCCATCACTGGGCTGAAAAGGCCATTTTTATGCATTTTGACTTCTAGAAGTGACCACTTCTGCTGGCTGACTGCAGGTTTTCAGCAAAGGTAGTTTTTGAGATTTATTTGAGCTGAGCTACAGCATGGCCTTGAGTGCAAGTCACTTTTCCTGGCTGTGAGCATAGTGGATAAGTAGCTGAGCTGGGGGGACTGTCCTGTGGGGGACACTAACTGCTGATACACTGACTGCTGTGTGAGCTTTATAACCTCTAATCTGCCACCTTCCTCTGAGGAGGTGCAGCACCCATACAATTTCACTAACAGCCTTTTCCCCTCCGTATTATTCCCTGCACAGCAATCAATGGCAGGCTCTATGCCAACTTGCCTGGGCTGACCATGTACCAGGGAGAGTGGGTGAGCTGGTACCTGCTGGGAATGGGTCACGAGGTTGATGTACACACAGTCCATTTTCATGCTGAGACCTTCATATACAAGGTAAAAATATCTGCTGATGGTAAAGCAGGTACTGCCTACTGATATCAACACTTTTAACTTGACTTTGTATTTGAATGTTTTTTAAGGACTCCACAACAGCTTCACCCAGCTAGGAAAAGGATGTGGTTTTACACATCCCAGTCTGACTCCCTGAGCCTCTGTGTTATGCTGAGATTCTGGCTTAATCCTTGTTAGGGTTAGGCATTCATTACCAGATTGCTTGCTTTCCAAGCTGCAGCCCTGGAGCTGCTTTTTGAAAGCTTTTTTTTTTTTTTGAGCTTTAAAAAGCTGAAGTAGTCCCCAGCAACACTGGCAGAATTTTATTCCTGAGAAGATGCAGTGAGCACTGCAGCTAATGGCCTCCCTCTTCTGACAGAATGGCAAAAGCTACAGAGCAGATGTTGTGGATCTGTTTCCTGGGACCTTTGAAATGGTGGAGATGCTGGTTGGGAACCCTGGGACATGGCTGCTTCACTGTCATGTGTCTGACCATATCCATGCTGGGATGGAGATCCTCTTCACTGTCCTGCCTAGAACAGGTAGGGAGCTGTCACTGTAAAACATCCAGCAGCACTTCCTGCTACTGCTGTAAAATTCTGAGTGTTTGTAACTCACCTCTCTTACATACTATAAAAAGGCAGTTAATGGAGCAGATAATTACTTAAGTGTTATTAAATTATGATGTTCCCTTTAAATATGGTAATACCTGGAGCTGGAGTTAATAACAAATTGTTTCCTGAAGTTCACGTTACCTATGTTGTTATTCTGAGTTTGGTTTTTAGCTTGTGTCTGAATTGCAATGTTCAGCTCTCAGTCAGTAATTGCTCTTACTAAGAACTGGAAGGTGCTCAGAGGTGAGTGATGCTCAGTACTGGGTTTGGCTGCAATGGAGCACACACGGTGATGTGGTTTTAGATTTATTACCACAACAGTGAATGCCCCAGTGGTTCAGCTGTGGGTGACCAGTGCCCGCCCAGTGTCAGAGCCATCTGTTTCTCCCTCAGCACTTTTCTTTTGAAGGCTGGAAAGGGTTGTGCACTGGGACTGGGGCTGTCTCTGAAGCAGGTGATACAAAAATTCTCTTGTCTCATGTAGAGAGGGAAAACACTGACAGGACAAAGGACAGCCTCCTAGTCCTGAAAAACCATGCTGCCTCTGGATCTGATCCTTACCCTGTTCTGGGTTTTGCCTACTCAGCCCAACACCTTCTTACCCTCCTTTTGTTTCCTTTCAGAGTCAGAGCTGGAAGTCATGAGTGTCGCCCCAGGTACGATGTGTACAGCACTGCCAAACCCTGTTTGTGGGAAGGGGAGGGGGCAGATCCCTGAGCAACACAGAGGTTTGGATCTATGCAAGGGGAGGGAAAGGCAGAGCCCGCAGCCTCCACTCTGCCAGCCTGGCAGTGCCTCAGTGCGAGGTCTTGCTTCAGCAGATAACAGGGAGGGCACCGGTCTGTCCTGTGGTGATAGAAATAAGGAAGTTGGGCTGGTTAGGCTTGTTTGCCTGTGTTAGGTGGAAAAGGTTAGTGACCTCGCACCCTGTTGTGCCTGCTATGTATGGATTCAGATTTGGAGTGTGAGCTTAGGTACTGGCAGAGATTTGGAGGACGGTGCCTGGGATGGATTGTCCTCCCTCTCTGGATTGTCAGTGACTTTGTAGTTTAGGGAAGTTTCACAATCATCTCTACAAGCTGAAGGGATAGAGTCAGCATGCAAACATGTACGTCTGCCTTCTGCTCTCACGTTTCCCCGAGAAGAGCCCAAGCATGTGCCTGGAGTTTTTCGGGTGTTGTAAAGAACAGATGTGAGAAGACATTTGGGCGAGCAGCACAGGGAGAAGGGGAGTAGTAGGTACGATCCCTTTGAAATTTTATGTGGTAGAAGTCTGAGTAGCGTACACTGGTGGTTTATTTTCCTGATTTTTCATCTTTCTTCACAACTCCCATTTTCCAGCTGCTGTGAAGAAATTCAGCTGAGCTGATTTGAGAGCCAGTTCAGGCCAGCTGCAAACGCAGCCACCTAACTACAACTCAGCAGGCTTTCTCCACTGTTATTTCGGTTATTTTCTCCCCAACATTTTCCTCACTCAACATGGGCATACCAGAAGAGGAGTAGGAAATGTGTGAGAGCAGAAGTGGCAATATTAAATAATTTGGTTTTATATCATATGGAGGTATCAGTTTGTGTATGCTCGCTAGGCAGAAACCTTGGCCAATAGTTGTTGCCTGAGCAAACAGCCCCTTTTCTCAGGAGGTGGCTGCTGCCTCTGTGTGGAGGCACAGGCAAGCTTAGGATCTTGGTGACTCACCATGGGCATGGCCGAGCGAGTGCACTCAGTGGTGTGTAGGACAGCAGCCATGGGCACAGGGAGTGTGGACTGGGGGAGCTTGCAGCAGCCCCAGCCTGGACACTTGTTCTCATCTCTGGGCTGGGGACAGAAGTGGCTGGCTGTGTCAGGTTCTGGGGTGGAGCAGGTTAGGGAAGGAACTATCCATCTCAAATCTCTGTGTGGGCTCAGGGATGAGGGTCTGACAGATGGATGGCACTGGGGCCTCCTTTGAGTCATTGAATCATTGAGGTTGGAAAAGACCTCTAAGATAATTGAGTCCAACCTTTAACTCACCACTGTCATGTCTACCACTGAAACATGTCTCTAAGCTCCATATCTACACATCTTTTGAACGCTTCCAGGGATGGTGATTCCCCCACTTTGATTGCATCAGGTTTTTCTTTTGCTCCTTTGTTGTATTTCTTGCAATGTTTCAGTTGTGGTATTGCTGGCTCTTGTTGAAAATACCTTTGTTTGTCTCTCAGGGTTGTCACATGACGATGAGTCCCAGAAGATGATGCTTTTTGGATCTAAGGTGACCCAAGAGCAGATAGAGGCCACAGTCATCTCTCTGGCTGTTGTAGGAGTCCTGCTGCTCCTGGCTGCTGGTGTCCTCCTGGGAGCAGTCATCCATCTTGAGAGGCAAAAGAGGTTACGACGCAATCGGAGATCCATCCTGGATGATGGATTCAAACTCATGTCTCAAAAGAATTCTGGTCTCTGAAAGCCATGTACAAACATTGGGCTGTGTACTTGGAGCACGGGCTGGATCCTTGTCCACAGCAAAGATTTTGGGGCATCATTTCAATTGTGCACTGTACTTCTAGAAGCTGAGGAGGGAAAGCTGGAGCCCTGACCTCTTTATATATTCTCCTCAGCCCTCTATAAAGAAAATATCCATCCAGGAGAGATCCAAGGACCCTTTGAACTGACTGAAGACAAGTAATGATTAAAAAAGGTCCTTCTGAAATACTCTCCTTCCCCAAGGAAGAGAGGAGACATTTTATTCTCTCCAGAACAGCTCCAGCTGGTCTTTCTTAGCAGAATAGCTTAGGCCAGATTCCAGTCTTGCTCCTTTGCCAGAACCAGGCTGGGAATTGTCTCCTAAGAAACTGTGAGCCATTAATGTAATTCATGTGAAGGAGAGGAAGATAATATTTTCAGTTTTGTGAATCAATGAAAAAAATTTGTTAACTTAGAACTGGGTTGCTGTTTTTTGATGAATAAGTGGGCAGACACAAATTCAGGGCACTGCATGTCACTGAGACCCCCGTCAAGGACCATGATGAGCTGTGCCTCACTGTCAGCCTTGCTGTGACACATCCTTTTGCTCTTTGCTGGGAGCCAAACTGAGAGTGGGTGGTGGGATCAGAGTTCTGTAGCCCACTTGTGGGCTGTGGTGGCCATCTTCCAGGATCAGCTGTGCTCACACATATCACTATAACATCACCCTGTGTGTGCCCGCACATCCCACAGTCCCATCGCCCTGTGGGTCAAATACCAAGCCCTTCCCTATGAAATACCTGTCCAGCTCCCTCCCCTGAATCCCCATTACCCAAATGGATGCAAGTTAGTGCTTATATATTTCTGTGCCTGGTTTTAAAATGGAAAGAGCGTAAAAGCAATCTGTTCTGGGTGGCTTTCAGAGGCAATTAAAGCGGCTAAATGGCTCTAATGACAAGGGACTGCTGGGGGCTCCTTAGGTATAACAGCACCATTTTCTTCAGAACAGTGGTTATCACATACTTAATCATGTTCAATTCATATCAAGCCCCTACACATTTCCAGCTGCCTTTTCCTTTGGCAGTGAGGACAAAGCTCATTATTTTTCTTTCATTTCACTTCATTAGACCTGGCAAGGGTCTGGAGGGCTGTTGAATACTCTGAATATGGATGATCTTTGCTCAGATTTAAGCTTGGTTCAGCTGCTAATGCAAACCACAGGATTCCAAACCCATCAGTTGCAGGGAATTTTAGAAGCTGTGTTATGAGGAATAAGAATGAAGAAGGAAGTCTTTATTTTATTTTTTCCCCCTTGCCTTGTTAAAAACTAGATCAAAAATGTTTTGGGTCTGCACTGAGAAAAAGGAGTGAGTGTAAATGTATTCCTTGCTTCAGGGCAGCAGAACAGGGAAATTGCCCTCCCTGCAGCTCTGCAGCCTGGGCCTAGCCTGCACTTTGGGTGCTGGCCCCAAGCAGGGCAGCAGAGGGCTGAGAGCTGGATTTCACACATTCCATAAACGGCAGGCTGCCAAAATTCCTCCAATGTAATATTTTTTGGGCCCACTGGAGCATCAGTGGCAGAGATCTCTCCAGCAGGGGTTGGGAGGAGCTCTGGGGGCAGGCTCTGGAGAAGCCTGTGGTGCGAGGGCTGTGTCCTGTGAGAATCAATTCCTCCCCAAACTGAGAAAGCTCAAGGGGAAGCTTTGGACAAAACAGAAACAGATCATTTTGCTAGAACCTTCTGTTGCAGCAAATGGACAAAACAGTTTATCAGCAAGTTCACAACTGCTTCTAAGTGGGAGTCAGCTCTCCCTGCCGGTGTGCATGTGAGGAGGAGAAGGAGAGATCACAGAATCATAGAATATTCTGAGCTGGAAGGGACCCACAAGGATGATAGAGTCCAGCTGTTAGGTGAAGGGCCCATACAGGGATTGAACCCTCAACCCTGCATTATTAGCACCATGCTCTAACCAACTGAGCTAGTCCAGTAAACCTCCACCGTAAACCCACCCCACTTTAACCCACACTGCCAGTATGAGTTCAGAACAGGTTTGCCATCATGGAAGAGCTGGTCTTGCAGGTTTTGTATGGGATAAACGTGAGAAGCAGCTAATACTGCCTCTGGTAGTCACTTTAGGTAGTGCTTTCTGCCTGCAGTTTTAACATCGCTCTTCCTAGACCTCCATTAGCTGTGATGACATTTTAAAAAGTTGACCCAGATGATCACCCACCTATTTGAAGCCTTCCAGGCTATCTCAGGTGACTGCAAAGCAGAGTAACTCGTTGCATGGCAGCAGCTGGCTCTTTGCAGCAGGATTGGGATGGGATCCCTGTAGTGTCACCCCACTCAGTGATGGGCAGGCAGTTGTGCCCTCAGCCACGGCCGCGCTGGCCTGTGGCTCACACTCCTGCTGACTCCTACTCCGACTGCGTGTGGGAGACGTGTGAGTCAAAAGCTGTTTGGTTGTGCACAGGGAAATATAAAGTGCTGTCTTTATACTTTTTTCTCAAAACACAGAAGTTAATGTGGAATTAACCCGTGGCAGTCCATAAAACAACGGACACGATAATTGTCAGTGAAAGGGTTTGCTGGGCTCTCAGCTGTAGTGCAGCCTCTAATTCTGAACTAAATTGCTTGGTGATCCAGACTGGCCATGCAGCCTGTTTGAAATTTTGTTGGCATAGCAAATTACAGGAGCGATGGCAAGTCTGGAGTGATGTGCTCATAGACTGCCTGGGGAGAGAAATTCAGGCACAACGGCTGCCAAAACAAGGGGATCTGCAAGGGAAAGCTGCCTCTGGCTTATTCATATATGGAGTCTGGGATATGGGATGTACAAATAAGGCAGTGTGCACACATGAGGCACCAGACCTACTGCAGCACTCGTCTTGGAAACAATCAATGAATTCAGTCACGGGCTGTTCTGGGATGTGAGAAGAGCAGGACTGGGCATGCGATTGATCAAACAGCTATTGCTGAAATTAGCATTTATGGTGTTACAAATCAAAGCCTGTGTTGGAACTCAGTTTATTTGTTAATTTGCTCTTATTTTGGGGAAAGTAAATCGGTTGCTCACCAGGTGCTTTATAAACCTAATGTTCTTTGGTGTTCTTGAGAGACAGGCTTCATTCTGCATTCTTTAACTGTGGGAAGGATGGGCAAGTCGAAACAGTCACCTATCCCTGAAGAGACACAGGGAAACAGTAAAGGAGAAGTTCAGTCTGTTGGAAAAGGTGTGGGCCAAGGACTTGCTGCGTAAGAGACAGTTCAATGCAGGCTGTGCATGTCTAATAGGCACAGGAGAGAGAAATACTCTCTTATTCAGTGTCATCAAGTGTAACAAAGAAATTATGTCTTTCTTTGTGTACGTTGATATGGGAAGCTTTGCAGTCTGTCACTGTAAGGAGCTGACAGAAAACCCTGCCTGTAGGACCTTCCTACTGGATCCTAATTTTTCATATTTAGGGGTTATTTTCTTCAAAGGAAAGCATTCCCTTTTAGAGGCAAGTGAAGAGCAGTCATCTTTGGGTCAGGCTGACTTGCTTTGTGAGAAGCAAACAAGCCCAAAGCAAAGGTGAGGATGCTAGGGAGCACAGTGTGTCCCTGCCTGCCCGCGGGCTCCTGCCGCTGGAGGCTGCTGGGACGGCTGTGGCTGTGAGGGATGGGGTCAGGTCAGCAGTGAGACAGTCCTATTCCCCATATCACTGCCAAATGCATGAAGGTCCTAAGCCAAACATAACGTGCGGAAGAGGCCACTGGTGTGGGTGCTCTGGTGGCTTCAGTCTCTCCGGGTTTGGTGTTTCCCTCCAGTCCTTATGAAAACCTCCAGGTCATTGTGCTTTGGAGTCAGTGGGGTGAGGGACATACAGCCAGATTTGGATGGGCTTATCAAAACTGATCCTCTTGTACAAGGCTGAGCATGAGGATTGTGATTAGTCCAATTTGCAGACTCTTGGTTTCTTAGACATAAAAAAAACCCAAAGAGTGAGAGCAGTGTGAGTGTGAGGAGGCGGCTGGTCAGCTGGTAAGCACTGCAGTGCTCCGGCAGGGCTGGAAGAACTTGTTAGTGCTGCACTGAGCTGAAACCATCTTCAACCTCCTTTCATCAATACTCTGTGAATATACAACTCAGTAGGTTATAGCTAGCATGTGACCCCAGAAAATGTCCTTTCTGCTTCATTTGCTCAATGCAAAAGAAATAATTTTTCTTGGGAAGAGCTGCTGTTTGATTTATCTGCTCTATGGCCCAAATGTTCGAGATTGTGCTGCTATAAACCTGTGTGCAGATGTTCATGGATACATGCACATTTTTGCACCAGCCCAGTGTACAATACCTTATTCTGAGGGCTGTACAGCCACATGGGAGGGCCCTCATAGGTTGTACAGCTGCACAGGAGGGGCCTCGTTGCCCACTGCCAGCCCTGGAGCTGGTGGCTGGCTCCTGTCCTGCACCAAGGTCTGGCCACACTGTTACACAGATAGCTCCGTGTAAAGCTGGGCAGTTAAAACCATTTCCCACTGCTCAAGGCATGTCGTGCCTTTAAGTTGTAATCTCTTGTTTCACAAAAAAAGTAAATGCATATTTCCTGACGGAAAGATTTTGCTTCAGTAAAGCTGAAACAGGCATTCCAGTTCTACTTTCTGAATATCTGAGGGAGATTTATGTCAAAACTACCCCCTTTCTTTCAAAATGTCTTCACAATGGAAAATGGAAATTATCCTTTCAGTTCACAAAGCTGTTTTGACCAGAATGATTAATTCAATTTTCACAAGGTATGACTGAAACAATTAAAAAAAAATATATCAACCTTTTAGGCTGGGACTAGAGCCTACAGTAATTGAAGTTTGAGTTTGTCCCTTTCTCCAGTCATTGGCACAGACCCAAGGCAGCTGCCTGGGAAGTGCCAAAGATGTCCTTAATCAAAGCTGCTGCCCACGTGCACGCTGCCCTCTCCATGGGAGCTCCTCCCTCCACCTCCCTGCCCATCCTCTCTCCCTCTGAAGGTCTGGCTGCAAGTCTTGTGTCAAAACAGATTGTGGCTCATGGTTGTCTCTCTACAGCCTTTAGATATTTTTAGCTTGGGGGTGTTTCGTGAGTTAGCCTGGAAGAACTGGCCAGGATCCCTTGGCATTGCTAATTGCCAGTCTGAGAAGCCCAGTGGGTGAGGAACCACCTTTGGGTGTTGTTGTCATGACTTTTATGCCTTTTTTAGTATTCCAGATTCACAGCTTGGAAATGGATCGTCATGGGTCCTATTCTGGTCCTCAGTGAGTGGAACCTGCAGACTTACGGCAGAACTGCAAATTTTAGGTGTAAAAATACCAGGTTTCACAGTTGCTTTATGAGGAACCTTCTGGGAAATCAATTGCTGATGCTGTGGCTGAGTTATGTGATTTCCCTTGGGTGAAGCTCTACAAAGATTTGATAAAACTGATTGCAGTGTCTCATTAGCCAGCAAATTCCCCAAAGGCTGATCATCCAGCAGAGCATCAAATTACTGTCTGCAGTGATACAGGGTGGGAGACTAGGCCACAGCTTTTAATGCTTTGAGAAACTCAGATGAATCACTGTCAGGGCAAATCATCTTCAGTCACGTTGAGGGCCTGAAGACTGGTTGCAAGTGGAGAGGCTGTGGGGAAGGGTCTGGAATCATCAAGCTGAGCCACAGTAACACAGCACTTGAAATGCCCAGGGGCACCACTTAACATAATGGTTGGTGCCTGCATGCTGTGACCTCAGGGGCTGTAAGGAAGCAGCTGGAAACTCAAAAGGTTATACAAGGCTTTGGGAATAAATTGCTGCTTCTTCTTTATTTTCTAAGCATTTAAAAAGTAATAGGTGACACTGGCATTTTACCGCATGTTTCAGACAGCATTTTCATTCTTACCCAAGGGGACATTAGTATTCCTAAAACACAAACTGTATCCTAATTTGGGCAATTTTGAATAGTCAAATGAAATGGAAACAAGATTTTAAATTCTGCTCATTCCAGTTTGCCCAAATATTACCCAGTCAAACCAAACACCTCCTCAGACTTTGCCCATATTCAATCAGTAATCGTCAAATTCTTGTGTCCTGAGCCACATGGCTCCTGCACTTCATCTGTGACCTCTGACAGCTCTTTATCTACACAGTCACGCTCTGTTAGGGCTTTCCTGTGAATCCTTTTCCTTAGGCTGCTTTGTGCTGCTTTGTTTTTCTGCCCTTCTATAACCTCACTGCCTCAGTAGTGCTTCATGACAGCGCCTGCTTTATGGGTTCCATCCCTGCCTACCCACCAGGATTTATCCCACTGACCACCTCTCCCAGGGTCTCCTGGTGCTGCTCTACACGCTCCACTGAACAGTTCTTTGAGTCATCTGCAACATCCAGCTTTACTGCTGCTTCTCTCTAAATGGTGAATCTCAGAAAAACAGCAAATTTGTTTTACAAGTGTGTTGCCATGGCAATGCCACATCTGGGTCTTGTGCCTGTTTGTACCTGGACACCTTCCTGTAACCAAGAGTCTGGAATCAGAGAGCAGATGATGATTTTGGTGGAACAGGGCAGATTTTGATGGAACAGGGCAATAAGTCATAAAGCACTTTCTGAACAGGTCCAGCACTTTTCTGGGTCTGTCCCTGGCCTGCCAGCTGACAGTCAGCTTTCTGTAGGCTAAAGATACATAAAGTACTAAACTGAATGGGGGAGGGTCAGTGGATCCCTGGATATTTTGTCTCAAGGTGATGGCAAATAAATGTCACTGAAACGGCAACAAACCTTGACTGGATTCATACCAAGCACAACAAATTCCTGACTGCAGGACACGATCCCACACATGACAGAGCTCAGCCAGGCCTCTCTGAGGTTCTGGTTTGCTTTGTGTGATAAAAAAGAATCTTTTCAGCAGGTCATCTACCTGTTCCATTTGACATTTCGATGCCAAATCTCTGTGAAGACAGAAGTAATTTGCTCTGTTCCTGCTGAGCGAGCCCCTTGCTGGCTCCTGGGTGTGTGTCACAGTGATACTGGCTGTGGCAAACGTGATCAGCCGAAGCTGTGGAGCACAGCGGAGAGACGGAATGTGAGAATTGATTGAGGGAAAGTCTGCAGGGCTTTGAAGGAAGGAGGGTCGCGAAAGAGCCTCAGTCAGAAATGTGAATTGCAGTTTATGTGCGTGGCTGCTGCCCCGGCAGCATCAACCTCCTCTGCTTATCTGGGGTTTGTGGCTGGTTGCCCCAGCCCAGCGCTGTGGGCTCCAGGCTGGGTCACCACTCCCAACCCTTACCAATGCACTCTCAAAACACCTATGTTTGTGCTGATGCTCCTCACCAAACCTGAGATGTTTTCATTGCTGTCAGAGCATTTAGCACAGACATTAGCACACCTTCCACGTCCTCTGTGTAAGCTCTGGGAATCTGGCTGCACAGAAAACAGGAAAAAAGTCATATTGTCCAAGAGGCTGACTAGTAACAGATGGAGTAAGGTGGTGGCCAGAGATTCAGGGCTGCTTTTGCCTCTACTTGGCTCGCTTTTCTGTGGCAAAAAGACAGAAGTAGTTTCCTTGATTTTTGTTTCACACACATGGGGAATTTTTCAGTGTTCTTGCAAATTTGGCTGGCTGCTTATGCTTACAACTGCTTCGCCCTCCAGCAGCTCCAGCTGCTCAGCACTGGCTCCAGAAGTCCCTGCCCAGCATGGGTCAAAGCAGCACTATGGATCAGGGGACAGAAAGGCATCCTTTGTGTGCAGGGCTGGTTGTTTTCCTTCAGGTTGACTCACACAAATGTTCCAGTGATTCAGAAAGAGGCAATATTTGGTTATGGAGACATTCTGTGCTGGGTCTGAGGTTCAGCAATTCAGGTGCTGTTGTTGATAATTGAGCCTTTGCAACTAATAGCCACTTCTACTCAGAGCTCTCAAGGTTTTTGAGTATTATCCTGTTAAGTTGGCAACAGAAGAGGTTTGTAAAACTGCCAGGCACAAAACCTTCTGCCCAGCTTGGGAGAAGTTTGGATGTAATCCAGGGCCACTTTGCTTCAGATGGACTATAATTAAAATTTCATAATACCTTCTGGAGGTGAGATTTATGTGCAAATCGGGTACACAGGCACATAAAACCTTTCTGACCAATGTTAGAGGTGCTGTTGTTTTGAGTGTATGAAAGGAGACAGCCTGTTCCCAAATAGATTATTATTTTTGTTCTTTCATGGGGCTAAGTTCTGGGAAATTCTAGGAAAACACAAACAATAAGAATACTATTTATTTCAAAGGGATCAGGATTGGAGCTAAAGACAGAAGTAGCAGTGTAAACTTCTAAGCTACTTTTATAAAATTAGGTGCATTTCTCTGTGTTTTGGGTCAGTCCTCAGTTAGCACCTTTGGAGCTACTGGGATGTTGGGGGTTTTTTTCTCCCTTGTTTCTTTTTTTTCTCCTGTATTTCTCCCTTGTTACCCAGTGTACCCATTCCAGAGTGAAGTGTAATGACCCAAACCAAATCACTAAGAAGTGACTGGAAAGACATTTCTAAATTAGATTATTTGACTCCTAAATTGCATCTTCCCCCTCTTCCCCCACAACTGATTTCAGGACAGATGCAATTGCAGCTGTGATCTATTGATGACCAGAGGAGATGTAAGCCCTTGGAGAAGCTGCCCGTGTTTCGTTAATGCCCGAGTCTGTCCAGCCTAAGGAGAAGGTCCTTAATTTAAGTAACCAGCAGCAGAAAATAAAAAAAATGTAGGAATTTGTAGTCCGTGTTGAAAACCTCTCACATAGGAAACCTCTCATCAACTTTCGTATTTCTTTTCAAATTCTGACTGTTAGAAAAGAGGTAATACAGTCTGAAACTTTATTTCTTTCTCTTTTTCAGTTATATCCTTTCAGGCATTTCTTCCAAGCTGAGAGCCCAGATACAATGGCAGTCTTTGGAAGAAAACAGTTATGATGATAACTGCAGCCCTGGTGGCGTCATTCCTCCTTGAGATTCACCAGTATTAAAGAAATGAATGACATTACCCTAAAAAATGTGTTCTGGAAGCAGGTGAGGTCTCATCAGGCTGCTTCATCAAGCAAAGCCTTTAGGGTAGTTTGACTCAGGCACTTTTTTCTTTCCCTAACACATACTTCCCTGCACCAAGGAACTCCCAGTCTCAGTGATTCAGTCCTTTGGAATGGCTTTATCTTTCAGAACATTTTTTTCCTTTATTGTTACTTCCAGGACAGTGAATGGTTCAGCACTTGCCAGTGGGTCTAGCTGAGCTGTGTTCCTTCTGCTCAACAGGAAACACATGAAGATGTTCTTGTCTCTTGCTTATTTTAGCTGGGTGAGGTTGACTTTTTTGACTTTTTTTTTTTTTTTTCCACTCACTCTTGTCGCTTATGTTGCAGAGAAATAAAGAAGAACAAAGGCAGTGTCTCATTACACTTTCACTGCCAAGTAACTCTTCTGGAGTGTGTGTTTCTGGAATGTGGAATGTTGTGTGCTGGGGAGAAAACAAGACCAAATAATTTCTGCTCTGCTGATCACTGGCAATTTACTGTATGGACAAGAACTTTAAAATACAGTTACTTGGCGTTAAAAAAGTTTCAGGAAAGGTTTTAAAGGAGAAAGCAATTTACTGGGGAAAGGTTTGAGATTGATGGGGTGTTGGGGTTGGGACTGCAGAGGTGCCTGGTGCCGTCACTGACCTGAGGGTCAGCGGCCACTGGCAGAGCAGTGCTGGGGTCAATGCTGGGGGCAGCAGCAGGGAGGACAGGGGCTGGCCATGTGCTCAGGCTGGGCTGCAGGAGGGGTCAATGCACCCCATTCCTTGGAAGTATCCTGGTGGCCACGGCTCCCAGAGGCCCAGGTGGTGAGGGGGGAGTTCAGGCTGTGGTGTCCCAAGCTCCCCTGGCAGCCCTGAGCAGGTGGTGGGTTTGACCTGGCTGTTCACTCTTCTGTCTTGAAAGTACTTCTAATACAGTAATTTTTATAAACCCACCCCCTTAATTACACCTTTGTCCAGTCACCTCATTGAATTACTGGTGGTACTGTGAAAAAGCTGCAGTGCCCCCATTTCAGCTAGCAGGGGCCTGCCCCAGGGCAGGGTACAGTGCCACAGTCCTGTATCCTGGTGCCAGCATCAGACCTCTACAGCAGGAGACACACTGAGACCAGAAACCTGAGACTGAACAGGAAAAAAGGATACTTCCAAAGGATTTTGTGGTCTTTCTAACATCTCTTGATCTTTAGGACCAGCTCAAACAAAAATCTGTTTCTGGACACACATTCTGCTTCTTTTCTTCCCAGCTTTCCTTCAAATCCAAGTGTCTCATGGTGTCCCTCAAGACCAAGCTGCTGCCACCTGCACTGTGCTGGAGCAGCAGCTCCAGGGCAGCCCATGCAGTTTGGGATGGAGCTGCCTGGTGGGAGCTGTGGGACCACCTGGTGCCACAGAGGGAGTGTGGGAGGTGGTTTCTAGCACCTGTCCCCAGCCTCTGCTCTCAGCTGGGAAGAACTGCTCTGAGACTGCCTCCTGCTACATTACCCAAAGCCAAGTCCAAGGAGCAGTGGTTTGGGCTCTGATTTTTGCTCCTCCCAAGGCTCTCTGTTTCCCTGAACTGACTGCTGATACCACCCGCCTGGCTTCCCCTGGTGCCAGGAAACAGGCAAAGAGAAGAAAGGCTGGGATGTTATGGACAGAGGGTAGCAGCTGTGTAATTTTACATAACAGCACAATTTTGGGAGGTTTCAGCTGATTGTACCCTCGTAACAGCTGGTTTTGTGCACCTGATGGAGCTGTAGTTGGTCTGTGCTCAGAAATGGGCCAGTGTGAGGAATGGGCTCTTAGGGCCATCACCCTTCCATCGGGGCAGCAGTGAAGCTCTGCATCTTACTTTGAGTCCTGCAGTTGGTTTCCATCTCTGTGAAGAGGTGCTGAGGCACAGGGTGATAGGGTTTAGCTGGGAAATGGTCAAAAACTCTTTAAAACCAGCTGTGCCCCTGCTGTGGAGTGGGAAGTGCAGCACTTAGCAGACATCCTGCCAAGCTTTTCTCCAGCTACAGCCCTTGTTTGGAACTCCTGAGCACTGACATCACTCCTTCAGCTTGCCAAGGAGCCTTTTGGAGCCCATAGAATCAGTAGGGCTCTCAGGAGGGGCGCCGGTGTGTCAGTGTGCCAGAGAGAGGTTTTCCTTTGGGGTGTGTGGTACATCTGTACCTGAAATTTTGGATGTTGAAAAGAGATGTGGGGATTCATAGATCATCTGGAAATGTGGCATCTGGAATCTAAAGGAAATAGTACAAGTAATTTTTTTTTTCTCTTGCAATCCAGGAATTGTAGTGAGTGCAGCTGGGGCTGTAAGGAGAGAAAACAAAGCAGTGGCTAATTCTGCTTTTCCTGGAGCAGTCAGATAAAGGGCAGTTGAAAAGAGAGAAGGGAATGAATGCATGAAATATTTTTCATACTATGAATGCAAACTAATCCAAGCTGGAATAGTCTTCAGTGTTTCCAAAACTTAGCCCCTGAAATATTTGAAGAAATGAAAAAGAAAAAACAATAGCCAAGAATGAGTAAGAGGCATTGAAAAAGGCTGTGAGTGCTTTAAGGGCAAAAGAATCCCACTGGGACATGCCCAGGCTGGCAAGGATGTGAAGGGTGCTGTGCAGTAGATGAGTGCTGACAGGTGGAGGTGAGGAGTGAACTCTTGGCTGAGCTGCTTCCAGAGCCGACCTCCCCACACCTGAGACGAGGCCATTTCTGCTTCTCACTGTCAATCTACCACCACTCTCCTCCCTGAGGGACCCCTGCCCAGGGCTATGTCCCCTGGAAGCATTTGCCTCCTCCGGCTCTGTACCAAGACCCCAAACTCAGCAACTGAAGTCTGGGTTGAGACTGAAGTTGGAAATTTTGTTATTTTAGAGGAGAATTTGCTTCTGAAGGATAGCAAGGTAGTTTTAATTTTTTTTTAATTGAATGGGTTAAAATGGATTGTCCATAGCTAAAACTTCAGATTGTTGTTGATGACATTTATGTCCTGGCTTTCATTCAGATTTTCAGTGAGAAACCAGCATTTTCAGAAAACAACCTGCAGAACACCACCTATTCTCCAGTCACTCTCTGCAAAAGAAAGCTGCTGCTGTTCATGGGTGAGTTTTGGGACTGTGTGTTCAGGGCTCATGGCATCCCTGTCTTCAGAAGTGTTTCCTTTCAAATCATATTTTATCTTCTGCCTCACTTATTCAAAGACCATGGCTCTTGATTCCTGTTTGAACATTTGTAGCTGCTAGCAAAGTCAGACTGGGGGTTTTCTTTTGTTATTTTTCAGAAACTTCAAAGTAGTTTTTAGTCTACTCCATCCTTCCAGAGGAGTTTCCTTCAAACTAAGGAAAAAAGGCTTGACAGAGGCTTCCACAGCAACTCCCCACCCTTTGCCGGCATCAGCTGGCTCTGGAACAGCCCATCTGGCTTTTTCTCCTGGTATTGAATCCTCTAGAAAGTGAAAAATCCCCAGCATTGCCTGAACCAGGCAGTGCTTGCTTCCATCTCCTGATGGACCATGAGTGACAGTTGCCACGTCACCTCCCCTGTACATCCTGTCTCCTTGGTATCTGCTGAGCCTTCTTTGCCAAGAGCCAATCTTTGGATTAGTGCATGTCAAATTCCATGTCCTGAGCCGATAGAGACTCCCTTGGCTTTACTTTACAGTCATTTGATAGTCATAGGGAATAAATTGAAATTTTAGAATATAACTTTGTGCTTTCAGCTAAGAACAACATCCCTCTACCCTCCTCGAGCACTTTGCTGTGTGTGCTACAGCTGGTCCTCGCTGTGTATCTGGCACATGGAATTAGAAATAATTGCAGGTACAGCAGAGCTTCATAAAGGCAATGGACTGGAGCTGACTCTTCCTCTGGCTCTGAGGATTTCTTCCTCCCCAGGTGAGGGACACTCAGCTAACCCAGGCTGCTCTCTAGGAAAGGACATGGTCCATTACAGTACAGCAGTTGGATCCAAGGTCATGCAGCTCCTCCCCCATGTTCCAGTTCACTGTGAGTAATTTATATGTCAGGCTTCACTGCAGAAAGGCTGGTCTAGCATATTCGAAGAAGTAATTTCCAGCTCCTAAATCAAGCATCAGCACCCTGGTCTCCCACACGTCCTCCATTGTTTGTTCCTTCTGCCTGTCTGCAGCATGAGAATCCAATTACACCGCCTCCAAGAAAGCTCTGAGAATAAAAGCTAAAATACTCATTCAAGGGGACATAATTGAGTGTCTGGTAGAGACAGTCTGTGCCCAGCACCTTCCTTCCATGTTTTTCCCCACAAAGAAGGATTTTTCTCAGGGGAAAAACAAAAGGCGTTGAGACTGGTAAATTTACCACATTGAGAATGGTAAATTTTATGTTTTTGCCTAAAAGTCTGCCCTCAGTAAGTGAAAGTATTTTTTAAAAGCTGGATTATAGCTGCAATGGCTCTCATGTATCAAGAAGGAGCACGCAGTGAATGATGTGAGTGGGATGGAGGAACACGTAGATGACCCTCGTGTTGCTGTGGGCTGAGTGAATCTTTCCCTCCCCAGGAGCCAAACCTTGGCTCACCTGCACAGAAAGGCATTGTGTATAGCATGGTTTGGAATGGTTAGCACCTGTCTAAATTACAGCACTGCTTTATTTAATGTATTACTGGAGTATTCACTCTGTAATCACCGTTTATTTATTAAGTCTTACTATCAAGTCCATGAAATGCCCTGGAAAATGCCTGTGCCTGTTTGTCCCACATTTTCTGAGTCACAAAAGCTGGACTAGTCATTGCAAATTAAGAGGAGTATGGTGTCCTAAGTGCTCTAAAGCAAATATGAAAGAAGAAGGAGTTGCAGATTCATGGTTTATGAGGATTGTCCAGACTCTTATGTCTAACACACCTTTTGAGTGAAATAAAACTGCAGGGGTTGGTCTATAGCTCTTGTTGTTTCTGTTATTTATCAAACTTGTATTTAAAGTAGAAAAGGGTAAACGATGAACCTCTCTAGGGAAGAGAAATCTTGCAAGAAGCTGCATGGTGCAACAGACACATGGAATTAAATTTTCTTCGTTTGGACTTGACAATTTCAGCTGTTGAATTTTCTCCCTTTGGACAAGGCTCAGGCACTGAAACTTCCTGTCTGCTTTCAGCTCTGAATGGCAGAGCAGAGACACCTTCTTTTTCAAGCCAGAAATCTCATTATTGCACCAGCAGACCTCGGTTTAGGCTTTGCCAGGATCTGTGCGCTCCCTGCTTCCTGTGGCACGGCTCCCAGCCGGTAGGACAGGGGATTCTCTCGCAGGCTGGATGCTTTCTTGGTGGGTGCTCTGGGCATCAACTCTCTGTGTGTCCTGACTGCAGACCTGAAGTGGAGTAGCACTTTAACTCCAGCAGCTCTCACCTCCTTCCCTGATGACGTGGGAAGCCTGCACTCAGCACCACGAGTGGAGCTTGGGGAAGAACAGATGGAGACAAAGACAAGAAGCCAAAAAATGCACATTTGGAGCATGATGGGAACATCTGCATTAGGAAAAATTTTAGTGCAGTGGTCTTGGGTTCGCAGGGTTTCTCATCTGCCCTCTTGTGAGGTCTTTACATACCTCATAAATATGAAATACAACTATCTGCAGGGACCTGTGGGGACAATTTTATTTGGTTTTTGAGCTCAATAATCCAGTCACGAAAGCATTTTCTGTGCATCTTCGTGGGAGCAGACAGGGACAAGCATTTGCATGCGTGTACTCAGTGAGCCCATGGTAATAGCCTGGGGAGAAAATCTCCATTGCTATTATGATTTGCCTCATCATTAAATTGTCCAGTAATGGAGATGAATCATGTCTTTAGAAATAATTTCCTTAAAAGTAGCTTAAATTCAGGTGCAAGTGTGAGCAGCCTCAACCCTGGATGCTTTTACATGCTGTACAATGAGTGTGACAGCTGAGTTATCTCACTTGCCTCTATCAGGCAGGAAAAAGTCCCTGCAGGAAAGTACAGGAAAGATTCCATGAACCCAGCAAGCTCAGGGACTTGTTCCCAACAGCCCCCTTGGCCTCCATGAGCAAAGGTGATAAACCATGGTAATGACCTGTGAAAATGCCTGAAATCTGCTGTTTTAATGTTGCCAAGGATCTGAATTTTTACAGTATAGCTCTGATTTCTCCGGCCCTCATCAACATTGACCTGTTGATGAGATTACGTTAGATCACGTTAGGTCTGTTCAGAAGATGGATATGCATCTCAACTGACATTTCAGCAATCTGACATTTCTTTTCAAAAGAGCACTAAAAAGGAAAATGCTAAATAATCTCACGAAACTGAAAATTTCCAAAAATTTGTGTCTCAAGTAGTGTCAAATGTGAAAGCCAAAAATCTTCTTTAGAAACAAAGGGTGGCACAGTTCACCTGGATGAGTTGGCAAAAGTACATTTCTCCCTTACTTTCTCTGTCTGACTGAGCGGAGCTAGCACCAATGCATGATGATCCCCAAAGCCTACTTGAAGCAGCTCAAAATGTTTGCAAGTGAATAATAACTGCAGCAAACCAGCATGTGATTGCTAAAGTGTTTGTATTTGTGACAGAATAAATCTGTTCTGCAGGAATACGTGATGAGAGTCGCCCACCTCTGGCACTCGGACATCTCACCGCTGTTGGGTTCGTGCATGTGCAGCCGGTGCTGCTCTGCCCCCTCATCCTCCTGATGCACAGCAAGGAAACGACAGGGACTAGGGCAAAGGGACCTATCGGGGCCATACAGCAAAGGAGCCCAGGGATGGAGCCCTGTGTGTTCCTGCAGCCTCTGCCAGGCTGCTGCAGAGATGCCGGAGGGTGCCTGAACACCCTGGGGCTCAGGGCAGGCCCCGGCCCAGCCAGGATGCAGAGAGTGCAGCCGGCCATCCTGGGTGACTGCCGTGCATGCTGGGCTGCCGCTCTTACTGCCTGGTTGCGTTTCACTTTTCACTCTATCCTCTGCGCCACATGAGAGCAGGAAGGGGCTGGGGCCAAGCACAAAGCCCTCAGATGTCCTCTGCTAAAACTCTGGGATGAAGAGAAAGAGAGATGACACAAAGTAGTGAAGATGCTTCACCCCCACGTAGCTGTTGTGCTGGGTGTCCAGAGAAGAGCAGGGAGCAGACGGAGGAGATCACAGCACATCCAGCCTCCATCTGTATTTTGCTGCTCTCTAGAACTGCACATGTCAGGCTGTGCCTTTGCCCACGTGTGGGTTGTGATACACCTCAGGAAAAACTGGGAAGAGATCTGCCATTGGCTCCTTCCTGTGCAGTGTGTCATCTGGCAGCTGTGTATATCACAGGGAACACAGGGACCACTCTGCTGCTGAGCAAAGCTGCTTCACTGAATAGTCAGAGATACTTGGAGGGGGAAAGGCAAAGTGAAAGGCAGCCCTTGCTTTTTTGTTGCTGCCAAGCTCTGAAAACTCTCGGGAAACAGAAACCTGATGGATTAAGGACTGTGTGGAGAACCAGTAAAGCAGATTTCCAAGGATAAGTTGCAGATTGAAGAAGAACAGTTCCCAAAAGGACATATTCATTAAGATTTCTTTCTTGGTGCAGAGAGAGTGTTTGGGGATCTCTGATATTTCAGCCTCTAAATCAGCTTCTCTGTGGGGGACATATGGGACTTAAGAAGGAAAGCTGATGGGGAGCCCCTGAAGCAAAGCTGACGTGTCCCCAGCACAGGCAGAACTCTTTTCTCTAGTTTGCAGCCATGCGGCAGATTTTTAAAATGCAACTGTGTGTGTTCCCTCCTGCAACCACTGGCTTTCGCAGCTGAGCTGGCAGAAGGCACTGACTAGTGTGTGGCTGGACCGGGGCTCTGCTGCCCCAGCCATGAGACAGCACACCTGGTTCCCCTTGCAGTACATGCCCAAGCCCTTCTGGAGAGTGGAGAACCACAACACAACCAACTTCTCTGCACTGTACGGCTTCCCTAACCAGTCCTTCTTCTACAGTGACTTGAACCTGGAGGACCTCGGGGACTTTGGTAGCGGAGCCAAGTATGAGGGCGAGTCCCAGAGCCGGACAGTGAAGGCGCTGCTGATTGTTGCCTACTCCGTGATCATCTGCATCTCACTGTTCGGCAACATCCTGGTGTGCCACGTGGTCATCAAGAACAAGAGGATGCACTCTGCCACCAACCTCTTCATCGTCAACCTGGCTGTTGCTGACGTGATGATCACCACCCTGAACACGCCCTTCACACTGGTGAGCCCCGTCCGGCCGTGCCTGCTGGTGTCTGTGTGTGCCTGTCAGCTGTGTGCGCTAGGATTGAACAGGCTGGGACCAGACTGGTACCCAGACTTTCTTTTGCCCCCCTTCCCCTTTTGCCTTTTAGAGAGGGTGCAGTCCTGGCCCCCACCCCCAACACCCCCTGAGCAAGTGGAGCTGGGGGCCAATGCCCCCACCTCGCAGTCCATTGCAGGGGTCACTCTGCTGCAGCTTTCCCCCTCTGCCCAGGCAAGGCACAGACCTGGGAGCCCCTTTTTCCTGTTGATGGGGAAGGAAGTGGAGACAAGTTTGACACAAGAAAATCCAATTAATGGCCGGTTTCCTATGGAAACAACATGAACCAGGTCAGTCCCTGTGCAGCATCTCAGGGAAGTGTTTAGGCTGCACTGAACAGTGTCAGTGGCATGTCCCTCCCTCAGCCACTACAGACGGCGCTTCCTGGGGCTAATTGTCCTTTTTTATTTTCAGTGACTAAATAATACATGATATAAAAGAACATTAAATGAATGAGGTGGGAAGAATTAAAGACTCATTTCTTGCCCCACTGTCACAGACCATAAATGCCATGTAAACAGGACTCTGCACCTGGATTTGACCCAGCATTCCTGTTCAAAATCCTCCTGCTTCATCCCTGCCTGGAGTTTTCTTCTGCCTTCCAAAAGCAGGTCTTGAATTAGCTATTTGAATTCACCCTTTCTTAAACTGGTGCTGTTTCTTTGGTGGGATTTCCCTGCCTTGCTCTGATGGGATTTGCATCCTGTAATTTGTTCAGGGAGAGCTTGGTGCCCTCTTGTGTGTTCACACACCAACAGACACACATTAGGCACGTGTAATTAAAATTTCTGCCAGCTCTCTCAGGAACGAGCTTTACACCAGCTCCAGAGATCCAGCACACTGCTCCAGTTCAGTGACAGTCAGTACTGCAAGAGTCGCCCCTACAGGGAAATTAATTAGATTAGCTAGTCTTGACTAATTCTCTGTGTGGACAGATGCTTTGTAGTAAATGTGCTTTACTTCAAATTAGCTTAATCTGCAGCAAAATGAGTTATATTAATTTGTAATTAATATTGCACAGTCAGGAATAATGAGGGAATGAGGCAGTTTGGCACACTCTCCTCTGCAGAGAAGCCACCATCAGTAATACCTCTCTGGGAACAGGTGAGAAATTCTTCCATGGATTTCTCTCACTAAGTTTGGAGACCGTGCAGCTCTCAGCATCCACATGTTCAAAGGTATATGATGTTTTCTGGGAGGCACCTAGTGAGCCCTGCAGAGACTCGCTGAGGAGTGGAGTTAAGGTTTCTTTATGTGTTCCAGAAGGGCCATGGTAAATGTACAAATGTACAGATGTACACAACATACACAGAGCACTGCTCAAGCAGTGTTTGCACAGTGCTGTAAATCTCACCTCAGTTTGAGAGGCTCTTGGACAGTCACGGTTTCCCCAGGAAAAACTGAGGATAAAGCACCTTCAAAGCCGCAGAAAGCTGTATTAAAGCATTTCTTCTGTACTGTGCACCTGGGAAGCCAATTTGCTTCTCTTCAGGTACTGCTCCTGTTAATCCGATGTTGTCTGTTCCTCAGGTGCGGTTTGTGAGCAGCACCTGGATTTTTGGAAAGCTGATGTGTCACATCAGCCGGTTTGTTCAGTACTGCTCTGTCCACGTGTCTGTGCTGACCCTCGCTGCCATTGCACTGGACCGGCACCAGGTATGTAGAAGATACCAACCCTATGGTTGCTAGAAAACAGTTGTTTCCTCCTCAAATCCCAGTACCTGGAAAGCTGCACTGTCTTGAGACTCAGGGAACAGAGGGGAGTACTCCAGCTTTCATGGCAGAGGACAAAATACCTGTGATTTTTACAGTGAGGGTGATGAAATACTGCAACAGGCTGCACAGAGAGGTTGTGGAATCTCTGTCCTTGGAGATACTGAAAACCTCAGGAGTTCACTGCCAGGCAGCCTGCTCCAGCCCTGTGCTGCCTGGGCCATTGGGCTCATGGGCTCCCTGCCCTGTCAGCCCTGCCTCGAAGCACAGCCCCACCAGGAGGGTGGGGATAAGTGCTGAATTCAAACACAAGCCAGCCCACACGTCCGTCCACATAGATTTATGGGACTATGTCAGTTCTGACGCTTGCCCCATTCCTTTGGGATGCCTAAGGCTGGAAACAGTAAGAACTATGTTAACTCATCCAGTTCAAGGTGAGAAATTCTCTCCTTCTCCTCCAGCCCCAATACTTACCAGCCAGGAAAACCTTTCAGGTCAAGTAATGCATACAGACTGAAGGGTTTTCTTACGTGAAACAGAGTTTCTAATTTGTGCTTTAGCTGATGAGTGCTGAGTGCTGGGAGGCCAGATCCAGCAGGGTGAGCTCTCAGGTAGACTGCATTTCTCGCAGTGCTGGAGCCACTGAAACAGTTGCTACCAAAAAGCCACTTCACATGATAAATGCTGTGGCTGGATGAAGTTCAAAACAAGAACAGGCTCCACCTGATGTCAGAGAACCACAGGGACTGCCGGAGCATAGATGAGCCACTTCTGTCTTTTTTACCACAAAGACAGAAGTGAGATGTCCCTGACAAAAGGGAAAACAACACTTGCCTCTAAAAATATTGCTAGTCCTGAGAAGTGCCACAGCAGACAGATACTCCAGAGGAGTTGTACAACTTGATTAAGTAGATATTTATAATGGGACTACAAACGACATGCATAAAATACCAAAGACTTCATCAGCCAAGAAATCATCTGGATGACATGATAGTCTATTTTTAATTATTGTTTCATTGCCTAAGATAATCTTCCATCGTCCATATGGCTCAACAGAGATCTCACCACCGTGGTCTCTGGAGTCATGCTGATGGGTCACACGGAATGTGTTTCTCTGCTCAGGCTCTGAGCCAGCAGCAACGCTCAATACGTGCACAACTCTGTGCATTTCCCAACCCTTGTACTCCCTGAAGTCCTGTAAACTGACTGTCTCTGCCTTTTAACACTGAAGAGAAGTGGAGCTGCTGCTGCATGTCACGTGCAAGATGGGGCTCAAAGAGTGACAAAGATGCTGTAAATCCTCAGGAGTTGTTGTTCTCTGCAGGTAATCATGCACCCTCTCAAGCCACGCATGTCCATGGTGAAAGGAGGGATTTGCATCATCATCATCTGGGTTATGGCCAGCTGCTTCTCACTGCCTCACGCCATTTATCAGACTCTGACAAGGTTTTATATTGGGTAAGACATTTACATATTTTTTGTTATATGACGTTTGCAAAGCCCCACAGAAGCCAAGGCCACACCTTTCCATCCATGTTATTAGAGCAGAAAGGGTGGTGAAACAGAGAAGTTTTCCTTCCTTTTACATGGGTGCTGTGTCTGTCACAAAGGGACAATGACATTCGATGGAATTGCTTCCAGGCTGGTTCATTAGTTGTTTTGGGCTCAGAGATTCAGCTGTGTAATTTGGGGCAGGCACAGGGGAGAGGGCCTCCTCGTCAGCAGAGGACACAGATGTCAATATGGATGATTTCTTTTTTTCCTGGGGACGTGTTTAAGATACCTTCATTGGAGCCAAAGGTCAAAATTACAGTGAAATTCTCCATTGAAAGTGGCACCTGCCCATGACACTGAATGAATTCTGCTACCTGTACCTGTACTGAAACCCATCGGAATGTCCGAAGTGTTTGTCCTCAGATGTGTGCAGCTGGTAGCGGAATTGAGAGCTCTTTCTCTTTGATCTTCAGAAACAGAACCATCCGAATGGTCTGCCTCCCCAGCTTCCCTCCTCCTGCTGATCTTTTCTGGAAGTATTTGGACCTGACTACGTTTGTTCTCTTGTATGTTCTGCCCTTGCTTGTGATCTCCATCACATACACCATGGTGGCCAAGAAGCTCTGGCTGAGGAACGCCATCGGGGACCTCACCATGGAGCAATACTATGCCCACCAGCGGAAGAAGAAGATGACACTGAAGATGCTGATGGTGGTGGTGGTTGTGTTTGCCGTGTGCTGGTTTCCCCTGAACTGCTATGTGGTGCTGATCTCCTGCAGGGCCATCCACAGCAGCAATGCTCTGTACTTCGCTTTCCACTGGTTCGCTATGAGCAGCACCTGCTACAACCCCTTCATCTACTGCTGGCTGAACGAGAGCTTCCGCGCGGAGCTCCGGTCCCTGCTCTGCGTGTGCCGGCCCAGGAGCATGGCCCAGGGCCACGCTCTGCAGCCCATCTCCCCACCGTTCCGGCATGCCAAGGCTGAGAACTGCTGGTACAAAAGAAGCAGCACATGCCAGAAGGCACAGACACCCTCCCAGAGGAACTCTGCAAAGACAGACATATCCAGCGTGCATCCAATTGTGGCAGAAAGCTAAACCCTTCATCTGACAGCTGGGCAGCATCACACTGGGACTGCAAAATCATGGGGAAAATGGATGTGGAGAGGCCTCTGGAGACCATCAAGTCAACCTTCTGCCCAGAGCACGTGAGCTTCAATCTTTCACTGGGTCATTCAGGACCTTGTTCTCTCAGGTGTCAGAATTCCCTAGGGATGAACTGCCACCTGTGGGCTCCAGAATGAGGGGTGTTGAGTGAATTTTTCATTGGAACAGCCAGCAAAAATGAAGAGAATTATTTAACAGCACATGAAGCCTTTCATGGTCTAAGCAAACACAGGGAAGCTACATTAGTTATACACACCAGCTGTGCCCACTGTGGCTTGATGTAAAGCTGTCTGGGCTCTAACTTGGTGAATTGACATTTCTTGAGCATAAAATCTAAATGATTTTCACTTTCAATCATATTTTATTTTTTGCCAGTCCTCAAGAACTGTGTCCTTTGTGGCTTCCCTGCCAGCCTGGCAGCCCTTCCCCATTGGGTCAGCCTGCCTCTCTGTCCTGTAGTTATCCCGTGGGCAGCAGCAGCAGCAACCACTCGGCAGCTGTGGAACTGGGGGTTCTGGCTTTTTCTGAGATGGAACCAGCATTGTGTTGGTTCCATCACAATGGAACAAAACAGACCTGCAGGTTTTCAACCCAGAAGAAGGAGATAGAAGAGGTTTGACCTATGACATGTAAACCTTAACGTGTGAACCTTCATGTATTCCCTGCTGAGTTAAACTGAGCATCTGACAATGTGCCACAGCATTCACCTCAAGCACTGATCCTTGCGTTCCAGCTACATCGCTGGTGGCAGGGCGCACCAGCAGTGCTGGTCCTGGTCCAAATGGTGCCTCTGGAATGCAAGAGATAGCTGTTATTCCTGGGGATGTGGGTGCCTGACAGCTGGTGCCAGCAGCTGCTGCTCTGGGGGCTCACGGCGGAGCCAGCCACCGTGTTTCAGAGCTGGGTTTGGGTCACTAGTGAGAGATACCAAGTGGGAGCACATGGCCAACTTCAGCCTGTGGCTATGAAAATCCACCAAAGCTGGGTTTTCCTCTTTCTCAGAAAGAATAACCAGTTTCTTTGTGTCCATTCTGCACTGGCTCAGCCTTTGTGATGGTAAAGTGTTGAGCTTCAAAAAACACTGAAAAGGAAATGAGCTTCAGTCTCCCTGTGCAAAATACTCTAAACTACACTTCTACAGCTGAGCATTTCCACCCAGACTGGCAGTGTGTCACAGCTGCAGACCTGGGTGAAAGGCTGCTTAAATTCGGAAATCAAGATACTTTGATGGGTACAAATATATGTGACCTGGCAATGTATTTGTATTTCAAAATGAAGCTGTGAAGAGAAGGAAAGAGTAAGAGCAACATGAATCTTGCTTTTTCCTAAGCTTATTGTGGGAAGGAGGAGGACAAGAGCAGCTGGGACAGGGACAGGCACCTGGCATGGCTTGGGACACTGCAAATCCCAGTGACATTGACAGTACTAAGGCTTCAGGTCTGTGCTCCCGTCTGAGGCAGTGATCTCTTTCCCTTCACATCTGCAGGAATTACTCTGCAGAGGATATGCTATGGGGAGGAAATGGAATTAGAAAAATCTCCTCAGAGAGAAAATACCCAAGGCTCAGGTATCGGCTCTGACCATGTGAGCCTTCAATTTGGTTCCACTGAAGTGGAGTCCTGCCTGAAGCTGGCATCACAAGGGCATACTGGAGCCTTTAATTTTGTGTTACAAGTAAATTACAGCATAAACCAGACATTACTACTAAGTTGGGTGTTTTACTGTCTGGAAAGCTGGGAATCTATGACACGGCAAATGGCATTTTCCTAATATTACTGTCTGGAGGTTTCTATAAACAAGATGTCTCTTCTTAAAAAGTCAAACCAATCACAAATGCAAAAAAACATTGTTACAGTAACTTAATGAAATTTATTCTCATTCAAATGCTCTTCTCTTTACATTGGAAAAAGTCAGTGAGATTAAATAATGCAGTTTGCATGTATATCCCAACCCACTCTCAGAGAACTGTGAAACTCCTTACTCTGGGCTAAATACATCAGACAGAGTCTGTTCTTGCGCCTCATCCTTCAGCAGGACAGTATGCTGGGTCAGCATCCCTCAGCCTTGTGTGGACCAACGGACGGTGCAGGCCAAGGTCAAACCCACAGGCTGCTTGTCTGACCATAGCAGTAGGCAGATGTCCCTCACCTGGCAACAGTTCTCCAAGGGACAGTTTGCTCCCAGATGAAAAGCTGTCGTTGTTTCCTCACAGCACATCCTATGCTGATCATTACTCAGCAGAGCTTTCCTCAGTAGGAGTCTGCAGTCTGGCAATGTTGAGCTGCCTTAAAAAACATTGTTTCTTTGAGGTGATTGTTTTTGTAGAAGTCTGGCAAACTTTCCCCTGATTACACACAACCTCCTGGATGCTCTTGCTTTTATACACGCTCTGTTAAAATATCTGTGTGGTTGTAATACAGTAAGATTTGATCCACCAATGTTTTTTGGGGGCTAACAGTCAAATAAAATACTGGTTCAGCACCCTCTCTCTCCTCTGGGTTTTGTGTAACTTTTGAGTTATGAAAAGGAGGTGATATTCCCTCTTACAAGAGGGTTAGCAAGAAAGCACAGACTGCTGCTCCTGGCAGACACAAATCCATGACCAAAACTTCTGTCTCCATGTGTTTTGACTTCTTTCAGCATGAAAAGCCCTTTGCACAAAGAAGTGCTGTGGTTACCCGGGTGGGGAGTCAGCCGTGGATGTGCCCCAACTGCAAATGCTGTTTCATTGCCATGCGCTTCCCTGCAGCTCGTGCAATCAATGGGTGGTCCCAGCAGCACTTTTTGCCTGGCGCCTCGGTCCAGGCAGGAGTATGGGGTATTTTGAGGTCTCCTTGAATGTAATTGTTATTCTCCAATAAACACTTCCGTGAACAGAAGCACAGCCCAATGGATTCCTTGTGCATTTCTCCCCAGTGCTCCTGCTGGGATACTCAGCCATCCCCTGGCTCCCTTCCCCTTGCTGGGGAACTTGTGCTCTCCCTCACCTGACCGCGAGCAAACACGGCAGGAACCATGCACAGCAAGTCTGCTACAGCTCTGCCACACATGAAAACCAGACATTGAAGTCAGATTTGTTTGGAAGGGGCTGCTCAGTAACTACATGTGCGCTGTGATTACGCTGGACCCAGGCTCGTTGGGCAAAGCTGCAAGTAGGGCAGCAAGAGCTCAGGCAGGTAACTGGTCACTGAAGCTGCTACATCAGTTTCCAGCTACACATCTACTTAAAACCAGCAATATGCCAAATGCAAGCACTGCAGCTACATTAAAATAACCCTTTAGCATTCAAAGCATTAAAACCAGGTGACTACACCAAAAGAAAACATTTTATTGTTCTCTCTGAAGAGCTGTTTCTTACCTCTCCTTTTGAACAAACTTTCCAAGCAGAAAAATGAAGCTGCTGCTGCGAATCATTTAACCAGCCCTGATGAACTTTGTGCAGCTCCACAGAGGCCTCACAGGCTTTTTGAGTCACTTCTGAGTGATTGAAAGGGAAGCTGTTAACTGGGTTCACTTCAACATTGCCCAAAGCACTGTGGCACCCTCCAAATCCAGACCAAATAGCTTTAGTTTGAAAGATGGGGAGATGTAGGAAGAGGAATGTATACGTTAGAGAGATGGAAAAGATGACACGTTTCCCTCCATGGAGGGTTCCTCTTGTTTTGGCTTTAATTGTGGTAAGAAGACACCTGAGGGTTTGCTCATAGGGTGCTCTGCCCCTCAACACACGGCATTGAACACGCCAGAGGGGTCACCTGAACAGATACTCAGTTTGGGATTTCTGTTATTGTTAAAGAGTCCAGTGGTCATTATGCAGGAGGTATGCTTGCTGGTGAAGTAATTATTAGCTAATTAAGTAACTATTAAGCTGGTAAAATCAAGTTACTTGGTTTGCCTCTTTACTGCTACTGTGGACTTTGGCCATTTTAAAAAATTTTGATCCCTGACTCAGGTACAGGAATTGCTCCTTCTTGATGATTTTTCCATACAAGAGAAGTGTTAACTCACACAGTATTATTGTTTGCACAGAGACTGATCCCTCAGGTGAGGGAGAATGGGCCTTCTCACCTACACACCAAAACAAGAAGCCACTCTTTTTTTCATAGGAGGACAAAATTCAGCTTTCTCAGGTGGAAAATCCTCATCTCTGGCATCTGCACTGACCCTTAAACGATCCTGAATTCATTTTCATTTTTAACATTCCTCTGTCACTATGTGGACAAGAGTAAATGGGGTTTGTATTGACATTCACCTCACAGAGACCTGGTGTAAAGTGTCCCCCAAGATGTGCGTGGGCAAGGGGCTGGGCGTGGGTGGCTGCCTCGAAGAGATGGGAGAGAGTCTTCAAGCACAGGGACACCGCAGGAGCAGGATGGAGCCCGGAGGGGACGGGGATGCTGGTGGCTTTTGGGAAGGCTGAGGACCCGGAGGATGGCACATGACACAGGCTGCGTCCCGTCCCATCTCTCACCTACTGTAAATGTAGCAGTCTGTTTTTCAGTTGGAATGTGTCACACTGAGGTCCTGCCATTGCTGAAGTTCTTGTGATTCTTTAGAAGATCTGCATTGCCAACAGGGCTTTGTACAGGTACTTTATACACCTGCACTGGCTCAGCTGTTTCACATCTGCCTGTCTGTGAAATGCAGGATTGATGTCTCCAGTGGTTTATTTATTCCTGGTGGTTTGCTTTGCTATGTTACAGAACGTGAGGTGTGGAACCGACTTCTCACATGAGAAAGTGCCCCCACCTCTGCCCACTCAAACACGCCTGACCCCCCGCCGTAATCGCGATGTATCCTGTGGGTTTTGCCCTGCAGATCCCGGCTCACTCGGCTGCTCCTGTGCCAAAGGAAGTTTTGAGTACAATAAGCAGGAAAATACACAAGCGGTCCCGGGGAGCCCAGAGCTGAGGTGCCGATATCTAATGACCAGTGCCAGCCGAGAGCCGCCGGGAAGCGCCACAAGAGCGTCCTTAAATGGAGAAAGTGACCCGGGAGAGGGCACGGGAGGAACGGGAACGGCACTGGGAGCCGGGAGAGGGCACAGGACGAGCGGGAACGGCACTGGGAGCCGGGAGAGGGCACGGGAGGAGCGGGAACGGCACTGGGAGCTGACAAAGGGCCCGGGAGGAGCGGGAACGGCACTAGGAGCCGGGAGAGGGCACAGGACGAGCGGGAACGGCACTGGGAGCTGACAAAGGGCCCAGGAGGAGCGGGAACGGCACTGGGAGCCGACAAAGGGCACGGGAGGAGCGGGAAAGGCACTGGGAGCTGACAAAGGGCCCAGGAGGAGCGGGAACGGCACTGGGAGCCGGGAGAGGGCACAGGACNACAAAGGGCCCAGGAGGAGCGGGAACGGCACTGGGAGCTGACAAAGGGCACAGGAGGAGCGGGAACGGCACTGGGAGCCGCCAGGGGGCGCTGTGGCACCGTCCCGCCGTCAGGGCGGCCACACGGCCCCGCAGCGCCCCCTGGTGGTCCGGCGCTTCCGCCCTGCCCGGCCGCGGCGCCCCGAGGGCCCCGGGGGGAAAAGGCCGCGGGGCTGCCGAGGCGGGGAGGGCCCGAGACGGGTCCCCGTGACCCGGGGTGGGCCGCCGGGTTTGTCCCCAGCCGCTCACCCCGACAGTGGGCGGTGGGTGAGGCTGTCGTACCCAGCCCTGCCGACCTCGGTGTGCTGGCGTGCTCCGAGTGAACAGGGGTTTCTCAGAGAATTTGAAAAACCGTATCAAAATATAATTCAAGGTTTGAGAAACACTGTATGGACGTGGGCACCGATCTGAGCTTCTCAGTCATCTGCAACAGGAGAAAAAAATGTGACGTGTGATAAGAAGTGTATGCATGTGCCCGCCTGTCCCTGGAGGTTCACCTGCAGTTCCAGAGGCCCCAGGTGCCGATAAACCAGGCACGCTGCTCGTTTGGGGTGTGGCACCGTGACACCGCACGCTGCTCGCTCGGGATGTGCCACCGTGACCCTGCAGCCTGCTCGTTCGGGGTGTGCCACAGTGACCCTGCAGCCTGCTCGTTCGGGATGTGCCACCGTGACCCTGCAGCCTGCTCGTTCGGGGTGTGCCACAGTGACCCTGCAGCCTGCTCGTTCGGGATGTGCCACAGTGACCCTGCAGCCTGCTCGTTCGGGATGTGCCATAGTGACACTGCTCCTGCCGGTGCCGGTGCCGGAGGTCTGGAGCTGTGCTGGTGCATTGTCAGGGACCCCTTGAGCCTCGGACACAGCAACGGCCTAGGAGTTTGGTGTCTCAGCCGACAGAACACAGTCAAATGAGACAAGGCAGCCTGAGCTCAAGCTCCAGTCACTGCCCCGAGCCCTGGGCTCCCGGGAGTGGCAGCACAGACCGGCCAAGGAAGAGCAGCAGTTGTGTCCCCAACACCTCCCTGACAGACCTGAGCTGCCAGCCTGGCTGGGGGCTGGGGGGGCTGCAGGGGGACTGTGCCAGGGCTGTGGCACTCTCAGCCACACAAACATCAGTAGAAGGTGGAACTGCCTGGACCCTGGCTGAACCCCAAGTAAGCACAGACCCCCCCAGCTGGAACCACTTCCATGGGGAGGCCGTGGGCAGAGGAGATGTGACTCACAGCACACACTGGGGTGGAGAGCTCTGAGCAAATGAACGAATCAAGCACTTGCAAACAAGCCCCTGTGAGTGCCACTGCCACATTCCTGTTGAGGCTCAGGACATTTCAGGACCCAATCCAAAATCCTTCATTATTCATGTGTCTAAAAATAGGTCTTGACGGATTGCAGTGGTCAGCCAGAGCAGAGTAGCCACATACCTCTGATACACAGAACTTAAATCTTCAGACTTCCAAAAAAGCCCAGGGAGGTGACAGATTTCCGGTGAAGCTGAACGAAATGCTGGGGGTGTCAGTTTTCGTCCTCTGACATAATGTCTCTCCTTTCCAGCTGATGATTTGTGAGTAATAACATTGCATCTAATATACATGAAAGCCCACAGCTGAAAAACACTTGCCCGGGGAAGTTAAACGAAACAGATGAATCCCAGAGATACTTCTCCCAGTCATTAATGTCTCCCAGAATATCATCACTGCTCTGAAGGCTGATTTGAACAACTTGTCATCTTTTTTTCCCATTTCTGCTCATGAGTCAGCATCCTGTCTCTTGTCCACTCTTCTCCTGAGTCTCCTGAGGTAGCAGAATCAGACCATCAATAAAGCACTATCAATCATTAGTTGTTTCCATGGCTTTCAGGGAAACAATAAAACCTTTCCTTGGCTGTGTAACTGAGTTCATAGTGATGCCTTGAGAGGCTACCTAAACACAGAGACTAGACAGGAGTAAGGGAATAAAGGTAGGTATTTATCTGAAGGGCCTTCAAAGGTACACCCTGGGAGCCAGAGGCTATTCTCAAAATGGACCCCAAGATGGATGACAAGTCACGAGTTCTTCACACTTTTATAGGTTTGGTTCATTTGCATATCAGGGTTAATTCTCCAGTTAAAGCTTCAGTTAATGATGTAATTTCCCCTCAGCTTGCCTCCCTCTCAGAGGCTTTTGGTTTATACTTTTTGGGCCTAGGATAGTCTGTGTGTCCTTGAAGAGCAAGCCTGGAGAGGCTTTGTTATGTCTAGCTAGCAGGAGAGAGCAGAAATTAACAGGCTACAAGAAACTTCAGAGTTACACACTAAGCAGTACAGGATTTGAAAAATAGAAAAGTTAAAACCTAAGGCATCAACAGAGCCAATGCAGCCAAGCACATATTTTCTCTCCAGAGCCCGCACGGCAGGTCAGCCTGGGGGGGATCGGGCACATGAGGACGCAGACGGACCAGCAGGTGTCACTCAGTCTGAGGCAGTTTTAACCTAATCCGTGCACTGAGTACCCGTGGCCACGAACTAAAGCTTATTTATGGGCTGCGTTACTACCTACAGCCTGTTACCCAGCCACTGTGAAGTGTGAGTCCAGGTACAACTGGCTAAGTGAAATTCAAGGACCATTTGCCTTTCCCCATGTCCTCAAGAGCCGGTCGGCCATGTTCTGGGAGCCTCTTCCTGGGATTAGGGATGTGCTTTGGTGTTCTGCTCCCAGCTGACGAGAGCTGGCTGCCATCCCAGGGCTCGCTGCTGGGGCTGGAAGGTAACCTGTGATAATTTTGCTTCAACTGTCAAATTGTCGTTCTTCTTTTGAGCAGAATCCCCCTTCACTCTTGCCCCAGAATGTTTGTTATTTCCCGTGAGTTATTTTCAGCCTGTTTTAGCCTTTGCTCTTTGAGTCCTAGCTGTGCCCACAGTAACCCTTATACTGAAACACAGCTTTTCTTTAGTGGATCTGTTGGGCAGCAGCGCCCAGAGCCAGGTACCCAGGACATGCAGTTTGTGATATCTTCAGCCTAGGGAGCTCCTCTGATGCCCTCATGTCCCCAGTAATTAGCGTGTGTGTGTATAAATGTCAGCTCAGTTTTCTTGGTGATCCGGGTGTTTTAGATGAACTAAATTACCTCATTCTTTCCTGTGATAACAAATGTCTATCTGTCTGTTAAAACATTTTTTGCTCTCATTTCCTTGGTAATTTTCACCCTGAACTGCTGGACACTTCAAAAGCCTGGCATTCAAAATGCAAAGAGCTCTGGTTTTTGTTCCCTGTATGACTGTCTTGGTTTCACCCCAAGTCACCCCAAGATAATGACAATTTTTTAAAATGAAGTTGAAAAGAAAGAAAAGCTAGAACTTGGCAGGTGTGTTAAAGAAAGCAAAAATCACTCAAATCTGAAATGAAGATTTTCCTCTCTTTTTCTGAAAACAGGCAGTTTTCTTCAGTGTCTATTCCTGCTGTTTCTGGAAATATTAAATGAAAAACATAAGCTTCTGCCTCTGGATAAAGAAAGAATCTAACTACAAATTTTTGTGAATTCTTTACCTGCCTGAAGCCCAAGCAAACACACAACAGAGAAGAGCCCCCAGAGGCACTGGTTGAAAAGGAGAACCTGTTCCCTTCAGCAGGCTGTTATTTCAGCATTGTCTGCTGGAGATGATCATGATCTATAACCACCGCATGGGGTGAAGGAAGGGATCCCAGGGGTTCTACTGCTCCTCTGCTGGGAGCTTTTAACTGGTTTCCCAGAATCCCTGAGATAATTCAGACACAAGGAAGGAGGTGACAGGGATAAAAGAAGAGACTCTGTGATGCCGGTATGACAGCTGTCAGTCACACAAGTCTTCCAAAGTGTTTTATAGAAAAAGCCAGTTTTGCAGGCGATCCAGCCAGCAAGAGGATTTGCCAATTGCCATGGGAAAATCAAAATGTTTTAGATTAAAATACAAGCTAGCACTATCAATCTGAAATTGGAAAAATCTTGGGTGAAAAATGTTTTCCAGTAGCAAATTAAGAAGTACATATTTTACAATATTTTCCTACTGCAGACAACTTTCTGTTTGCAATGTTTTTGTATGGAAATCTCCTGCTGTTGCTGGCACAGGGCTGCCTGGTGCATTTCTGTCACTGGGACATGGACAGCAAAGCAGGTGAACAAAAATGAGCCATTATTTTCTTTTTTGTTTCCTTTCCAGCTGTGCCCAGGCTGCTGCCCAGGGCTATGTGGTTTGGACACACCTGTAGGCTCACATCACCAACCCCACTGACCTTGGTTTAAAGTTTCCCTCATTAAGTTGGTGAGTCCCTGAAGAAAGACCCTTCCCTGTGCCTGGTTCTGACCATACTGTGTTCCTGCTTGGCAGAGGTGTCCCCTGGGAAGCTGCTTCTCCTGGGGCTGCCTGAGCACCCTGCCTGGTGCTTGCCCCATCCTCCCAAAGGTGTTGGATGCACCACAATGGGGCTTTAGTAGTTGTAAGACATTCAAGCTTGATTTTAATGCCTTCGCTAATGAGTCTGACAACCTATAACAGTGTGAGTGAGTCTCTTCTTAATTCCTCAGGGAGCACTTGGTAATAACAGTGTAAGCCACAGAAAGATCTGGAATGTGAAATACAGATAGGATGGGAAGAAAGAATTATAAAACTAATGGTGGGGTTTTGCTAGGGAGTTCAATGGGAGGGTCCCCATGGCCTTTTACTACTTGATTCTTTGTTCTATGATTTTAAAGTCTATTGGAACAATTTGCAGTCAGCTCTGGGCTGATCAGGGCTTGCAGGTACCACCCTTTCATGGGGCCTTGTGAATTAGAGTAAATATTCACTGAATTGAGGCTTCTGGGCATTTTTCCTTGCTCAGTCATACCCAGAGGCTCTTTTCTGGTATCACTAACTTTATGTTAGGGATAATCACAGATTCTCTCAGTTTCTAGAAACTGAGACGTGAAGTCCAAGCCATATGCTAGGAACTTGTTCCTCAGCAGCTTTACCTACTGTCATGATCTATTTAACTGGTGTTCCTTCTGGGTAAATCACAGCTGGGGGAGAACAGCAGAGGCACTGAACTGAGGCACTCGCTGCAGCAGTGCAGGGGTTAGGTACTGGTGAGATGGCAGTGGTCATAGCAATAAGCACAGCTCATTGGTAATTGGGAGGGTGTGTGGCAGCCAGGGAGATCTGTCAGATGAGGCAACGGGAGCATGCTCGGCCCAGGCTCTGAACTACTCATGTCTTGGCACAGGACCTTTCCCACTCTTTTTTTTTTGCTTGAGGCAAAGGTTTAGTTGTTTTCTAATACTTTTAGGTCTGGGAGTCTTGTGAGTACTTGTGTGTTGCTTCCCATCTATCCCATCACTTGAAGTGACTTTTCCATAGTGGCACCTACTTCCCCGCATCTTTGGTGGGACCAAATCTTTTCCACCTCCTTCTCCCTCTTCCTTCTTTTCTGATGATGCTGAACTAGTCATCCTGGGCATAAAGCCATTGGGGGAGGAGGTCACAATGTTCCTGTGCAGTGATTAATGGCAAGTGTTCTTGGAGCAAAGAAGTGAGATGACTCTTTAAAATAACATTCATCAAAGGAAAGAGCTTGCTGGTTGCTAATTTTTGAGGGAGAGTCAGTATCCTCCCTCTGTGGGCTGATAATCCGGAATTGACTCACTGACTAAAATTGTCTAAACCATCATATTTCTAAAGTGTTGCATTTCAGACCAGGGCTTAAAGGGCCAGGAGCAGGGCTGGCTGACACCCTTAGGTATGTGTCACCATCCAGCTTGAGGGAACATTACAACCACAGGAGCAATCTCTAAAAGCTCCAGCCATCAAAGCTGCCTCTCCAATTGCTCCCAATAACCCACTCTGTTTTCCCATAAAAGCCATGTGCTTTGAAAAGAGGCAGTGTGCTTGGGAAGTCAGTAATTGGGTAGAACACAGAGGAGAGATTCTCCCACCAGTGTGTTTGAGGGACTTGGTCAGGCAGACTCTCACAGGGGATGCCAGACACAGAACTGGAGTGATCCTCACAGCTATGCATGTCTTGAAACCATGCAATTAAATCCTTGCCCAGCAAGTGGAAGGCTTTGTCCTTGGTGGGAAAAGTTCCTCCTGAGCTGGGGGACTTTAACCAGTGTTCCTCCCTGTGAACACTGAAAAATGTTAGCAGAGAAATTTTCCAGCTTTCTGCAGCACTCTGTGAGAGCTCTGTTTCTCACAGAAACTATGAAAAACAGTGCTACAGTTTTGTAAGCAAAACTCTCTCTTGCACCTGCAGTTGTTGTGTAATATTGTTAGGATATTGTCTGGGAAAATATTCTGAAAGGTTTTAGCCAACCGGTACGGGAGGCGGATGGTCGGTGACCAATGACCTTATGCCATGCTGGCGACCCAAGTTATAGAAACTGATTTATAATTAAATAAATGGGTCATTATTGCTCCTGAACTGGTGTGTCCTTCCTCGCCACTTGTGCCGCTCACAGTGACACCTCGCTCCTCGAAGAATACCCTTGCCTCCAGCAGTCACCCACATGGAAAGACTGTTTGGCTTTCCTGTGGAAGCCATTCTGCTTCAATGGTGTGTGGAAGTTAAGAATCATCTAAAACAATAATTAGTTCCTCTGCAGTTCAGTAGGGAACTGCTCAGCTCTCTTCACCACCATCACCAAAGTAGCGGGAGATGCATCAGTTGCAAGTGGGGCTGAGCAGGCACTCACAACCCCATGAACATCCCCACAGGAGGCACCGAGGGACACAGGAAGTACTGTGAAATGCTGTCTTTCACAGGAATGTACATGGTACCACATGTCTGGGACCTTGGCAAGGATCAAAACTTACTTTTCTAAGCCCATCTCCACAGTTCCTCTCCTACTTGTCCCAGCTTCATGGGTACCTATCCAGGGAGAGAGACATCTGGCGGGTTTGGCAGTGATAAATATTTGTGTTTGGTAAAATGGGAGCCTGGACTCTGCCCTACATCCAGTGTTCAGCCTTTGCTGTCTCCAGGCAGAGCCACCTGCAGGGAAAACAGGTGGAAGAACAGGGTTCCCATGGAGGGCAAAGCTCTTCGGCCCCTGCTAGCACCCTGTCCTGTGTCCCGCACTGTGCTCTGGCCAGGACCACCAACAGCCTGAGTGCTGCTGTGTGCTGCTGTTCAAACATGGAAAAGTCATAAAGCAATCAAAGAACGATCAGGAAAGCCTGTCTTTCTTGGAGTCTTACCCAGTTTTCTCCAAATTGCTTGACACAAATTAAAGTGATTTAAAATGACCCCAAAACTGCTATGAATTATATGTTTGAGTTTCTTGGTAGCCTGGGAATGGAAGGCTGCTGCAACCCCATTCTGCTATTATTAATGCTACTTTAACTTTCACCTCTTGGGTGGAAAAAGCATTTTATGTCTTGAATACTTCCTCTTGCCCTGGTCATGCAGGAGTCCTGAATTTTGGCAGTCTCATTAATTGTGCTTAGCCTTCAGCAATCAGTCAGGCAACTGACATGGGCTTTTGGCAGAGGAGTTTTTGGTGGTAAAGTCATACTTTGGGCTATGAACAAAATAATGCTTTTAATGGACACATTTATTGGAAAATTCAACACATATCCAGAAGACCGGGAAAATTGCAGTAGAGAAATACTCTCCTCCAAAATAAAAATCTCCAACCATCAAAGGTGCCTCTATGGTGACTTCTGATAATGCCAATTTCCTGTTCTTCCATAAAACCCACATGCATTTTGGCGGGGAGAGAAAGAGAAAAGGAAAATTCAGTGTCAGTCAGATAACTGTCCCTTTTCTCAAATCTCAATAAATATCTGAGGCATTAGTATCAGGAAAGTGTGTCCCCTGGATGTGTGCTCTGCTTTATATCTTGGTTCTGTTTGGGGAGTGCAGGATCCTGTGTGCACAGGAAAATTTATCTTCTACACAAAGAGCTTTTTGTAGTAATTGCTCTTCACTGACTGAGCTTGTCCAGAACTTCAAAAATATCTTTCCTGACACCTCCCCATGCTGAGATGGAGTGTTGGGCAGCCTAGGTTTCTGCTAGTTGAGATAGAAGTTCCCAGTACGTGTACCATTAAAAAGGGGGAAGGCTGTTTTGTACCAGTGTCAAGTGCTGTTGGCACGCTCTCTGCGGCTCAGCCCTGCAACAGCTGGGACTAGGTGACCCCTCTGCGGGTCAGACGTGTCACTTGGTAAAAATAAAACCAGCTGAGAAAGCCCTGCCTTCAGGGAAGAGCAAGGTCTGTTCTCCTGTCACAGCCAGGATGATGCCAGGGGCGGCGTTAGCATTTCCTCCTGGTGTGATGTGCAGGGTTTGTGCCAGTGTGTTCCTGCAGATGTGGCAGAGCCCCTGTGATGCCCGTGGAGTGTGCAGCAGTGCCCACGGCACACAGCAGTGGTGTCCATGGTGCTTGGGCAGTGCCCTTGGTGTCTGCGGTAAACGTGCTGGTGCCGACGCTGTCGAGTCTGCCTCAGGTGCCCCTGCAGTGGCAGCCAGTGCAAAGCCCAGTGACTGGCCCCAGATGAGGGCCAGGGGATGTTCTCCCTGTGCAGGGTCTTGGTGTTGTCTTCAGGCCGAGGAAAAGGGGCACTGAGTGTGGGGACTCTGAAGGGATGCTGCTGCAGGGCAGGCAATGGAGGAAAGGCAGGGTGGCTTCCCTTGTTGTTCTGGTGCCTGGGCAACCCTGGTGTTTATTGAACAGGTTGTGTGGAATGAAACAGAAGAGCAGATGTGAGCGAAGTGCCATGTACGTCTCTGCTGGCCACCCAAAAAAGGATGCCTGGCACTGCTCTGCTGAGAAGGATGGCTCAGAGATGGGGCCTTTGAGCTCTCACTCCCACGTTAATACCAATTCTCCCTATTTGCCCTCAGCAAATAATTTCTCCTCTCTTTCCTTTCCATGAAGTAAGGTTAATAATAGCAATTTCTCTGCTTCACACGAGGGCTGAGTATGAATTAATATTTGTCAAATAATATGAGAAATTTAAAACAATATTTATGTGGAATAAAATTTCTGCAGAGGAAATGCAGTTTTTAAATTTTTGGGATCTCAGGAGTGAAATACCTGGACATGATGAGTCTACACTGAGGAACACGAATTAATGTCAGAAGGATTTGGGAGTTCATATGATCTGGAATGCCTGTGGCTGGAGTGGTGAGAGCACAAGGTTTGGGGAGCAGGGTACTGGTTTTCTGCAAAGCTCAGAAAAGAGTCCTGTCACTGGGAGTTGAGAGGAGACCCCAGGGGAACAACAGGGATCCTAATGATGGGTTTTGTCTCCCTTTTTTCACCAGCATGTTAATATTACACGTCAGGATTCTAACATAAACATTCCCAGCAGCTGACGAGTGTCTCCCTTGGAAAGCCTGGTCCAGCATTTGTCTCTGTGCCAGCACTGGAGTGGAAAAGATAAATGAAGAATTCATATTGTTGGACTAGACTCTCTTCGTCAATAATTCCAAGTAGTTCCTGAATTAGGCTATTACTAATTATCTATTTTCACTATAATTGGGAGGACAAGGGGTTCTGGCAGGCGGCGCATGAGACATACAGGAGAAAATGATTAAAGCAGGGCCAAAAATATCACCATACTGGAGTCATGAGTCAGATCCTGACCTTTCAAATAGCATTGCGGAGAGCCTGAGCTCATTTGGATGGGATCCTAGGGATCCAGGTGAGAGTGACAGGATGGCTCAGCATGGCTAGCTTTGGTAGACAGAAGAAACTGGGGATGTCCTGGAGGGGAGACAGAAAACTAAAGGGCATGAGTAGCTTCAGATGAATGTTTCTCCTTCTCTGGGTCTGGTCTTCCTGAAGAAAAGGGTAATCCCACATCCTTGAGCTTAACTGTTTTACCTGTCAGCACTCCCGATCACTCCCTGCAAAGAATGTGCATCCTCTGGTTAATGTGATTATCAACAGTAATTAATTCCAGCTTCTGGTAATGAATTACAGCTTCTTCTTGATCAGTGTTTTAAAGGCCCTTTAAGCTTGTGTCAAGTCTTGTTTGCTCAGGAAAAAGGAGTTATCCGTCGCTCCTATGGAACTCACAATTCCTTGTGAACTGCTGCAACCACAAGAGACTGAATTTCAGAGACAGAGTGCCCGTTGTGAGACTCGCCACAGAGCTCCAAACCTGGCTCTGCAGGGACAGACTCAGGTGGACCCTCATCAGGGCTGGGGACGCTCCATGACAGGGGCTTTATAACACTAAGCGGCTCTGCAGAGGCCGAGAGGAAAAGCTTTGTCCTGGGCAGGGATCCTCCACCATACTCTGTCCAAGGACTCTTGCTGGCTCTGACACCAGGAGGGCACCCAGCCCCTCGAAGGAGTGTCCCCTTGGGGCTCCCTCCCAAGGCAGCTCCACCAACCTCCAGCTGGCACAGGGAGCAAGAGTGTCTGTGCCCTGTATCAGGGGTGAAGCTGTGACTCTGCTGAGGTCTGTCCATCCCCCTGCCCTCCCACTCCTTGGGATGTGATGCCTGCCAAGCCACACAGACGGCTGCCAGCAGCAGAGGAATATCTGTCTGTGTGCATTCCTTGTTAGTAAAAATAAGTCTTTTTTAAGGTCATGGGCAGAGGAGTTGTCATGTCACATCCTGTTCTGTGTCTCCATGGCAATTCCAAACTTCCCAAACACACGGAGCAGAGCAGTGATGGTCTGTCTGCAATGCATAAACTCTTGGGCTGTCCTGGCTGTGTCATCCACTGGCCCTCTTCCCAGAGTGGGAGCATGCAGAATAGCGTGTGGCAAACTGGCACGGTGCTGGCCCCGTGATGCTCTCTGCTTCACTCCCCTGGGACCAGGGGAGATGCTGCCTGTGCACCCCAGCAGAGCCCACAGGGTCCCATCAATGGCAGATGAAAAAATAAACTTGGCTTTCAATATTTGGCTCCCAAGTCCAGAGTCACTCACTTTCCCTTGGCTATGTGGGTGTTTGACCATGGGTGTTTCACAGGATCATGGGCACTATTTTCTATCTCCTAAGAAAAAATTACTCTGCCAGATAAAACAAGCAAAAAATGCTGTTTGTGCTGATTCATAAGGAAACAATTTCCCTTCTAATTTAGCACTGTACAGCAGGAAATTGCAGAGTGATTTGCTGCAAGAGCAAGAAAATCAGGATAGTACAGATAGTACAGCATTTTCTAGGTGACGGATAATTCCTTCACAGCCTTAAAATATGTGAGCAGGTTTGTGCTGCATGATATGGTGTAGACTAGAGAGTCATCCGCATTTTCAGTAAGCTCCAGCTTCAGGAAGAACATAAATGAAGAAGCCTGGAGCTCAGTGGTCTTATTTATACCACTGGAAAAGGATATCTGAGGGGCATCGAATCCCTGTGTGCTCCTGGCTTCATTGGCTGTGCTGGGGTTTGTGCATGAGCTGTTGGGTATTTAATAAACCTGGGGAATTGCCCTTGGAGTGGTGGTTTTGGCATTCAGGCCCAAGAGGTTTGGGAAGGTCCCAGCTCTGCCAGTGGAGGGGCCTGGTGGGTCTGCATCCAGAACTGATTCCTCTGGGCTGCGGGGACCTGGGGGGCACAGCAGGGTCTGGTTGTGTCTGCTCTGCGTTTCTGGCCTTCTCCAGCTTGGTACCCACACTGGACAGGGGCTCTGCTCCTCACAGGGATGTAGCCGAAGTTCCAGTTCCTAGATCTTGAAGTATTTAGGGGTTTCAGGAGAAGTTTAGGCTTCACTTTGCACCTAAAAGCCTAATTTGCTGCCATAGCAGTATAATTGCATATTCTTGTCTGCTTCTAGAGTTGTGGTTTCTCCCTCCAGTGAATCCTTCTATACCTCTCTCTCCTCTGCTGCTGGTCAGCTCTCGCTTCCCTGAGTATCACCCCAGTCCTGTGAGGATTCAGTGGCATCAGATTATTTTGCCCTTTTTGCCTCTCATAATCCAAATAAATGATCTGCAATGCAGGAAAGACGCTATTTTGTGATGCTTGGAAATGCCAGTTCAGAACTCCTGAAAATTCAGAACCTCAGAGTTTGCCCCCCAATCCTTTTGCGCTTCGAACAGCATCTTGGTGAAGGATTAGCTCAGCTGCAGTTACCTTCACTTTTTGTTTCAGAGATCATGGTCATCCCTGGCTGTGTGCAGTTTTTCATGCTAAGGGAGTATTAATCCAAGAATGTGCTCAGATACGTAAAAATAAACCCATGGAGGCCAGGGGGTATTAAAGATCACAAAGAGAATGAGGCTGAGCTGGGCTGAGGGGACACAAGGAGCAGCACAGCCATCCCCAGAGAGGTGCCTCCTCCCTCCCTGTGTCCCTCTGCTCAGGAGGTCAGCGCCAGGAGCTGTCCCCTCTGGCCAACCTTGCAAACTTCTGCATCTTTATAAATTTCTCAAGAAATGTTTTCTCCGTCTTTCCTGGTTGGGGAAGAAACCCAGTGCAAAAGGGCATAGGAGTGGGAATGCTGTTTTCTGGTCTTAATGAAGCAAATCCTACAAGCTATCTGAAGAGGTTCTAGGAAATCTCTGTCCTAACCCAGGGATAAGCTGCCTGAGTATCCAGGAAGAGTTTTCTTGCAGCAATTCCAAAGGCACATTCCCAGCCTGTGAAGGGCTGCCCCTTGTCTTCTGGTTCCTCTCATGTTGTTATTGCCTGAGATTAGTGTTAATTGCTAAACCCTGTGGAAAGGGAGTGCTTGGTTGGTTTGGAGTGCCTGCAAAAGGAGTGCCACATATTTCAAAGTGTTTGATAAACAGGGGAGCAAAGGCAGATAACAGCATCAAAGCCCACATTGTGCTCTCCTGGTGTAACGGGCAGCTTTTGAGAGAGGGAGCAGATTGCTGAAGGCCATCGTGTTACTGGAGAACGTGAACCCCCTTGACTGGTGACCCCCGGCAGCTCCAGCAGGTGATGGACAGTACAGAAGGAGGCACTAGGAGGACAATTACACTTGACATATTTTCCTTTAATGCACTGACTCCTAGAAAGGAGGTATGAGCTAAAGCATGGAAAAAACCATTGTTTAATCTAGACTTGAAGTCCTGAATATTCATTGTTTATCTCCAGACCACTCCAGTGTTTCAAGTATGAGAGCTATGGGTTGATTCAAAGCTTTTTATTAGAGAATTAGATTCATTTGAATCAAAATGCCTATGTAAGAAATTTGAATATTATCCAGCAAAAAGTGTCTGTCATGCCCTGGCAGCTCATCTTCAGAATGTAGCTGCATATTGAATAAGAATTATCCAGTCCTGGAGAAGAAATAGAAGTCCTGATGGAGAAATAGTACTGACTGTGTAAAAGCAGACTGTCATCAAACAGACATGTTTGATGGATTCATGTTGCTCAAGAGATTTTCTCTCTGGTCATATGGATTAGTGCTACTCTGGCTCTGAGCCTTAGTGAGGGCTCTGCCGAGGCACCTGCCCATGGCTGCAATTGCAGATGAGTCTGGAACAGTCCTGAGCTGGGAGAGGATGCTCTGAACCTGTGGTACCTGTCTGCTGTGCTGCAGGAGACTAAGCTGCCCCTGCTCCTGGCAACAGCGACAGCTGGAGCCCCCCAGACCTGGGGCATGGTTTGTGTTACAGGGTACTATTATTTGGCTGTTCCTATTTCCCCACACATGCACACAACAGACTCTTCTGTTTTTAAGCCTTTTGTTAAGCTGTTGGTGTGTTTGAGCCCAATCACATACTAAGGAGGGAAGAGAGAAGATTGATCACTGAGCAGCCTGGCAAAGAACCTCACTGCTGAAGGTCCCTCTTTGCCACAGCCACAAAGTCACTCAGGCCTTCCAGTGCTCCACTGCAGTGCTGATTGACTGGAGTACAAAACCTGGGCTGGTGATCAGTAGGTGTGGGGATATAGCTGCCTCCAAAGCCACACTGAGTTTTAGCACATCAATGAGCTTCTGGTACCTGGGGAATCTGTCTTTTGTTATCACCTGAGCTGCAAGAAAAGCAGAACCGTATCGGCTTATCTTTGTTCCCAGCTACCACACAACTGCAACACTGAGTTTGGTACCTTCCCTCTTCCCAGGGAATTCAGGATTTTCTCCTGAATCAGAATGGGAGGGCTTAGACTGCCAAAACAAGGAGTCAGCCCAAGACCTATGGTATACCTCTGCTCTCAAATGAGGTCTTCAGTGCTGACAACAGGCTGTTTTCTTCACAGGAGTGTTTTAGGGTTCAGGTGCACAAATCTGTTTAGGCTGGTCTAAGCCAGCCATCCCGCCATCCCAGCAAGCCACATCAGGGCCACTGACCTGCACTCACTTGTTTCACTTAGATTATACCCCTGCTGATTAGCACAAATGAGATGAATAGAAAGTGGAAAATTGGTCTTTGAGCCCAGCACTTGGCATTGAATTCTCTATACAAAAAGGAAGTGCCTGTCTCTTCAGTTTCTTTTCAGTTTTTTGTTCACAAATTCTTAAGTGAACAAAGACAGGCTCCTGGTGCTCCTTCTTTGCAGCCATTCATGTGCCTCTGGGAAAGGTTTGGCTTCTGTGCTTGCCAGGCTAATCAAGGAAACAGAAAACACAGAACATTAGTGTATTTAAATCCCAGGCACTCTAAAGTCTAAAGAAAATAGAAAAAATGTTAGGCAGATACATCCACCTGATGCCCACGGCCTTGAGGGCCTCGGCTGGGAAAGAGTAACAGGAGGGGCTTCTTTGAGGTGAAGTTTCCTGACTGAGATATCAGCTAGGGCAGGAAAAAAAGGGAAGAAAAAAGGATAGGACCTGAGTCCCAGATTGGATAAGCCCCAAATACAGACATTAATCCATCACCCAGGGTGATTAAGCATTGTGGATAGGAGAAACGGGTTTCCAGGGAGGATCCGGGCAGGCTTGCCGGAGGTCCCAGCGCCGAGGGGGATGGCATTGAGCCGACCAAAGGCTTTAAAATCCTTCTCTGTGTTTCCTCCTGGGAAAAGCTTCAGCAGCACCAACAGCAGCAGCATTTCCCTTGGTCTCTGCATTTTTGCCCAGCAGGCGCCCCCTGCCACATGTGGGTCTCTCTGTGCTACCAAAGGCTCTGCAGCCTCATGGTCAGGGTTTCAGGGTTTGGGGGATGTGCTGGGGACTGTGCAGGTGCTGGGGAGGGCAGGCAGGAAGCTTGGGCAGCCCCTGCCAGCATTCTCTCCCCACCCCTGCTCCTTCCAGCCCTGGCCCAGTGGTCCCTGCCCCAGCAGCAGCTCAGAAGGTTTTGTGCCTTCTATCTTTGCTGAACATCTCAAAAGCAAGAAGAGGTTTCGTAATTTTTCCTCTTACACCTGGAAAGGGAGGAACCCCACAAGACTGTGGTTTAGATCAGTCCCTGGAGCAAGAAAGCTGAGCAGAAACAAGAAATCAGCATTCCTGAAACCTCTCCTGGTACCTGAGGTACCTTAGCTCTGGAGCAGAGGAACAACCCCTCCTCCATTCTGACAAGTACTAAACCCTAAGCAGAGCTCCCTGCATCCAGGAGAAACTCAGGAATTTCAAAATACAGCCAAGCTTCATTTTGGTAAGGAGAATATTTCCCACCATGGCTGGGAAGGGGCCCAGCCCCTGCAGAACCTCACAACCCAAATGGCAGTAACTGGGCTGCAGCAAGCGGCTCCTGCTGAGCACCAGCTGGCAGGCTGAGGTGTGACCTTGCTGTCGGTGTGACAGGCTGGGAGGATTTATTAGCTGAGCTCTCTGATAGTAGGTTGGTTGTTTTTGTGTTGTTTGTTTGGGGATTGTTTTTGTGAAAACTTAATCTTCTGGTTTAATAAAATGGCATGTTTTTCCCTTGAGCTGGGCTAGCTCCCTGCAGATGCCCACCCATAACTGCTCGCCTGGTCTCTGCTGGAGGAGACGTTCCAGTGGCCAAGGGCCAAGTGATGCTGGTGGCTGGAGACCAAGGGAACTGACAAGAGGAAGACACACACCTTCAGGTATGTTTTGCTGATTCCTGAACTTGTTCCACAATCACAGTTCCAGAGGATTTAAGTACAAAAGTTTTTGATAGAAATATCATACCACTATTGTGAAGAGGAAAAAAAAAGGTCACCTGCCCCGACTTTATCCAGCAGGGAAATGCACATTGATGGGCCTTGACTTCACCCTGTGGGCCTGTTTCCATTTAAGTTGTTCAAAATTCTGCAGATAAAGCAGCCAAAGCTGGCACAGGTAATGTGTTTTGTCAGATAATTGCAGCTGAGAGCGAAGGATGCTGGCTGGCAGTGTTCTGCAGCCATATGCTGGCTGGGTGGTTTGTGTGTTGATTTCTTGCCTGGGTTGTTTAGAATTCTGCACCAGTAAGTAAAGAAATGGAAAATTACTGCCTTGTCTGCAGTTGTAACAGAAATCTAAGTCTCCAAGTGGCCCTGGAAATCTTTGTGCTGCTTGATCCTAGGGCCAGGACTCACTCCTCAGTGCTCTTGTTTAGCTCCTCACACTGAGCTTTTGAGGCTCCAATTTTCTCCAGCACTAGATTTTGGTGAGTCACCCCAGTGCTTCCTGGCTGCTCCAGGGGCAGAGGGGCAGTGTGGGGCTGCACAGGGACGTGCCTGAGCAGTCCCAGCGCTCTCCAGTTTTGCACAGCAGTGACAAATGCCCCTTTCATTCTAAACCAGTCCAGCCATTCCTCTTTGTTGCAGTTCCCTGAAACCATCCCGTGGCCATCTGTTTGTCCCACGGAGGCAGAGCGGCAGTCAGTCACTCTCTGCCAGGTCTGTCTGTCCCCAAGGCTGCCCCCTGCCCACCATCCCACCCAGATCAATCTCTTCAAGAGCCTTTGCAGGGGAAACCAGTGGAAATTCTCCTAGGGATTCAAAGGGGTTGTGTGGAGAGGTCCTCTTTATCCATGGTGCCTCCTTCCAGCAAGGAGGTAATTTCTCTAACATGCATGTGTCTGCATACTCCAGTAAATCACATTTCTCCAGTGTGTATTAATCCATTTTTCCAGGCTGCTTGGAAGGGAATTTGGATGTAAAATAACCAAGATTGCTCCTGAAGCTCCTTTCAGAAAGGACTCCCTACTGGCCATTTTCTGTTCCCTTGATGGTAAGGTAGTTTAGCTTATAATTTAAAAGCACAATAATCAGTACTTTTGTGTTTGAGCTCTTTAGACCTCCTGGGAAAGTGCCATTTGGATTATGCTCTTCAGATTTTATTGCTGTAATTTCAGAACCTCTTTTGACTGAATGAGCTGAAAATTAAGTTTTAAATGCTTCAGCACAAGCGACTGTCAGAACTACTCCTCCTTTCCTGGTTGTTTGTGCTTCTGCTTCCATGCATTTGCAAACCCGGAGTGATGGATTTTTGGGACCCTGCTGGGACCCTGCAGCACCTGCTGCAGCTCAGCTTTGCTGAGGCTCCCGCCTCCAATGCCCCTCGCGAGCGGCCGCTGGCGCTTGTGGTTGTCCTGCTGATCAGGAATCTGGCAGAGCCTCAGCACCCTCTGTCCTCTGGCTGAGCTGCTCCACAGTCCTGGCTGCCCTGGGCTGTGTGGCTCGGGCACCCATGGCCAGGGGTCACTGCCAGGGGTAACACAGGAACGTACCTGTCACCAGTGCTGATGGTGGCTGAACCATTCCTCCCAAACCCAGAAACTGGGCAAACATGTAGATCCTGGGGGATCCTTGCCAAGATCCATGAGGGACCCTTCCAGCTGAGTGAGCTTTCACCAGAGCTCCACAGCTCAGAGGCTTTCTGAGCTGACACATCCCTACAGCTACACACAGACATTTGCCACACAGTGAGGTCCCTGAATCAGGGCTGTGGTGGGTGACTTGTCCCCAGATAGAACTCAGCAGGATACTGCAGCTACCATCAGCCTCTGCACAACTCTCCCTTGCTGGCTCAGGCAACTTCAGTCTTTGTCACATCTCTTCCTTTGGTCAGAGAGGCACAAAGGACAGAGTTTCGAAGTAAATGTATATTGTACCACTACTTTTCAAGTCATATCTTCATTCTTCCCTTCCTTTGGTGTGTGAGTCATCCCAGCAAACCTGTCATGCGTTAAATTAATTGGGCCTTGGAAGGGAACAGCGATAATGAGCCATTCCAGGATGGCATTTCTTAAAAGCCAGGGAATGTACAGCACAAGGTGGGGTGCTGCCTGAGTCTTCCTCACCTTGTCAAATGCATCCACATCTCTCCTGAGCTTGTGATGGGGTCTGTGTGGTGTCTATTGGCTGCTGGCCTCCAGTCCAGACACCTCTGAAGAGAAGCTCCTCTGACAAAGTCCTGCTTGCGGAGCTCCAGTTTTCTGGCCTCAAACCAGGGATGTGCTCACAGAAGGGCTGAGTTTGGATACTGTGAGAGGTGCACAAGTTTTGAACTGTTCATCAAAGCTGAGAGGGTTCCTTGTGAGCTCAGTGCAGTGGGGGTGTGAGTGTGGGTTGTGCGTGGTCCCACCTGGACGTGGGGGTGTCCCTGCTCACTATTCCTGTACCTGTGCAGGAGGACTCAAAGAAGCTCAGGCCGTGCCCCCAAAGAGTGAGCTGCAGGCAGGAATGAGGGAATGAATGTCCCTGATAACAGCTCCCATGCATACCACACACAGAAAGTGACTTACCCCTTCCACTCTCTGCCAAGTTGCTTTCATTAGCACAGAGTTTTCTGTTAAGGAAAACAAGATTTTTTTTTTTTTGTTTTGTTTGTTTGTTTTTCTGTCTTGACTACCGTGCAGAGGGGGAGAAGAACCAAAGAAGAACCTCCTAAAATTAAATACACCATAAGGAGTGTTCAAGGCTTAGAGGCTTCTGAAGCTGACAGTTCACTCCATCAAAGGACAATGCACATTGATGGGTTGAATTCCCACATGGATGGGCTGCACCAACCCAAAGGCCAGACTTTGATGGCCCAAGCCTTGGCCAGGCTGGAGCACTCAGAGCTGGTAGGACAGCACAGGTAGGAGCTGGCTGTTACTGTTACCTACTAGGGTTTCACATCCCATTGAAAATCAGGAAACCAGCAATCAGACAGGAATTGGGCGTGCTGTCAGTCATTCTGTATGACTTTTTTCCAAGGAGAAACCAAAAAAAAAAGTCTAAAGATCCAGCCCCAGTGGGCCACTAGACAAAGCCCATCAGAGTGGGGAGGGGGCACAGTTACAATGGTAGATTGTAATAGATAGTTACAATGGTAGTTCTCTTTGTTCTGTCACCCAAACCTTACAGCTGAACCTCGAGGACTATCAAATCCATTATAAAACTTTTCTTTTCCAACTACCCTGAAGCTGCATTATTAGTAGCTATTATGCACTTGTCTTTTGCATTTTGAATAATAAAGTCTAAATTGTAACTGTTCACAGGATATCAAATACAATTGCTATGGCATTGTTGCTCTTTTCTTATTTCTCCTTTTGAAGCCCACTTTGTACAACTTGCCCCTCCACCCACTCGCCTGTGCTTAATCTCAGAGCCAGTCAGAGCACATGGTAACAGCAGGCTCTGGCCTGACGTAATGCACATGAAAGCACTGTTCCCATGTCAGTGGCAACTAATGCCAGATCATACTCTGAACCCAGGGAAATCGAGATTTGGTTATCAGGACGACTATTTGCCCTTCCCAGTTACTGCCCCCTGAATTTTAATTTAAGTTGGAAGATGAATTTAAAATTTAGCTGTAGTTTCTGTTTTAGATATGCAATGTCCGTTTTTAGAAATGTGGTGTGTCCATGCCAGGTGAGAGGAGCCTGAAAGCCTCCGTGGGGCTGCCAAAGGCTTGTGCTGGAGGGAAGTTCCAGAAGCACTCAGAGAGCCGGGCTCAGGTGGAAGCGCCTGGTGCTGAAGCTCTCACCCTGCTGCCACCTCAGGCAAACCTGAGCTGGGTTATAACATGTGTCTGGGCTGTGCACATTAGTAGCACATGTAATGTAAGGCTTGGTAATTAATATTTCAGGGCCTCAGCTATACTTTCTGTGCCCTAGAATCTAACAGACAGACAAAAATGTCTGAGAGCAAAAGGAGGAGTTCTGCAGCTCCTCAGTTCCAAAGCCTCTGGCGCCTATGTATCTGCATTCTTATTGATTCTTCTGTCCAGAGGGAAACCAACCCTCCAGAAAACAAAAAGAACTTCTGACATTTAAGACTAAGACACAAGAGGGAAAGACACTGAATACCTTTAATACCTCCAGCCTGCAAAGTCTCCTCAGAGAGGTAACGGGAATTTTTCCTCAAGAAGGACAGGCAGAAAACTAACAATTTTATTCCAAAATGCAACCATTCCTGCTCCTGAAGTGTTTTCTGACAGATAAAAACCAGACAAGCATCAATCAGAGACTTGTCTAATGACATGGAACACATGGGACTGGCAGCTCCATCAGGAGCGGCTGGTCAGGATTATTGCCGTGTAAGGGATCGAGTCTTAACTCCTTAGCCAGTGAGGGCCTGAGTGTTTCAGGAGGTGCTAGCACATACCTGTAGCTGATAATTTGCACCTGGAGAAAGCTAGCGTGCCTGGGATATTGCTGGAAATATGATTAGGCTGAACTCGTAGCTCATAGCTCTCCTCTTCTGAGCTTGCAGCTCTAAAGCCAGTGATGCTGTATGCCAGCAAGAACAGCATGGAAGGATAATGAAATGGCTCTTTGGATGCGCAGTAATTTCACAGCCACAGTGAGAATGGCTTCAGGGGGACTAAAAAATAGCAGAAGCCTCCCAGATCATCTTGCTATAGTGGTAATAAATATCCAGCGTGTCTTTTCTGTAGCCCTCAGGCAAGAAACTCCGGAGAGTAAATGCAAAGCTCATTCTGCTTCTGCTGAAAGCAACTGGAGTTCTGCCACCACAGGCATGAGCCGGAGCATCTCTTAGACCTGGGAATCCATAAATACAAAATTCTGGGCAAAGAACTAGTTCCTTGGAAACACACCCCAAATATACAGATACTTCCTCCTGCAGAAGGAATTCCTGTCTCCATCTGGACTCTTTTTCTACTGTTTGCCAGGAAGATCTTCATTAGTCTCTCCAAGAGCGTGTGGCTGACACGGTGCGAACTGGAAGGCCCAGTTTGCTCCGTGGCAAACAGATCCCAAACTAGGAAAAACCTAACCTTTAACCTGTCATCATGGTTTATTTGCCCTGATAGAGGTTGCAATGCCAGGGACCAGGACAGACATCAGGGCGCTTGTGAAGGACATTTTAAAATGCATTATTAATTGGAATTAGGAAAAATTAGATAATTTTGAAAATAGAAGTTTTGTTATCATTGGAACACACAGGATGACAAGAGCTGTTTATTGAACTGGACTGGGCTGTTAAACCCTGGACTGACAATAAAAGTGAATTCTTGGCTCCACATGTCAGCATGGGACCTTTTCACTCAGAAGTAGAATTTGGAGTCTGGCAAGAGGCATGTCCTCTATGTCCCATGTCCTTCTCATGTATTCCCCATCCCGTAGCTACTCCCCTGCCTTAGTCCTTGCATGGCCTGGCCACAGCACGGACATGGACAAGAGCAGCAGAGCCATAGACAGGGGAAGGAGATCGTGCATGGGACTGGATATGGACAGGAATAAAACCTTTTTTTTTCTTTTTTAAATAAGGAATAAGTGACACATACAGGATGCAAAATGAGAGGGATTATAATATCTAGTTTAAAAATATGTTGTCTAAAGTCTTTGAAACTTAAACTGTCTTCTTCTGTGTCAGCATCTGTCAAGAGGGACCCAGCCGTGGGAAAAACACTTAGGAAAAAACAAGCGCTGAAACTCCACCAGAAGCCTTTCCGCAAAGATTCGGCCCGGGAGAGGCTTGCGAGGATGGTTTTCCCCTTTTCCCTTTAAGGCACTGCCGGGGGCTCTGCAAGCACGGATGCTCCGTGCCCGCTCGCCACTGTGGTGGGCGCTGCCCTCCGCCCTGGCCCCGCAGCGCCGGTCAGCCCGAGTCCGCAGCAGCCCCTCTGGGTACCGTGGGAGCGGACTCGGCACCTACAGGTGCGTGTGCGCGCAGGAAACCGCGGCACTAATTAACCCCCGGTAACGACTCCCGCGCCGGCGGGGCCCCGCCCCCCGCGCCGTTTTATGAATGGAGCAGCCCCGCCCCCCGCGCCGAGCGGCGGCTCCGCTGCGACCGGCTGCACGTGCCGGGCGGGCAGGGGGTGCGCGGGGCTGTGCGGAGAGTGCGCGGGGTGAGAGGGGGTGTGTAGGGTGCGCGGGGCTGTGCGGAGAGTGCGCGGGGTGAGAGGGGGTGTGTAGGGTGCGCGGGGCTGTGCGGAGAGTGCGTGGGGTGAGAGGGGGTGTGCAGGGTGCGCGGGGCTGTGCGGAGAGTGCGTGGGGTGAGAGGGGGTGTGCAGGGTGCGCGGGGCTGTGCGGAGAGTGCGTGGGGTGAGAGGGGGTGTG
>VZTI01005532.1:132007-161331 GCA_013397865.1 Struthidea cinerea
CGCGGAGAGTGCGCGGTGAGAGGGGTGTGGGGTGGGTGCGGTGTGTGCGGTGCAGGGGTGCGGTGCGGAGGGCGTGCGGCGGTGAGTGCAGAGGGTGCGGTGCGGGGTGTGTTGTGAGTGGCGTGTGTGGGGTGTGCGGAGCCGGAGGAGCCGCTGCTGCCCCTTGGGACCGTGGGCCGAAGGGGACAAAAACGGCCGGGCACTGCAAGGTAAGTGAGAGGGGGTAAGGGTAGGAGTTAGGGAGGGGGGTAAGGGTGGGGAGTTTAGTTTCTCCTTGTGGTTGGAGTGTGCAGGGAACTGGGGTGTAGTCATGCTGTAATGTATGCACTGTCACATACAGACCTATCTGGTCCAGGAAGTGAAATGTTGGTTTCTATTCAGAATTCAGATTTCAGCTGCTGGAAAGATGTCTTTGGATTTGTTTAGAGTGGAAGGTGAACATTTCTGAATTGGGAAGAAATTCCTGCGACAGCAGCATGGGATGGTCTGGCAGCCTGCTTGAGCCCAGAGCTCACCTGTGATGTTCTTGCTCTTCCTGATACGTGAGAGAGAGTGTGGTCTCAAACCAGCCCCTTTTGGACACACCATTGGAACTGTTCCTCAGCAGGGAAGACTGGGGTTGACCTACCATGCCCTGCTTACTGCTTCAGCCATACAGGTCACAGGTGATGGGGTTTCTTGAGGAGTTTGACCATTACTCTTCCCTGGCCAAACTCATGTCCATCTACCACGCAACTAACAGGACCATCTTCAACTGGACAGAGAGCCGCATTATTGAGTGGCAGAAATTTGCTGAGCTGGCTAAATATGAGCCAGAATCCCAGAAACCAACAGTGAAAGCGCTCCTAATCGTGGCGTACTCGGTCATTATTGTCATGTCTCTCTTTGAGAACATGCTGGTGTGCCATGTAGTGCTGAAGAACAAGAGGATGCACTCAGCCACCAGCCTCTTCATTGCCAACCTGGCAGTGTCAGACATCATGATCACACTGCTCAACACACCTTTCACCTTGGTAAGTAGCTGGTCTTGCTGTCCCTTCAGCCAGGACAGGAGTCTCCCACCCGCCAGAACTCTGCCTGGTGGGCACAGGCTTTCTCCTAGGGCTGAGGTGGGAACACCACCAAGTCTAACTGATAACTCTGCCAGGCAAGTAAAACACTGTTCAGCAACCTGTGGGCTCTCTGTTGCTCTGTTAGACTCTGTAACTCCTAGAAACTCTGAAGTCTCTCCATGTGTGCTACCAAACCCCAGCAAGAGCTTCTTGGGTGATGAGAACAAGTGCCTGGGTGAACATGTGTTTTTAATGTTCATGCAGGAGAGCACTAGAGAGTCTCTTAGTGGATCAGAACAGTCTGAATGCCAGTCATACTGGGTGAGTGGAAGAAAGTAGTCACGCTTTTCAGAGATGCCAGTTGGATAAAGGCTTCAGTGAAAGCTCTCCAGATCTGACAGTGGGGTTGATATCAAACCTTGGTCCACTCTTTCCAAATATAATTGTTTTGTAATAAAAAGTTATTACCACTGTTCACAAACAATGTCTGTAGAACAGGCCAGGAAGGCTGTGGTAGCACGAGTTCATAATCAGTGGGGTTTGACCCCATAAACTCTTCTGTGACGGTGTTTCAGAGACCAGGATAGCTGATCTTTAAGTTTCAGGTGAAGCTGCCCAACCAGCCAGAACCCCTGAGCCAGCTCAAATTCCAGCCAAGGGACTTCCCCATGGATTTGTTTTCAGCATGTTTTCTGGCTGATGAGCTGTTGTTATTCCTCAGGTCCGGTTTGTGAACAGCATGTGGATTTTTGGAAAGGCCATGTGCCACATCAGCCGCTTCGTGCAGTATTGCTCCCTCCACGTCTCCACACTGACCCTGACGGCCATCGCTCTCGACAGGCACCAGGTGACACTGCCCTCCCCTCTTCCTTCCAGGGCTCTGGGAGGAGACTTTAGCTGTGAGAACTTTGTACCCATGTCTCTCCGTGGCCATGACAAACGCTGGCTGTGTGTCCAGTGCAGGGCAGCAAGGACAGCCCAGGCCATGTGCTTGTCCCTAGCAATCACTCCCCTTTCCTGTGCTATTGTCAAATAGTAAGTTCCAGACTATCAGATTTTATCAGCTTAAAGATCTAACAAAGAAAATTTCATGAAAGGTGAATTTCTGCCTCAGCAGAGGGGAGAAAAGCTCAGCTTCGCAGGCCCAGCTAGAACAAGAGACGTTTCTTATACAGTTCATGCAGAATAAACAAACATACCCCTGAGTGAAGATGCTTGTGTAGATAGCGTCTCTTTTTTTTGACCTAATGTAACCCCCAGCTTAAGGAAAATGGTTCTCACAGAACAAGATAGAGGATAAAGTTTGAAAGCTCTTCTGAGCAGACTGAGAAGTTCAATGTTTCCCATTTTCCAGGTTACTCTAATGAACAGGACATTTTCCTAATCATGGCTGTCATTTTCCTCTCATTAGCTGTGTTAGGTTATGTCACAAACCACCCACCCCCCATGTGGGCTGTGAGGACCTTTGCTTCCCGTGGGAGAAGAGTCATGACGGAGTCTCTGTTGCAGGTCATCCTGAACCCGCTGAAGCAGAGGATGTCCCTGACAAAGGGAGCTCTGAGCATCTCTGTTATCTGGCTGATGGCAACCTGTTTCTCCCTGCCCCATGCCATCTACCAAAAGCTTTTCCAGTATAACTACAGGTAAGTGATGTCCCCTTCCCAGTGAGTGTGTGGAGGTCTGGCAGCCCTTGTGCAGTGCCACTCGCTCAGCAGGGAGGGCGTTGGAGTGTCCCAGGCATGGGGACGGGCGATGTGGGATGAGAGGGCGTTGGTGTAGGGGTGAGATCCGACTTCCCACAGCAGAGGCTGGGGCTGTGGAAGAGCCTGCTGCCTGGTGTTTGCTCTCGCCACCTCCCACGTGCCCAGACGAGGGTCTGGGTCCCAGTCCCAGCCACGTGCTGGGGCAGTCCCAGGCACAGCCTGGCTGGGGCACAGCCACTGGCGACACACACCTCCTCCAGTGCCATGGCCTTGCCAGGAGAGGCTCTGTCCCGAGAAGGTAGTTTTCTCCTGAGGGACTTTCCTCTTCCCTCCTTTTGCCTGCTCAGCTCCTCAGACCCAACAAGACCAAGCCCATCCAACTTGCTCAGGCAGGGAGCAGACAGAGAGTCAAACTGCAGTTTCAAAAAGAAAGAAAATAAACCTCCTGTTGGGAATACCTGTGCTGACATCTCCAAGGCCCTGCAGGGAGCAGGAGCAGGGGACCACCCTGGTTTGTCAGCAGGGCCACCAATCCCTCTTCCCCAGGATTTCATACACTGAGTCTCAGGTTGTGACTTTCCCTGTATTTCATCCCTGTGGATTTATGAAGCAGGACCAGCCTTCCCTGAAGCTTGAGGTTACTCTGCCCAATGTTACACTAATGAGAAAAACAAAGAAAAGCCCCCACCCCCTTCTTCATGAAGCTGGGCTGTGTGGGACCAGTGAGGGGCAGGTGAGGGACCAGTGCTTCGGAAGGAACCAGAGCTGTCCTGGTGTGCCATGGTGCCTCCCCTCAGGAAAGGGAACTCTTTGGCTGAACACAGTGACAGCAGATGAAGTGGAATTTCACATCCACATGAGGACTGCTGAAATATAAGAAAAAACAGAAGGTTCTGATATAGAGGGAAAGAAAGAAAAAGAAAAATATTAAAAGCAGAAGCTTATCTCCCCACAAAAGGCCCAGCAATGGCACTTGTCTCTGCTGTCACCCTCTGACAGGGAGAAATACAGAATCCAAACTTTGGAGTTGCTTTGCCCTTGCAGTCCTTTCCTCTGTGGTACCCAGCCTGTTCTGTCCCTCCTGTCCCCACCAGCCTGTGGCATTGCTGTGACCTCTCCTGTCTAGAAAACAGTCCGTAACAGTACCCAAGTGGGATTTTTGTGACGGGTGTCATGCTGCTGGTGCTGCCCTTCGCAGGAATGCCAGCCTCGAGGCCAAGGGGATAATCTTACCATGACCTGTATTTTCAGGCTGAGATCAGCATCCCAGGGAGTGGGGCAAGGAGACACTGACAGGCAGCAGGAATGAGATTCCTATTGTAGACATTGACCTTCTGTATAAAGGACAAATCTAATTTTCTGCAGCCCAGCCAGGTCCCTCCTGTTGGTGAGGCAGGAGAGTGTGAGTGTCTGCATAGGCCGTCACTGCTTTTTGTGTACGAGGGGCTGCACCAGCTGCAAGTGTGACTGGGGCTTCGCAGTCCTCCCCTGCCTGTGCTTGTGCCTGATGTGACTGAGATACTCAGGGGATATCATACCTCCAACTGTCCAGACTGTAAACACAGGGCAGGGTTACTCTGTGCTTGTGTTGCTCCGCAGCTGTGCTTGGGGATTAGGGAACAAATTGCTCATGAATGAACAAACGCTATGATCTGTTTCGGGGCACCTGTCTCTGCTCATCCTTTGGCATGGCCAGAGGAAACCGAGCCCTGTGTTGGCACGAGGCAGCTCAGCGATATAAGGACTTCCAGGACATGCTATTCCTGTCCCTGCTTTCCATTGAAAAAAAAATCCCAGTTGTAATATTGCTTGTAATAGCTCTGCAGGGCCAGGGCTCCTGAGATTCCTACCAGGGAGTGGTTAGGGTTCTGGGATGGGAAACAGGGGCTCCACCAACATCCATCTCTGGCTGCACTACACAGCAGCACATCTGAGTCCCTGATTGTACCAGAAATCACCAGAACATTGCCTTGTCAGATCCCCTTTGGCAGGTCCCCTGTTCCAGGGGTGGGCCAGATCCAGGGGAGGAAAAGCCAAGACTGCAGTTCAGAAAGGATGATTTTCCCTTCTGCATCAGTTCTCCTCTTGAGTGGCATCTCCAGGTCCTCCGCACTTGGTGGACCCATTGTCACTCCTGACCTCATCCCCTGCTCCAGCTGCCTGTTCTCAACAATCTCCTATTTGTGGCACAAAAGGCAGCTCCAGTGGTTGAAAACAGGATATTAAAGATATTAATCAGTACTGCAATGAATAGTACAGCTTGATGGGGGCTAAAATCTGAGCTGAATAGAGGAGAACAGAGGACAAGGGAAGAAGAGAGAAGAGTAAAATGGAATAAGAGAAAGAAAAAGAGAGGGGAAAGGAAAGAAAAGGAGAAAACATCCACTGTAAACAAATGCCATCACTTCCAGTCACCAGCTGCAGGATGTGGAGGGGCACGTGGTGCAGCAAAGGGTGCTGGGACTGAGCCACTGCTGGCCAGGCAGTGAGAACACACCTGGATCCTGGGCCTGGATGGGATGGGACAGGTGTACAGGGTTGTTAAAATGAGCTGTTGTGTATGATTACACTCGGTTCTTCTGTCAGTTAATTGTCAGTGGTTCAACTGGAGCCAAGTGACCGATCATCACACCAGTTTTAAGAGGCAGCAGGAAGGTTGTAGGAGCTGATGGCAAGGGAATGGTGGGTAGGGAAGGGAGGTGGGTTGGTCACGCCTGTGAGGCTTTCTCACAGCTTCCAGCCCTTCCCTCCCCTCCAGTCCTTGCCCTCCCCTCTAAGCTTTGGCTTAGAGCTGCTACAGTGGCTCTGGCTGAGGGATCCTGTGCTGGGGGGTATGGCAGGGTGAGGGGTCCTGGCTGCTGGGGGGCACAGTAGGGTGGGTGCTACCGTGGAGGGCAGAGGCTGCAGGTCCAGCCTGAGAGAGACATGTCAGAGCTGTGGCTCTGTATCCTCCCTCTGTCTGCACTACACCTCTGAGCAGCTGGCTGTGGGCAGTGTGAGACCCCCACTGTGGTTTGCCGAGCCAGCAGCACCCATGTGACAGCAATGGCCATGTGCCATCTCTGTATTTCTTCATTTTCAAGGGAAGCCACTGTCCGGAGTCTGTGCCTCCCTGATTTCCCTGAGCCCGCAGAGTTGGTCTGGAAGTATCTGGACCTCTCTACCTTTCTCCTTCTTTACCTCCTGCCTCTGCTGATCATCACTGTCACCTACATGCGTCTGGCCAAGAAGCTGTGGCTCCGCAATGCCATCGGGGACATCACCACGCAGCAGTACGTCACCCACCACAGGAACAAGAAGAAGAGCATCAAGATGCTGATGCTGGTGGTGGTGGTCTTTGCGGTCTGCTGGTTCCCCCTGAACTGCTACGTGGTGCTCATCTCCAGTCTGGGCATCAAGACAAAGAACTCGCTCTATTTCGCCCTGCACTGGTTCGCCATGAGCAGCACCTGCTACAACCCCTTCATCTACTGCTGGCTGAACGAGAGCTTCCGCGCGGAGCTCCGGTCCCTGCTCTGCATCTGCCAGAAGGCGCCACAGGCTCAGGACCGGGTGCTGCCACCCAGGGCCATGTCCTGCCGTGAGGCATGGTTGGAGCAGGCCAGGTGCAGGAAGGGACCTGCCTCCCAGGCCAGCTGCTTCACTGGGAACCTCCCAATGGCCAACACGGACCTGTGAGCCACGCGGCTGAGGGGAGTTACCTGGTTGTGGGAGGCATCAAAGGGCATCTCCCAGTCTCTCCTCAGGAGCCAGCATTGCTGCTCTGCTGTTTTACTGCTGACTTTTGGCTGGTCTCACTGTAGCCCCTCCTCTGCTTGGCATGGTGGGCACACAGCCTCTCCAGCACTCTACCAGTAAAACCCATGCTGCAGCTGGCCCAGGGGGCAGGAATATGTACAGGGGACATGGAGCTTCTCAGACACAGTGATCTACTTTCAAGTTTTCTCATTTATTGCTATCAGAGGGAGTGGACGTGGGTTTCTCTCACTGGCCTGAGTCACAGGCCTGTAACACGTGCCATAATGTGAGCCTATGCACAGCAGTAGAAAAGGATCCATGATGGCAGGTGTTTGAAGGAAGATCTTGGACATGCAGATGAACTCCATCCATAGGGAATCTCACCAGTTAGTGTATAGCAAAGCATCCAACAGAGGTAAGATTGTTAACAGCCATTTTTCTCTCAGATTCTGCTGCCCCTCCTGCCCTCTGTCCCACCCACGGCAGCTGGAAGCCAGCCTCAGACAAGGGGAGCAGGGATGCACCCTAGGAGCCATGGCTGTAGACTCAGATGGCATGATGACAGACTAGTGTAGTTCATTGAGAAGTTCTTTTTGTTATAAACATACTAATTCAGTAAAGAGAGCTACAGTGGCACTTTACAAAAGGCCACAAAATATTTCATCAGGGCTGTAGCATTGACTCACTGAAGAATGGAATCATTCTGCATTGTTACTAGTTGCTGTGAAAGTCTCCTTTAAACAACAGGAGGGCAAGAAAGGGCCATAAGGAATGTCCTGTGAGGAGCAACCGAGGACTCTGGGGCTGTCTAGTTGATGCAAACCAGGTGATGGATTCCAGAAGCCCAAGGGCAGCCATGTCTGCTGGGGAGCTCCTGGCCTGCCCTGGTGATAGCCCAGACAGAGCTTCTGCCCAGAGATGCAGTGGGGGGGCCTGGGTGGCTTGAGGGAATAAGGACATACTCCCACCACCTTCCTGGGGGAAGATAAGCCAGACCAAAGAAGGAAAATTAAGGACTGTTAGTTTTTTTTGTTGTTGTTGTTATTTTCCATTTGTGCAGTGAGAAAGAACAGGACAGAAAGGAGGGGCGTCCTTTCTTCAGGCCACTTGACCCCAGTTGGGTACCTTGGGTGTGCACTGCAATGCCTGCACCAGAAGAAAACAGCAGAACGCGAGGAGTGGCAGCAGGAATGGGTGAATACTTGGTCCCTGAGGCACTTTGCTGGGAGCTCACAATTACTGAACGTGGGAATTCAAAGCTGTCTGTGCTGGGTGCCAGCACTCTCCTCCCTCAGTGTACAGCAATGTTTGTTTTCAGTCAAAAAACATCATTGTGAGTTTTTCAAAATGTTAAAATCATCTCTAATGAATGAGCATCACTTCATTTAATTATTAAGAGAAGCTATCATTTGCTTTTTTACTGTTCCTCACCCCTCATTAGCTTTTGGTGAGCAGCTCTCAAACTGCCATGTATTGTCTTTTATATTTCTTAGGTTTGTTTTCTTTCCTTTCTTTCCTTAAATGGCTTAATAACCTTTTTTTTTCTGGAGGAATCCAAGCCCTTACTCCAAAGAAGTGGGTCTCTCCACACTCCCTTGATCTTCTGCTGATCCCTGTAGTTAGCGATCTCTTGCTGTCAGAAATAACCTGGCTGGTTTTCCTTGGATCTATCAATTGCAGCATCTCCTCATTGCTGAATTTTTCTCCCCTAAATGGGCAGGATGTAAGAGCTGACTGTATCGAATCTCCGTAACGGCTCAGCTATCTGGACTGATAATTATCAATGCCTGAGTGAGATTCAGAGCCTTGCACGCTTCCCCCAATGCCTCAAGGCTCCTGTATCACTTGAGGATGCCCTAACTCCCAGCAGCTCTCAGGCAAACATAGAATACACAATACATATAAAAAAATATAACCTGAGCATTTTTTGACGAGGGCAAGGACAGCACCTGAGGGCAGGAGGCTGCATCCCTGCTGGACTCCAAGCCAGGTTCTGGAAAAGGGAATCTGTGAAATTCAGCTTCTGCTGGGTCTGAGTCAACTCAGCACGTAAATAGATGCTTAAACGTTCCTTAATCTGTCTCCAGTCCCGCCGCCCACCTGTGGAAATGGCTTCCTAAGCGGCGCCGGGATCCAAGGGAGAGCTTCCAGAGACAGAACCAAGGGTGTGCTCCCGCTCCCAGCCGGACAGTGCTGCTGGGCGCAGGGTCCTGCCCCGGCCGGGGCAGCAGCAGCGCAGTTTGTGTCCTGCAGCCCCGGGGCTGAAGCCGGACAGGAGCGTGGGGTGGGAAGAGAATCCTCCGGGAAGCCTCTGCCATGAGGAGACCCCTCCCTCTTCCTATCTGTGGACCGAACCCTCACCCGGTGCCCTCGGTGGCTGCGGCGCGGCTCCCTCGGCAGGCGAAGCCCGCGGGGGGCAGAACCCCGAGGGAGAATTTGGAGGGCAGATTATTGAAAGACTGAGTCACCACAAGTCTACTCCCGGGAAACTATTTGAGCACACACAAATCAGTGTGAAAGATCCAACGAGACATGTCTGAGTGATTAACAGCCCAAATTTATTAAGGTTAGCTCATGCCAAACGCAGCAGAGTGCCTTCAGCAGAGTTGCTGATGAAGACGATAACAGGGAACACAGTGCAGGGGATACCTGAATTCCAGAGACAAATCCTCTTATATAGCCCCACCACATAATGAACAAAGAAACCACAACATGCCAACTAGATTAACAAAAAGCTAGCAGAAAAACCCCCACAATGAGTCAGAAAATTAGCTCAGGAAGGAGAAACAGAATACAATCATCATCACTTAGCTCTTCAAGTGGAAAACAGTACGGAGGGGCTGGCCAAAGCACGCTGCAGGGATAAAGGGGAATGTCCTCAGTTAAATCCATCTTAAGCCCTGGAAGTGGGGGTGTAGGTGGGCCAGTGTCAGACCATCTTCTTGCACTGAGAAATAACTTGGAATCGGTCACTCACAGACCAGGGGAGGAAGAGGGAGGAAGGAGCCTGACCCTTACCTGGGAGACTGGATGTGAAAGGCACACCCTGAATTCCCGCGTGGGAGATGATGTGTAGCTGCTCTGTGCCCCAGGCAGCAGGAAAGTCTGTCCCTTGAGCCCGGGCACACAGCTCTGCCCTCTCACCGACTGTGGAGACGACCTGCCTGCCCCCACAGAACCCACCTGCCCCCAAAGAACCCACCTGTCCCCAAAGAACCCACCTGCCCCCACAGAACCCGCCTGCTCTCTCCCGCTGCCTCCCCCCGCCACTACTCCTGCGCTGCGGTGGGCAAAGGAACGCTTCTGATCTCCCAGACTTTGGATGGAGCCCAGGCAGGAATACCGGCAAGTGAGGGCAGGTTTAGCACCAGGTACAGGGTGCAGTCAGCGCGTGGTTTGAAGACTAATGGCATTTCACAAGCTGCCCTGTCCCACCAGTGCTCAGCAGTGATCCCACCAGTGCTCAGCAGTTCCAGGGTCTGCCCTAAACTGCTCTCCTGATGTGATAACAGAGTGCTCCCAGTGCTTGGCTCTTCCCAGTCTGTGCCGAGCAGGTACATTGCAGGCGTCTCTCTGCCCAGATGGGCTGTTGATGTTGGGTGTCTGTGCTGGAGCAGGACTAATGTCCTTTGGGACATTGTCCCTGATGGGATGGGGCAGGGGGCCAGCAGCAGGTACCAAAGGCTGCTCTCAGCAGTGCTGGAGAGAGCCGGGAGGGACTGGCCAGAGCAGGCAGGGGTGCGGGCGCTGTGCCTGGGGGTGTGCTGGAGCAAACACTCCCTCAGGAGGTCACATGGAGTCTCCACAGGCAGCAAATCAAAAGCACCTTTTGCCCTGCTCCCCATCCCTGGTATTTTGTTCTTTGCCCCGGCAATAAGGGCTGGATTAATGTACTTGGCCCTTGACTGATGTTTCACTCCCCCAGCAGCCCACACTGGCTGATGCTGCTCAGTTCAGTAGTGCCAAATTGCAGAAGGACACTGTGGCGAGGTATCAGTGGAGAGCAGCTCTCACTTAACCAGAGGCGACAGGGAAAAAGTAGTAATAAATAGCCCCAAAAACCACAGTCTGAGCTTTGCAGGAACCAGGTCTGATTGTACAACACTGTAGGATGTCACTTGAAGAGACTTCTCCATGACAGGCCCATAAAAGTCTCCTTGGCAGATGAGAACAGACTAATTGCTTTATAAAATCAGATGAATGGACAATCTAATGCATCTGCTGGAGACAAACCCAATTGCTTTATGGGACACTGGAAGGGGCAAGTACAGGGTGTGTCCCAATTAATAGAATTTCTGCTTATTACATCACAATTAATGGAGCTTCAGAGCATAAAGGTTTATATCCTCTATATCACTCCCACATGCTTTCATTGCATACATCTGTATCCGATCCATACTGTGTCCTGCAGGCTGTGGGACCTTGGTGGTCTCCTGTCTCCAAGATTTCCGCTCTGCAGGGACCTGCAGTTGGTGTTTGTAGCTAACAGCAGCAACAGGGTTTTTGAAAGCCTTGTTTTGACCACTCCTTGCTGTTCCTACAGCACTGCAGGAGTCATTTCTATTTCAAACCCACACTTGGAGCCAAGCTGAACACCACAATCAGTGTGATTCTGGGGTGGCCAGACTGTGGGTACTGATAGGAGATAATTTATGATACCTAACAAAAATGATGGCAGCAAGTTTCAGAGCAACAGATTTTGTTCCTATTTTTGAGACAGACAGTGTTTGTTTGCAGCCACATCCTGTCTCAGGCAGTTTTCCACAGGAATTAAGCAATCAATTAATCAATGGCCTCAACCTTTCGCAGCTTCCTTCATCTTCCACAGCTTATTTTGACCTTTTACTGGTGATACATGCCAAACATGGCAGAATTCAGAATACAAGGAGTGCCTGGATCACCTCCATGATGGATTTACCACAGTTCCACCAGTGGGGAGTTGCAGTAGGCTGGGTGGCTCTGGGCTGTTTTGGACAGTTTCATTTGCTTCTGAACTGTAATACACTGCTCAGACCTTTCACCTTCAGGTTAATAAACCAAGTCTCTCCTAAAGGCTGGAAAGGAATTGAGTTTTGGTTTTTACCATTACAGTATTTCTTTCACAGTACGTTGTCACTCCTGAACTCCACAGTTCAGTTATTTAACTGTTTGTCTCCATTTCCCTCCCTGTTCTGGAATTAAATTCACCAGTTGCTCGTGCTGACCAACAGTGACTGATGCCGACTGTTCCTGCATGGAGATGGCAATGGCTGCACTCCAAATAAAGTCCTTAATGCAGTGTCCCTTCCCTCTTTATGTTCATGTTTCTATGGCAGGATATAGATTTTTTCCTCATTATTAAATTTGACACACCCTGTGTTCTATTTAAGAGAATTGCTCTAACTTGCCTTACTTTGCCTTCCATTCAGGAGAATATAAGTATTCTGCTGTCCTGCACAGCTTGCAGGGCAGGATGTAGGGATATTCATTCTCCAGGGGAACTGTTATGATTAACAGAGCAAATAAAGAACATGAATATTTAGCAATATATTCAGGCATCTCAGCTATAAATGGGAACATCTTCACCACTTGACTAATTCTCAGCTTCTTTGTGAAGCCAAGTTGTCAAATTGTTTGTTTTGCCTTTGTTTCTCCTGGTCACTGTGAAGGAAGGAGGGATTGAGGGGGAAGGTAGGACAAGTGTCCAATTTTCCTATCTGTAGTGTTGAACATTGCTAACACGTTCTCTGCTCCCCCTCCCCATACAAAGTTGGGGACAGGAGCCTTTGCTCCATTTCATTTCTGTTTGTATTGATGTGTTTGTGTCCACACACACACACTCGACGCCAGGCTGCCATTTCTAACGCCTTTCCGTGGCACGGGTGCCGCAGGGCAGGAGCATGACCCTGTAGGTGCCCAGGGCAGAGGGCGTGGGGCACATGCTTTGGGAATACCCACTGGACAGGACCAGGATAAGACCATGGTGAGGAGCAGAGCAGCTCACAGGCACCTGCTCTCAATGGAAATGTCCTTGCTGTGTACCCTGGGTCCCATAGCACAAGGGCCGGGGCAGGACGGGAGCTCCAGCCTGGGGTCATGTCGGACTTGTCTGACTTTGGAGATGGCCAGGGCACAGACCTAGGGCATGGCTCTGACATGTTAATATTAACCGTAGGAGGTAAGAAATTATGAACATTGGCTCTGTTGTTATTGTATTTGATTGGGGTATTTATTTGTAATCGGATAATTCCTTCAAACCAGCTCAGGGGAGAATGAGGGGGAGTGTGAAGAGGTATTTAATGGGTTGTAAAAACACTTTACTATTTTGCTAAAATTCCATCTCTAATGCTGCTGTATTGGGAGGCAAACCAGCCCAGTACCCAGGCTACCAGCTCCCATTAAAGCACTAATAGTCACAGAGAAACAGGCTGGCCAGGCTCAAAAACCTCATTTACCACCAGGGCTTGAGGCGGGAATATAGGAATTTCATTTGGGATAATAATGTATTTTTTAAGGATAATAATAACTATTGGCATCAGATTGTCCCCAAAGACAGAGTGCTTTTTTGCCTCCAGCACCGCTCTAGGATTGGAGCTGGATTTGTTTCCCCTTAAAAATGAACATCTGCTGCCAATAAAGGAATTAGGATTTTTTTTTTTCTTGTTTGTGGTGGATGTTGCTGCTCACAGTTTGGTCTAGATGAGATGGTTTGCTCTCATTGATGTTCCCCCAAGCATTCTGCCCAGTTCCTCAGAGTTTGGTGGCTCATTTGCCCACCGAGGCCATGGGTGATTGTGGCACTCCCTGCAGGGGCACCCAGCAGCCTTGGACACCGTGCCCCAAACATGCACTGTGAAGTTTTCAGCTGCTTTTTGAAAGTCCCTGTGAGTGAGCTGACAGGTTGGGAAGGTGAGTGTGGAAGAGAGAAGAACAATAGATTTCTGCCTCCTGGCAAACACATCCAATTCAATAATGTGCTGTGAAATGTGTGTTTTCCTTTGCTTGTGATTGCCCTCATGTCCTGCAGAGACTCGGTGAGGTGAGAACTGAGTGTGCAGGGGAAGCCTGGGGAAAATACAGAATGAGAAAATCAGAGAAGAAGCAGTAAAAACACCACCTGTGGGGAAGGAAAGTGGAGAAGGAAAGGAACTTGGGTATGGAAATTCAGGTCTCTCTAATGGATTTCAGTCTTCAGTTTTAGCAATGGAAATTTAACTGCCTGTTCCCCCTGCCCCTGTGCAGGGGCCAGGGGCACACAGAGGGCAGGTGTTTAAGGTTTCTTTACTGATGAGCCTCCTGGTTAGGGTTAGGCAAGGAAATGAAATGTGAAAGCAGGGAAGCTGTTTGCCAGGGCGCTCCAGAGCTGTCGGTGTCATTCCTGCCCTTTTCTCACTACATACTGCAGCTCAGGCTCCCCGGAGCAGGGTGTGCTTCCCCTCTTCTGCATGGAAAAGGGCAGCCATCCCCTCCCTGTAAGGACAGCATTTCAGTCAGTGCTTTAACAAAATGTCGTTCTTAATCCAGGTCATCTCAGCCCAATGCAAACACAGGGCTTTAGTAAAAAGTCCCAACTGTGAAAGCTCTTGTTCTGTGCCCTCAGAATCTGCATGAGGGAGATCTTAGAAAGCTCCTCTGAGTTCACTGTCTACAGACCATGCTGTCCTTGTCAACACAGAACTCATTAATTAATCTGGTTCCAAGCAGGATCCCACTTGGAACACTTCATTTGTGAGAACACCTCTTCACCCTGGCCAGCCCCCTCCACCAGCTCCCCTTTGCCACTCAGTGCTCATGGGCAGAAGGACACGCCCTCAGAGGGGGGTCGCCCGTGACAAGGATACAGAGACCTCATGTGACTTGCAATCTCACCTCAGCAGATTTGAGATACGCTCTGCTGAGGGGTCACTGTCCACACAAGGACAGGGCCACAGTCCCTACCTCTGCAGGTACATTTCAGGGTGTGTAGGTGAGGTACCCACACCCCACACTTTTCACCAGAGCTCTTAAAGCGAACCGCCCTCGGTCAGGAACGTGTGGCTCAGCAGGACTGCTGGCTGCGATCTGTGGCTGCTGGGAGCAGCAGGACAGACATCTGCCTTCTGGCTCCGAAGACAGCTCAGGAGAAGGCCTGGTGCATGTGCCTTGTCTGGGCCAAACAGCATTCCCTGGCATTCCCTCTGTAGCTGGAGGCTTGCCGAGCTGTGAGTGAGTGCCTTTGCACAGCTCTGCATCCCGGCTGGAGATGTTCCTGCTGGAGGCAGCTGAGGTAAGGACCGGGTACCCCAGCACCCTGACATGCTGCCAACCTCTCTGTGAAGTGTCGCTGAGGCGGCACCAGGACTGGGGGTGGGAGCCAGCCTCTGAGCACCAAGGAATGGCTCCTCAACCCCACGCTTCTCTGCTCACATGTAGCATGTGTGTTTATCTGCCAGCTCTGCTTCACAGGAGCTACCTCTTATCCCAGCGTGGAGTATGAGAATCCCAAGTACTTTGAGGGGAACATGATTGATTTATCATCGTTCCTCGGGCTTCAGCCAAAAATGAGGCAAGACCAGACAACACAAGCGCTCTGAGGTGAGGAGCAGAGGGGGTGTAAACCTCTTGTTCACTGGGAGTTCCTGCCTTGGGTGGGAGCGTCTGCTCTGCATGGGAGGGGTGCCCCTGTTCTTTCAGAGGAGCAGACCTGAGGTGTGGCCAAACCCACCCACCCTTTGCCTACTGCAGTGTGTCCAGTCACCTGAGAATGCAGAGTCCGGAGAGTTACAACCCCAGAGCCAGGAATCACTTGAAGGTAAGGCATGGCATGCCTTGAATTCCCACCCCAAAAGCATGCAGGAAGCTGCTCTCCCAATGGACACCTCTGGCCCTCTCCTCTTGCAGTGACAGTGGCCTCAGCCAAGTGACAGGCACAGACAGAGCTCTGAGCTCAGGTCACCCATGGGAGGGTCACAGCACCCTGCTCACACCTTCTGCCTTGGGGTGCAGGCAGGGACACTGGGATCATCACCGCTGGCAGACTGTGGTGAGGTTGGGTGCTCTCAGAACACCTGGGCTGCACCATGTAGAGTGTCTGGGACAACAGGCTCCAGGCACCCACATACTCCACAGAAAAGGCTTCTTTGGAAATTGTGGATGCTGAGTACCTGTAGCACTGCATGGCTTTGTGTTTGATGTGGATGACTGGTTCTTCTGGGCCCTGACTCCAGAGGCTGTGCTGTCCGTAGCTGTTATCCTGTGGTATGACAGGGGCAGCCAGGGCTGCAGACACAGCACTGTGGGGATCCTCACACGCAGGATGAGCTGCAGCACTGCAAGCACTCATAGAGCCTGCCAGAGTTTGGACAAGTATCATAGCTTTAATTAGAACAGAAACATCCTTCATGCTAATAATTATTTTAAACAGACCAGTGTAAGGGCATGAACAGGCTTAATGAGCCTGTAATTACCGAGCTTAAACAGCAACTGCTCCTCAGCGAAGCTTCAGGAATGGGAGTTCCTTGGGTATTGCTCAGGGGGCTCTGCCTCCCCCTGTCCCCAGGCCATGCAGTGAACCACACCTGAGACTTAGACCCTCTGCGGAATGTTCAACCCACCCAAACCCAAAAGCTGATGCCTGTGGTCACGGCGGGCGCCCTGTGGGGACCCTGAGGGGATAGGCCCAGGACCATGGCCACCCTATCCAGCAGCATCCACTCCAGCCCCTCCTGCCTGTTCCCACACCAGCCGATCGCCTCGGCTGCTGCAGCATCTCTCTGAGAAACGCTGCCTGCCCTGCAGAGGGGCCCCTCCCAGACAGGGCCCTCCAGCCCCACTGACCCCTGCAGCGTCAGCCCCCACCAGCAGGCGATGGGGAGAGGAATCAAAACTCACCAAGCATCACCATGTCTGGCTCCAAAATTTATTGAACTACAAACACACATCACTCGAGAGCACCAGGTCTGGAGGAATGTGGGGGACCATCCCCCTTCCATTAACAGAGGGCAGGAGCTTCAGCTTCTGCTTGATTTGAACACAGACAACACCCCAAACCCAATAGAAACAACGCTACAGCAGAATTACAACAGTAACAGCGCAGAATTTACAAAAATATAAATAACCTATTCGTAACCTTAAAGAAAAATAACATCTACCATAAAAAACAACAAGTATTCCCTTGGGTAAACCATGGCTACAGAAATGTAGTGATTATTTTTTTTGAAAAGCACCAGAGTCTGAAGTATTAAATAATCCAACATGGAGAGGGTATCTCCCCCCAACACTAGCAGACTCTTCCAAGTGTGCCCAGATCAGTAACACCAAGTTTTCTTCAGTATCGCCTACTTCTGTAAAAGCACATTGGAGGGACAGCTCTCATGAGCCCCCTGTTCAGGAACAGCACCCGAGGGATGTTCACCAATTGTTCACCAGAATAAACACTTTAACAACACTGAAGTATGTGCCTATTTTAAGTCTATGCTTAAGAGCTTCCCAGAACAGGGCTGGATTTAAACTTATCATACAAATTCCTCTGCAAATCAGACTTCCAGGCAAGACTGGTGTGGAAACCAATCACTTATAAAAAAATAACCCCATTGCACTGGAGTGTTTCCACCCTTCAGTCCCAGCTCAGGTTTGCACAGATGCAGAGTTATTCGATTTCTTTCACCTCTCTGTGAGCCATGCCAGCTTGACACAAATGGCTTCCTGAGGCTGTGATGTGAGATCCAGCACTTCAGGAATTTCCCTCCCTTACATTCCACTTATTATGTTGAAAATACTATTAAAAAGCAAAAGTCAAGTATCAAGTCCATTAGTCCCCCACTGAAGCAGTTCCCTGCCCAGGGATCACTGTTGTTCTGATGTCCAAGTCACAGCATTATCACTGTTTTCAAGGCTCTCATGTTCCCTGAGGGCTCTGGCTGGGCTCGAGGCAGCCTGGCCAGAGGGTCTTAGGGTGGGCTAAAGGCTACGTGTTGAACTTTTGGCTCTTGTAAACACAGCTGGTTTTGCCACCACAGCTGAAGGAAGGTGCCTGCCATGGGCACAGTGAGAGTAGGGAGCAGCCCTTGGCTGGGAGCTGGGGGAGCCTCACTGCTGAAAAGCCACGTCCTGCAACACTCTCGTGCAGTGTCCAGCCCTACTGGAGCACCAACCAGTGTGACTTGCACTGATACCACGTGTGAGGCTGCGTGGGGGAACCGAGAACAGTTCAAACACACCTAAAACCAGCCCCTGCCAACCAGCGCTGAGGCACCACACTCAGTGGCACGGCCAGGGCCTGATGGGCAGTACTGGTGAGGCAGGAGCTGTGGCATGGCACACACCACCCTACACACCCTGTATGGCACGGCCCATACCCATACCCATACACAGCAAGGGACACACCCACCCAATGCACTGCACCCTCAAGGCAGGGGTTTTGACTGTAAGTAATATTGCTCAGACATCAAACAACTGAAAAATAATAGTTTACCTTAAAAGCTATGAAGGAAATGGGATTGATTTCTTCACAAAAGTGAGAAAAAACCCCAAACAAATGAACTAAAGCTTCACTCCATTTGCTTGGCCCAGAGACCCACCCCAGCACACCAGTGGAGCTGCCGAGCACGTGAAGAGATTTGCAGCACACACCTGTAACACGTCCCCATTATTCACAGCTTTAATTTACCAGCCCTTCCTGCCCATCTCTTGCTCCTGGCACTGCCCTGTGACAGGAGCAGGCTGGCTCTGCCATCCTGCCCAGCTGCCGCAGCTCTGTGCACTTCAAGTGATCACACACTGGTGGCACCGGTGACACAGGAACACACAGGACAAGCTGCCCAGGCCAGTTCCAACTTCAAAGTCAGGGCCGGCAAGCCGAGCTGCAGGGAGGCTCTTACTCAGATGCAGTGGGTGAAGTCATTTTCCTTCCCACTGGAAGTGACTATGTCCACAGAGGGATTAAATATTTATTGGATTTTGCGAGGTGATTAAACCCAGCACTCTCCCTGCCACAGAAAAGCCTCAAACAGGAAATCCCTGGCCCCAGGCTGTGTGTGCTGCAGCAACACTCCCGGCTGCTCCCTAACAGCCCGAGAGTGCAGCAAGAGTCTGACTAATCCTGGCCCCACATGGCACAAGGTTCAACGCTGTGGGTCTTGGGGAGCAAAGAGCAGTAAAACGACCTTGACTGTGGAAGAAACAAGCAGTGAGGGAAAGTGCCAGGTCCAGCTGAAACTGCCCGTACCTTCGCTTATCTGAGCACGTTTAAGCCCCAACATCATTAAAACAGGGAAGGGAAACACCAGCAGCTATTAATACCCAGGGTGTGGAGGACGTCTGCCCTCCTAGAAAGGCACCCGCTTCTTTCAGGTACTGTGGTCAGATAAAGGAGAATTCTGTGGGCTCAGCCGAGGGGGCCTGGGTGGGGGCAGCAGGCAGTGGGGTAACAGTGCCACTTGCTGGTGACTGCCACACCGCTGGCTTGGCCTGAGACCCCGGTGACAGGCAGGACAGCAGACCCAGCCACGGCAGTGAAGGACAAAGCATCAGAGGCAGAACAAGCACCAGCAGCTCAGCCCCAGTGATGCTGTCTGGGAGTCTCAGGCCAGCTAGGTGACACTTACCACAGAATATCCTGAGTTGGAAGGGACCACAAAGATCACGGAGTCCAACTCTTAAGTGAACGGCCCACACAGGGATCGAACCCTCAGCCCCGGTGTCATTAGCAGCAGGCTGGGTCAGCGCTGCCGGGCGCCGAGCCACCGCCGCAGCCCCGCCGGCAGCTGCTCCGCCCGTGGCCCCGGCGGGAGCGGCCTCCGCAGGCCCCGCGTGCCCGGCCGCCCCCGCGCCGCTGAGCCCCGCTCAGGAACGCGCCCCCGCAGCCCCCGCTCCTCTCGAGGGCCACCAGCAGCGCCCCAGTGGCCAGGGCAGGCGGAGAACAGCCCAGCTGCCTGCAGCCCCGGGCTGCAGGCACAACACCGAAATCAGGGTGACCAGTGACAGCAAGACCGTGGCAAGCTCTGACAAATCCCCCAGGATAAAATACCAAGCAGAAGGGTGCTCCCCCTTCCCAGTAGCAACTCCTAGGAATGAGAAATCAGGCCATTTTTAGGCAGAAAAAAAAAAAAAAGAAAAATATTATTTTAAAAGAGGAGGAGCTTCTGGAGCTCCTGCTGTGGCTGGCGCAGGAACGTCACTGCTGCCCGCGACCAGTCACGGCTTCAGCCCGCAGCTGCCACCCGCTCCCCGGGGCATGGCGGTGCAGTGTCCCTGCCCCTGACACCCTGCGCCACCGAAGGCAGTTTGCGAAGCCTTCGAGGCGATGGGCAGTGAACAGCCACAGGGCTGGGGTGAGCCAGCACCTGCCCATGGCCAGCAGCCACAGCCCCACAACAAGGAAATACATCAGCTCATCCTGGCAATCAGTCCGAAACTCCTGCCAGGGTACTGCACCGCACCACAAATGGGCACAAGAGGAACCTGCCAGGGTGGCACAAGGGGGCCAAGGCTGGAGCCCGGCATACCAGCCACGGCCAGGTCCTCTGCCCCGGAAATCGCAGCACAGAGGGGGAGAAGCAACTGAAAAGTAAATTGGGGAAGTGGCAACTGACACCTGGGAAAGCAGAGCATGGGCCAGAGGAAGGATGGGAAAGCTGGAATGGAAGAGAGGCGATGGCTGGGCTTATAGGAGGGCACTGCTTGTGAAGCCCGAGTCCCGTGGCTGAGGGACTCCATGGCAACAGTGGGGCATGATGGGGCTCACTGCACAGCCAGAGCAGCACAGCACAGGCAGCACAGCGACTGATAGGCAAGGGTGTCACAGCCAGAGAAAAACAGCCTCTGTAAGGGCCTGAGCAAGCCCTCCCCCATGGAGCTGGGAAAAGGCACAGCTGTGCTTCCTGGAACCCCTGTGCAGGGATGCCCCTGTTGTGTCCTTCCATTCCATGATGCAAAGACCATCTCTATGTTCTCCTGCCATGCACACCCGGGATGTTATGTGACTGCAGGCCACTGGATCCTCTCCCACACCAGTAACAGTGCATGGAGCTTCCTCTGTCCCTCCCTGTCCTCTAGCGCTGGCGGTCTGGCGTGGGGCTGAGTGTGAAGTGGTCGCAGAGCAGGAGCAAGGCGTCAAACCGCTGGAGCCGCTGCAGCACCTGCGCCAGCAGCGGGACAGTGACCGTGGCTCCCGCGTAGGTGAAGTGTGCGACCAGCTGCTCAAACCCCGAAATCCGTCCCAGCAACTGGGGCATGAGCCCCAGCTCCAGTGCCACGTGGCTGAAGTTCTTCACACCGTTCAAGGAAGGGTCCAACAAGAAGGCAAGTGACTGCACCAAGGAATGGGGCAGCTCCGCTATCGGGAGACCTGGGGGCAGCAACACAGTGAAGCTGGGTTAGTACCCATCCTACCCAGACAGGATAAGGGCAAAGAGAACAGCCAGCCTCCAGCCTCAGCCCCTGCCGAGCAGGTGAAAGACCACCCTGCCAGGACAGTATCTCCTCCAACATCACTTTTAGAGCTCAGCAACATGGAGCTGGCTCAGTCCTGGGGAAGCTGGCAACTGGTGACAGCTGGGCCACCTGCCCACAGGCCACTCAAGGCAGCATCACAGAAAATGTACCCTGGGGACCAGCACCAAAGGCCACAAGTCAGGTAAGTCCCTGGTGGGGACATGGTGGGCTTCTGGAGGAGCTCCCTTCCAAGAACCTGCCTCTCTGATACGCCAGTACTTGGAGTACAAAGGTGAGACTGGAAGGCCACTTACCCTTGGCCGTGCTGTTGATCTGAGTCACCAGGCTCTGGGCATCATCCACCTGGTGGGACAAAGACCCCAAGGTTGGTGGCAGTCTGCTGAGAACAGCAACGCCTGGCACTGTTCCCAGGGCTGTCACAGGGGCTCAGGGAATGGTGCTTCTCCTCCAGCCTTGCCACCCCATATTAACATACTTCAGTCCACGTTCCTACCCCTACGTTGAGCCCAGCCCCTGTGCCCGAGCCTCGGGCAACTGGCAGTAGTTCTGAGGAGTGATGAGGCTGGAGGAACTTACCGGCTGCTCCCCCGATGGGATTTCGGCCGTGGGCAAGTGATGGGCCCCCTCCTGCACCACACCACTGCTCTCTGCTGGAATCCTCTTCATCGCCCGGCTTGATGCATCCTCCAGCCGCTCGCCACCCATGAACTCCGCTTGGGTGGAGAACTTTTGGAGGTCCAGCTCAGTGCATTCCACCGGTGCATGTGGCCACTTGTGCTGCATCTCAGAGGCACAGGAGGAGAGGGGGGCCAGGGCCTCCACCGGGCCTGGCCGGCCCTGTCTGGGGGTGGGGGGCGGCAGGACCCCATCCAGGCAGTCGCTGTGGCCTGAGGCCCGGATGAGGGGCTGGCTTTCCAGGAGGCTCCTGCCCAGCTGGGCTTTGGAGGCAGTGCTGATTGCAATGGCTGGTGGCAAGTCCAGCTCTGGCTGGAGAGAGGGGAGCTGGAGACCCACGGCTTCCCCATCCGAAATGAACTGCACCGCTTCCACAGGGCCTGGAACCAGAAACCAGCACGGATCAGTGGAGCTCACCATCTAGCTCCATCCTTCCTGCCTAAGGGCATGTCATCCTGGAACCATGTGAGCTGGAGCCCAGCACCACCCTCCCTCCCCAGGGAAGGCAGCAAGAGCAGGTACCTTCCGCCTGCCTGTAGCAAGGGCTCAAGTTCTTCACACCCAGGCAGCAGGGTCCAGACATCTGCTCCTCACACAGGAACCTGCCGGGCGCTGCTGCAGTCGGGAATGTTGCTCGCTGGCCTGAGAAGTTCTGAGTCCTCAGGAAGACTTGGAGGATAGAGGAGAAACAGCCTGAGCAAAGGCTTGGCTCACTTCCCTAGCATGTCCTCAGCCCTGTGGTATGTCTGCCAGTGAGGCGCTGGGAGCCAGCAGCTCCCCGGCATGCTGCTGGATGCCATCCTGCCCCAACCCTGGCCACCAAACCTACAGCCCTCTTCCTTCAGCAGCAAAGAGCTACCCAACCAGAGAAACCTCAGAAGGGAGGATCGCCAGTTCCGACTATGAAATGGCCTCCTCCTCCTCCTGATGGCCCTAAGAAGGAGGGAGGCTCCTCTGTGTCACTGAGCAGGAAAAGCACATGAGAGGTCCCGGAGGCATGAGAAGCAGGATGAGGTGTCTATTCCGTACGAGCTGAGGAACAGCTGGGTTACTGTGCTGTGAAAGCAGCAATGCTCTACACAGCAAGAAGGGGCCACGGGCACAGGTGAATGGCACAGCAAGGAGAGCACCAACTCACCTCTCTGGCACTGGCTTTTCCAGAATCGCTTGCAGTAGATGATGGAGAGTGCCAGAAGCACCAGGATGATGATGACCAGGGCGCTGCTGGTCAGTGCAAGAAGGGCTGTGTCCTGTGGTGGTACAGTAGGGACAGCGACCTTCACCAGGTTTGTTCTGGACCGACCTGCAAACAGCCACAAAGCGCTGGAGCCAAACTCCGAGGCTTGGACCAGCCCTTCCCTGCCCATCCCTCGTCACATGCCATGACCGTGCCGCCTCCAGTGGGGCTGTGGCTCCGCTGTGCCCACATCACCTGCCCCGACCCCACCAATGTGGGGGCACCTACACTGCGGCTCGGAGGATGGTGTCTGCTTGGTGCAGGGAATGCACTCCCACTCCAGCTGCCCGCTGATCCGTGCCTTCCGGTAAAACCTGCCAACAGAGCAGACGGGCTCAGCAGAGCCTGGCCCCCACCGAGCTCCCACCACCCTGGCTGTGCAGCCAGCTGTGCCACCCACCCCGCAGCAGAGGGGGACAGCTGACCCCGCACCCCTGCCTGGCTGGCAACAGGAGCAACAGGGCTCTCATCACTGGCTGGAGCCACACCACACCTACTTATTCGTGTCCAGCCATTTGTCAAGAAGTGACATCCTTCCAATAGCCCCCCCACCCCCACGTCTGCTGAAGAGGATTATACTGATTAATAGCTCCCCAAAGGGCCAGGATCACCCCAGCTACAGCTCTGTCTGAGAAGAGGCTCATACACTGGAGCCCTGACTCGCTCCTGTCCCAGACCCACTGCTGGCCACAGGCTGGCTGTATGCAGCTGTTTCATTTCAGTAACCCCTTAAACCCCCTCTTTGGGTACTACCAACCATAGTGGTCTATAACCCCTCATCTTCCAAGGCTCAGCCACCCCGGTGTCTACAGAACAATTTGGAAGTTTTCCTTCATGTCTCATTTACGGGAGCCTTCAGGTTCCCTTCTCTGGAGCTACAATGGGACCCACCAGAAGGGAGTGACTTCCATGTCATTAGCAGTGTCCTCACAGAGGCATCACTGGGTCACCAGGCTCCTCTTAGGCCCCATGTGGGACCATGGGTGGCCCCAGCTAGAGCCCCCTCTGCCCAGCCCCTCCCTGCCTGCTCCCAGGTGTGGCCACAGTGGCTCTGCTCGGGCCAGCCCCGCTCACCCCGGCAGGCACTCCCCGCAGACCGCGTCGGCCGTCGCCGTGCAGTTGGACTTCTGGAGGCGGTTTATGAGGGCACAGGACAGGCAGGGCTTGCAGCCGTGATGTCCCCAGCGGTCCTTGAACTTCCTGGGAGGGCAGGCCACGCACTGCGCGTCCCCGCCACTGCCATCGCCACAGTCCTGCAAGGCACCAGGGTGGGGACATGGCTGTGGTCAGGAGCCACCATGGGTTCCAAAGGGTACTGAGGGGAACAGTGTCCCTTCTTTGGGGGCAAAGGGTGGCAGGGTCACCGCTCAGGTGTGGGGTCCTCAGAACCCAGCTGAGAGCAGCTGCCACCAGTGCGGCTCCCAGGAGACACTCAGGGACCCTGTGTGCTGCCCAGCCGGGGCCCGCCGGTGCACTTCGGGTGTTGGAAAGCTCCAGCAGCACCGAGCCCCAGGAGGCACCGCCAGGGGAACCCTGCTGGGGCTCCCACCACTGAGGCCAGGCTGGAACACCCTGCAGCAGTGTCCTGCTGGCACCCACCCATGTGCAGCCCAGCCATGCAGTGTGACCTTGCTCGGGGCTACAATCCAGAGGAAATTTAGACTTCCATCAGCAAAAAAGGAAATCAGGTTGCTCCTTGTGCTGCCTTAAATCCCTCACCACCTCCTGCTTCCATTGTCTCACCCTTCTACCAGGGTTAAATGAAACAATCCACCATCCCACCCTACTAAGTCTCAACTCTTCCCAACATGCTGGGACCTAAGATCATCTTTCTGAAGGGAGGTTGGCAGAGGATTCACCCAGCTGGATGCCACCCATGATGATTTCTGCTCCTTACAGAGAAGTCAATTTACCTTGGAAAGCTCCTGCCCGGGCATGCACTTTCTGCAGGGGACACATTTCTTCTGGTCATCCAGGTACTCACTCTCTTGGCAGGCCATTGTGCTGAAGGAGGAGAGGGGAGCTTGGGGAGGAGAGGAAGAGAAGGCAGGGGGATCAAAGCCAGGCCTAACACATTTGGGATGAGCAGCGTGCCCATCTCTGGGTGGACATTTCCACCTGGCCAGGATGGCAGCTGACACTGCTGAGCACCATGGGTGGGACTCCATGGGTAGGAGGTAATTGCTGGCTCCCTCCACATGGCACCATCAGTAGCAAGGCAGGTGATGGGCTGCCCCATTCTGCTGCTATCTCACAGCCTCACAATGCAGCAAATGAAATTTTAGTCACAGTATTGAAGTACTGACCACTAACTGCTCAGGTCACCAGTGGATTCTGCCAGCCCCAGCCATGGCTCTGGGTACCACAGACAATCAGCAGAGAGCTCGGCCCCAGCACAGGCTCAGCAAAGCCCCAGCTTCCGGATCCAGCAGCCCAGCTCTGGCCAACGAGGCTGCATTGGTGTGACAGCACCAAATGCTGGTGGCTGATCTGTCCCTGGCAGAACAGGACACACTTCCCCACACACACCCTGCACCCCCAGCAGAATGGGACACACACACACACACACCCACACACACACACACACCCACCTGTGGCCCTGCTGCTCCACCCTGGAGCTGTGCAGTTGCTCAGGCTCTTGCTCCATGCATGTTTCAGCTCTGCACGGCCTCACTCACAGCAAACTCAGAGGACCAGCAGAACAAACTCCCACCTCCCTCCAAAACACCCTCCAGAGCCCTCCCGAGGATCATCTGAAGGTAACAACAGAACCAGCCCAGGAGCCATGGGGCCACACTGTCAGCAAGGGTGGCTCAAAGGGCAGCATGGGACTAGCATCTCAACCAGAGCAAGCAGACAGAAGCTACAAAACTGAGAAATTTGTTTGGAGTTTTGGGGCTGCCTGATTATTTCTGCAGATTCTAGATGAGTTCTTCCCTTGATGACAGAAAGGGAATAAAATTGGCCTTCATTGGACCAATCTCCACTTTGCTTTGCCCATTACCTTGTGCAGAAAATAAGGAGAGAAACTGTTCAACCTGCCTTGGGAGCAAGTTCTCAACACCCATCAGGAATAATGAACACCTTTTGGAGGGCACCACCCTGAACAGCCTGAACTGCCTGGGGGAACCTGGCACTTTAACTAAAGCCATCCTCTGGGAAGGAAGCTTGGCCAAACGTCTGGCCCCTGCAAGGCTCTTGCAGCAGAGGGGGATCAGCTACAGGACCCCAGCACCCCAGCCCCTCCTGCCACAGCTCCTTCCCCTCCCACAGCAGCATTCTTCTGCAGGCTTTTTCTGCCTCCTCTGCCTAATCCCACCACTCCCTTGCCGGTGCCTTTTGGAAGCGGACACTTGGCTGGGCTCCCCCGGCTCTGGAGGGCCGAGATTCATGGGAGATGAGGTCTGCCCAGACGAGCACGGTGCATGAGTCACCCTCACGTAGCTCCTGCTCGCAGCACATGGGCTGATACAAGGATCAGCAGCCAAGTCCATGGGGACAGGCCAGGAGGAGCTGAAGGGACTAAATCTGTCTTGCAAGCACCTCGGGAGGGTCATGGGCAGAGCTTATAACCAGCATAAAGGTTCCTGACACTATTGAATAAAAAAAGATTTGTCACCATCTCAGAAGCGGGAGCTCAGTGCCACTGCCCCAGGAGACGCACAGGGTTTGGTGTCAGGGTTCAGCTAGAGGCTGAATGCAGAAGGGAAAATAAAAAGCAGGGAGACAGTCCCAGATGGGTGACAGGTAACTGCTTTGGGGGGCCGGCACACTGGGGAGGTGCCACCCAACCACTCTGGGAGGCCAGCATGCCAGTGGCCTGAGCCCAGCCTCTTGGTGAGTTTGGTGCCCAGAGCCCAGCTCGGCCCTGCCAGCAGGTGCCTCTGCCTGATGTGTGGGTCAGCACCAGTGATGCTCCCCGGTTTGGGGTTTGGTTCCGGGTTTTGCTCCTAATAAGAGCAAAAGATGAATTAAACAGAATTGCAGGCAACAGGAAAGGAGCCCAGATACCAGAGTATGGAGGGCAAGGGACTGATTTTTACTTTCTCTCCAAAGTGCTGTAACACAAGGAAAAAAACACTGGTGAAAAAAACCTCAACAAAACAAAAAAACCCAAACCAGCAGGGTTTTTGGTGAAACTGCGCTGTGAACACAGCTTGGCCACTTTCTCTCATATATTTACAGAATTTCCCAGCCTTTCGAAGGGCCTACAGCTGAGACAATGCCCTCAGAGCCCCCTCCCCACAAGAACCCGGTTTAAAGCAGTTTGCCAAATACAGAAAGTTACACAGGCCAAAGGAATCCTGTGTCAGAGCTGCTCCACGCACAAGGACATTTGCCAGGATGATGGAATCACTCAAGATGGAGGAGACAGCCGTCCCCTATGTGCCAGCAGGATACTGGGCACAGAGCAGGTCTGCTGCTGCTCAAGTGTAACAATACAGGGAACAAACGCTTTGTTGAATATCCGGCATGAAATTCAAAGCTGTGGGATCTTTGTACTTCTTATTTCAACACCACCAGACCCAGACCCAAGACACTTGATTTGTACATGGAGGACACATCTAAACCACCTGGCGCTGCCCTGGTATGGCAGCAACCGCAGACCACCTAATGTGTGACTGAAACAACTGGTCTTACTGAGGCAAAAGGAAAAGCCAAAACCAAGAACTCTCACCTCTTTGGGTACCCATGGAGTCTCCCTGCGACTGCCAGAGCTGCACATTTTATCTGCCACAGGGCCATATAAAGGTGACATCGTAACAATGAGTATACATGGGACACAGTATCAACGTATTTAGAGGTTGGGGGGAAGAAGAGCCTCCTGCCACCAGTGCCAGATGCATGAGATGTAACTTAAAAACATCATTAATTTGTTAAAGAACTCTTTTATTGCCTTAAAGAGACATCCTGCCTGAGCAGGAGAGCAGAATGGGCTCCCCACTGCATCAGCCCTTAAGATACCAAAACCACAAGCTCCTGAACGAGTTTCACTGCATGAGACGAAATCGTTCCAGCAGTGCCACAGCGTGAGCTGCAGTTCATCCACCCTGTGACAACACCACAGCTCAGCCATTGTCTTTTCTCTGTGAAAGTGTAATTTAAAAAAAAAATAGACTATACTGGAATCCAATCTATTTCTTCTGTGTGCAGCTAATGGATTCTGGTAGGAAAACAAGGGTGAGGAAAATAGTGAGTGAAAAGGTACAAAATGAAAGTAATCAGTGAAAACATTATCACTACTGATTCTCCCCATCTGCCCAGCAGGTACTGGGGCAGGGGGGGCTGGCAGGGATGCAGGCAGGACAGGAGGAGATGGGGTGGGCTGCTTCCCGTCCCAGCCACGGACCCTGTTCCCTCAAGCCATGAGTCTCTGCTTGCCTGGGACAGGAGGTGCCCAGACCCACCCTCGGGGGCTCAGACACCCACACCCCGGCAGTGGCTCTTCCATGTCACCATGTGAGCCAGCACACCATTACAGGAGATTTCTACTCTGCTGCAGGACTGACTGGCACAGTCAGGCAGCACTATGCCTCAGATGAGACACTTGTATACATTGGAACCTAAGAACAGAGAGCTGAAATCCTAAATAAGAACTGCAAGTGAAAAGCAGGGGAAAAAATGCTATCTGGAAAATATGAGTGCATGCCTCATGGTCGGCCACACTCAGTTCCAGTCTCCTGCTCAGCCATTCCCTGACTCTCGTCCGAGCAGTTTATTCCTCATCTCCTTGTGCTACATACAAACCATGCTGGTTTGCAGCAGTGGGACTCCTGTGGGCAAAGGGGTTCTCACAGAAGCAAAAAAAGAGGAAAAAAGGTGGAATCTGAGGCTTTCCACGTGACTTGGAAATCAGCAGGTTTCCCAGTCTAGAGATTCTATGCACACAATTGCCCATTAATTGTTTTATCTGGAGTGGCTGGGGACTTGTGTTTGCTTTAAGTGAAAGCACCGTGCGCTCGGGTGGGACAGGAAGTGCTCCGGGCTGCTCTCACCCCTCTTTAGCGCACGGCAGGAGTCCCCAGGGCACAATGCCCACTTTCCAGTGATTTTTGCCAAGTTAGGGCTGCCCACCTTGGAAACCCACACTCTGCCTTACCAGGTATCTCAAGTAACACTTCCAAAGCTCCTATCAATTTGCATAAAACTTTGGATTTCCACCTGGTTTTTGCCCCACATCTAAATCTTAGTGACTATCACTATCTTCCTGCAGTCAGAGAGTCACTGAAGCCGTAAAAGCCTTTTGAGACCATGGAGTCCGACTGTTCCCCCAGCACTGCTCAGGCCACCACTACCCATGACCCCAAGTGCCACATCCACACGTCCACTAAATCTCCCCAAATGGTGATTTCACCACTGCCTGTGGCAGGGCAAGAAATCTTTCGGGGAAGAAATTGTTCCTAATATGCAACCTAAGCCTACCGACCGCCGCATCTGGCAGCTGCTCGTTTCTGGAAAAAAAGCCGAGGCGAGGCTGGCGGCGGGACGGGTGCGGGGGCAGCGCGG
>VZTI01005532.1:162299-210090 GCA_013397865.1 Struthidea cinerea
GGGAGCGGCGAGGCCGGGACCGGGGGCGGGGGGGCTCAGCGCCGAGCGGAGTCTGGACGCAACAACGACGGGGCGTCGCGCTGTCACCGGCTGCGGTGTGACACTAGAGAACCCCTGGGCTTGCGGCACCTTGTTCGCGAAGACCTGGGGTTCGCCGGCACCTCAGGTGTGGGCCGGAGGCTGAAGGAGCCCCGCCAGCCGTGGGGGAACACACACCAGAAAGGAATAATGTCACCGGTTCCGGGTGCGGCTGTGCCCCGCAGTGTGTGTGCAGTGTGTGTACACTGTGACTGTGTGTGCAGTGTGGGTGGCGTGTGTGTGGGCGGCCCACGCCGGGCATGGCCGGCCCCGGGACAGAGGGCTTCTCCCAGGCTTAGCGCTAACGTCTCCCAGCCCTCGCCGTGACTCGCCGTCAGTCTCTGGGTGGCTCTGGGGAGCCGCACTGGAGATATCCCAAGATTGCCCTGCAATGACTGACTCTAGCACAGTGTGAACCAAATTGCTGTGTGGAACTGAACCTCCTTGTGCAGGGGGAGTTGATTTTCCCGGTGACAGCCCTCAGTGCTCCCCCTGCAGTGCGCTGTCCCCGAACTGTTGCTCCTCAGTCCTGACCCAGGCCCACGACAGGGCCCCGCTGCCTTCCCGCTGCCTTCCCGCTGCCTTCCCGCTGCCTTCCCGCTGCCTTCCCGCTGCCTTCCCGACCTCCGGAAGGGGCAGGATGGGCAGTCAGTGCTGCTTATTTCTGTGCACTGGCCCATACTGGTTGCTGGGCCAGGATGAGTACCTGAACTGTGTTTGGGTTTAAAGCTGTTATTTTGGGGCATGGTCCCCATTTCTCTCTCTTTCCTTTCAAAATTCAAGCACTCTTATTCCAGCCAGTGCTTGTGAGAACTTTCCTCAGCTCCCCACTGTCACTGTGTAGCAGCTTCAATAGAAGCCAGACTGTCAGGTTGGAATAACTGAAAGGATTTAATGAACTTCTGTTAAGCAGTCAACTTCACAAAATTATTATGGTTGGAAAAGGCCTTTAAGAACATCGAATCCAAATGTTAACCCGGCACCCACCATGTTCACCACTAAACAATGCCCCCAAATGCCACACCACACTCATTTTGAACACCTCCAGGGATGATGATTCCATCAGTGCCTTGGGCAGCCTGTGCCTGACCACTTTTCAGGGAAGAAGTTTTCCCTCAGATCCAACCTCAACCTCCCCTGGTGCAACCTGGGGCTGTTTCCTCTCATCCTGTCCCTGTTCCCTGGGAGCAGAGCCCGACCCCCCCCGGCTGTGCCCTCCTGTCAGGGAGTTGTGCAGAGCCACAAGGTCCCCCCTGAGCCTCCTTTTCTCCAGGCTGAGCCCCTTTCCCAGCTCCCTCAGCCGCTCCCCATGGGACCCGTGCTCTCTCTCCCTGTTCCCCCACCAACTGGTGGGGTTTCTCAGCCCAGTGCTTCAGCCGGTCAATGACGCAACCTCGCAGGCGAGGGGAGCTCGGAGGAGCCGTTCTGGGCGGTGAGGATGATTTCACCGCTCACACTGGCAGGCGGCTCAGCGGGGCCGCCTCTGATGCAATCGCCTCAATTGCATCACCCACGGCCACGAGACGGGGGGGCTCCCGTGGTGGGGTGTGCGGGACAGGAACGCCAGCGGCTGCCCTGCGGGAGCCTGGCACCGGAGTGGTTTCACGGAGCACAGTCCCGTCAGCAGAGGTCACCTGCAGAACTGATTTCTGCTAAAGGCCGATTGCGTCAGAGTGAAGGATCTGCCGGTAGCGCGTCCAGCTGCTGGGTGGGCATGGGCAGGGCTGCGCCAGACGGAGCTGTTGGTGGCTGTCTGCGGTGGTGGTTGGTGGTTTGTGGTTAGTGGTTAGTGGTTGGTTAGTGATAGTTTGTGGCTGGTTGTGGGTGGTTAGTGGTTGGTTAGTGGAGCTTTGTGGTGGTTAGTGATTTGTTTGTGGTGGTTAGGGGTTAGTGGTCAGGTAGTGGTTGGTTAGTGGTGGTTTGTAGTGGTTGGTTAGTGGTGGTTAGTGGTGGTGTAGTGGTTAGTGGTTGGTTAGTGGTAGTTTGTGGTGGTTAGTGGTTGGTTAGTGGTGGTGTAGCAGTTAGTGGTTGGTTAGTGGTCAGTTAGCGGTGGTTTGTGGTGGTTAGTGGTTAGTTAGTGGTTGGTTAGTGGTCAGTTAGCGGTGGTTTGTGGTGGTCCCCACTGAGGTCCTGGAAAGCCACGCTGCCCTGACCAGCCTGAGCCCACCAATGCTGGGTCTGAGACCAAACCGGGCAGTCCTACTCTAATCCCAGTTCCTGTCTGTGGGGCTGGCTGTTACTGAGGTGGATTATTTCCCAGCTCAATCAGCACCTCGCAGCCACAGCCAGGAGAACATCCGGGAAAGCTGATGATACCAGATGCAGGCAGGAATGGCTGCGTCAGGTAGAGTGCTGTACAGCCAGCAGATTTGGGTGTGGTTTGCAGGCTGAGGCCCTGGGGATGTTAGCTTCAGCTTACAGAACCGTGTTCTCAGGTGTCTGGTGTTGTGCTGTGATCATCTGATACGCTCAGCGTCACGTTGTCTCCATTAAGTTGTAACTGTGCTGCATAATTAACGGATTAATGTATTAAGAGTTAGCAAAGCCAGGAATTCTGAAGCAGGGATCACTTTTACAGGTTTTTTACATACTGGAGTGTTCACAACACTAGAGGGCACCGAGACCAGGCAAGAGTCAACTGTGGAGGCGAAGCAGATTGTGAGCACTCCTGCACACAGGCATACGGACACACGGACACGTGGACATACGGACGTAGAAATACCCTCCATTGGCACAGCAAGGATCATCCACTTAACACACGATGTGGTGCAGAAGTCAGTCTCATAGGAGTGTTTTTCCACAGCATCCTGCAAGGCTGAATCACGGGTGTTTCCATGGGCGCACTCGGGCAGGCAGGCACGGGCAGGACACGGGGCATCCCCGCGGGAGCTGCGGGAAGGGGCAGGCCAGCGCGGTTCCATCATTTTCCCAGAGGGGAATTGTTGTGGTTTTGTGCTGCCAGAGGAATTAAGAGCTCGGGATATCTGTTGAGCAACTCAGTTGATACTGCTCGGGCTTCTGCAAGGCTACTGCGGTCTGGTGTCAGCAGAGGGCACTGGGGGATCGCTGGGAGCCGCGTCACCCCCACCCGACCCGAGAAACATCAGCAGCTTTCCAAATTCGTGTACGAAGGTCACAGATTCAGTTGTGCCTTGTCCTTTTCTCTCTTTCTGTTGTTGCACCCAGTTTCACTCGTTCCTCTCCTCTCCTCTCCTCTCCTCTCCTCTCCTCCTGTCCTTTCCTATTAACTCTAAGATAACTGTGCTTATTAAAGACCTTATCCAAATTANCCTCTCCTCTCCTCCTGTAAAAAGGAAGATTTTCTGGTTTCACTTGCTGCCACTGAGTCCATCTGACTCTTAGGACAGATGTAGCTCCTGTGATGTGGCCAGCACACAGTCCATCCACAGCTGAACAGAATCCTGCCCTAAATGTGTGCATACATCCTCTGCCAGAGCCGCATCTGGGATCAGGAATTGGGCTGAAACTCAGCAATGGCAGAAGCAAACTGCTGCCTAAAGCATGTCCTCAGGATTTAATGCAAATCGACTGTTCTTATCCACCAGGCAACAACTATGGCTGTGGCACAGTTATGGTTTTACTGTACAACTAAATAATATTTCAGTCTTTGTGCAATGGATCTCACAGAGAACTGTTTTGGGAGGGCAGTCACAGCATGAAGGCAGCTGCAATCAGTGCGATTTTTTTAATGTACCAGGGCCTTTGGGCAACCTTTTGCTCTCACTTGTCCCTAGAGCGTCATTCTGTGCAATTGATCATATTTTTGAATTGATTTTTCAAACTTACTTTCAAATCCTTGAAGGAGCTTCCTCTGTATGAGAGACACAGGGTGCCCAGGGGTCACAGGCTTCACGTATCCCTGTTTTCCACTCAAAGTTGAGCTCTGACCTTGCATCCTAATGTTGATCTATAGAAACTAAGAAAAGCAGATTAATTTTTTTTTCACTGAAAAATTTCTGATCAGAAAAGGCTGCCCATGGCACACACAGCATCTTGACCTGAAGGACACTTTCCGAGCTGGGTGCCATGCGTATGAGAGGAAGCCTGTAGTTACTTCCCACCCATCTCCATATTTATAGCCTTCATTTATGGCTGGGTTATTGTTTGGTGGCCTTTTGTCTTTTCTTGGCAGTGACAGTGACTTTTCTGCTATATTATAAATGAGCAGCCATGTATGTCCATGAGCCTGTTCCAGGTCATTTTCACAGCATGATGATCACGGGCACAGGGCAGGCTGCTGCCAGGGCTGCTGTGCTGTGGGGCAGTCAGCTCCAGCACTGACAGGTTGAGATGTGGGGCTGCAAAGACACAAACTGCTTAAAGATGGGCCCAGGCCATAATTTCTCTTGGTACACATCATGGAGGAAGTGGTCATTGTGCCAGTCTGCGGTGAAGGACCCAGTGCACTCACAGCTTCAAATATTTCTTGGCCCAGGCTCTTGGAGCAGCCAGGAAAGTTGCTCAGAAATCCAGGCAATGTCACCATTTGATACGTTTCTTCCTAGGCTCATTTTCTTTTGGAAGACAAAAGCAAACCAGATGACCTTTCTTCCTCCTGCCTCCAGCATCTTCCCCGTCTGACTTTGCTCTGAACCCTTTGGACACAAGTGTTCTTATTTTGCTCACCCAGCTGCAGACCTCAGATTTTCCAAATCCCCCGTTTTCTCCAGAGGGTGAAATATGTCTGTGGACAAGCACAAACCCAAAGACTCCCCAGAACAGGAAGACCTGTGAGGCCCAGCTCAGCAGAGCCCAGTGGGCAGTGTGAGGAGCATGAGGCATATCTGATGAGCCCACGGAGCCCCTCGTGCCTGGCATGTTTCAGCAGGGCAGAGGGGAGGACTGTCCACAGCTGCTTGTACCACTTTGGGCCCTGCTGGTGCAGGAGAGAACAGTGGACAAAGCCATCACTTCATTCCTTACAGCCTCTTTGCCCTTGGCTCTCTTGATCTTTTTGAGGCAAATGTCAAATAAAGCCACACTGGAAACAAACTGCCATGGATTTATGACTTCAGGTCTTAATTAGATGGTTCTTTTGTAGCTGCTTGTTCACTTGCAACATTCCTGGCTTCAGGGAGAACCTAGAAGCAGGTAATTGCTCGCTGATGGGTGACCCCTTCTGGTCTGGTGAGAGATCCCTCATCGTGTCACTGCTGGAAGCAGAGAGCTGAGGAGGGCTGGGCTGCCACGGCCCAGCCAGGAGCCAGCAGGTTCCCCCAGGCAGCTGGTGAATGTCCCTTGAGTCTGGCTCAGCTTCAGCTCAAGATTTTCCAGCTTGGTTTGAGCCTGGGCAGCAAGGGAGTCATAGCAGGGAATCACTGTGAGACACCTGCTCTGGCAATGGATACACCTCAGCCCTCTGTAAAACTCCCTGGCAAGAAGAGCCAGCTCTGATCAGGCTCCTGTCTAACGAGAAGCATTTCTCGGTATCATAGTCTGTCTTTTGAGTCAAGGAAAAGCAGACAGTCCTTCCAGGTCTGTCCTAGCTGTTACCCTAGCTAGTTAGGATTTCCATTGAATCACAGAACCATTTAGGTTGGAAAGGACCTTTAAGATCATCAGGTCTAACCATTACCCCAGGGCTCACACACACAAAATTACCCTAGATTGTGTGAGGGTTCACTTCCAGCTGCCTTCTGCTGAGAGCAGGGAAGGTTGAATTCAAACAAGATTCTTCTGCAAAATAAGAAACCCAACAAAACCAGATTTCCTTCCTAGAAGCCCTTAAGTGGAAATATCCTTCATCCTTTGCACTGTCCTGCCTGTCACACCAGCAAGTATGTGTGAAAGCAAAGTATGTTTTATTCAGGGGAAAAGGAACAATTCCCTGTGTGTACAACCAGTAATTCCTCTCCATCACGCTGCAGAGTTTGACACTGTGATTCCCCAGCTGTCACCATCATCTGCCACGAATAATCATCTCTCTCACATCACATTAAATATCACTCTTTCTTACATCCCCTTTCCACTACTGATTTTCTTGTAGGAAAAATATCTTTGCTTGGGGGCGTACCTGGATGGTCTGCAGGATGAACTCGTGGAGGATGAACTGCTCTCTCTGTAAAATCCCCTTACTCTGACACCCACAGTGGTGTCCAACACCCACTGCCCTTTTCACTCAGGGGCAAGATGTTTCGAATGCCAGGGAAGATCTGCATCTCCTTTGAATTTCTGTTCTTCATCTGAGCAGAAAGCCCTTGAATCCTCTTCCCAAAATTCTCTGGTCATGTGACACCTGTACAATACCAGCAGTTACAAAAAGAAAAGTGATTTCCAGCTGAATTTACTAGCCAATTTTAAAAAAAAAATCAATCCTGTTGCTATAATTCAGAATGGGGGGTCTGAGATACTTATGGTTCATATTAAAGGAGCAGATCCTTTTTGGTCACATCTGGCTCACCAGAGGCAAGTTTGAACCTGATTACATCAGGTCCCTTTTACAGGAAAGTGTTCCTGACTCAGGTGGTGGGTTTGCAGTGGATGGTCTCAGCCCAGGTTTCTGGCTGTGCATTCAGATCACCTGCTTTCATATTCATCCTATTTCCCTCTCACTTGCATGTTTTAATCTTCACGTTGTAGCCAAAACAAATTAAATTGACAAATAGAACTTGACCCACTCATTCAGTTTATTGGCGTGTTTCCTTATTAAAGAAAAGATAAGTGAAAACATAGAACAAATTATGCAGATAAGTATCAGAGAAGTCAAAGCTAATCATATCTCAGCATGTTCATGTGAGTGACTGGCACAGAATGCACTCATGTTGGACTGAGCCAGCAAACTTCAACACGAGTTTCTATTCCTTTTTCTTCCTCTCCACTTCCTCCTTACACACAGAATTACAACAGCATTGAAGTTGGAAAAGTACTCTGAGATCATCGAGTCCAACTGCTCCTGCAGCACTGACAAGGCCACCACTAACCCATGTCCCCAAGTGCCACATACACATGCCTGTTAAACCCCTCCAGGGATGAGGACTCCACCACTGCCCTGGGCAGCTGTGCCAGGGCTGGACAGTCCTTTCTGGAAAGAAATTTTTCTAATATCCAACCTAAACTTCCTCTGGTGCAATTTGAGGCTGTTTTCCCTTGTGCTGACACCTGCCACCTGGGAAGAGAGACTGACTCCCACTTGGCTACAGCCTCCTGTCAGGGAGTTCCTGAGCCTCCTTTTCTCCAGGCTGAGCACCCCCAGCCCCCTCAGCTGCTCTCCAACAGACCTGTGCTCTTCCTCCCTGTCCCCTCACTAATTTGTCTGATTTTTCACAGAAAATGTTTCACAGCAACATTCCTATGTTCATCACACATAATGTTTTTATCACTTCAGAGGAACGCGTGTCTGAACTCCATGACTGGCTGCACCTGTGAAATCCCAGGGACGCAAACAAAGTCGGGCTTCAGTGGAGCTCATCACGGGGACCACAGCTGAGGGATCACCTTGCAACCCTGGATGACAACAAAGGGAAACTCACCAAGCATGGAGAGGGGCTGATAACACCATTGATAGCAGAATGATAACAACATCAGCAAACAGCCCAGTCAGCCGGATCAGGGTATCTTGGAGGGGACCATTTCTCTACAGGCACTGGATCACAAAGTGTGAGGGAGTTTTAACCTCCCCAAGTCCCAGAATCAAATGAGTGTCACCTGCTTCAGTCAGGTGCCTTCTTCCCATGGAACAAAGGCCCTCATTGTAAGGGTGAAGCAAAGGCTAATTCCTCTGGGCCAGGGCACTGAGGTGTGCTGCTGGGCCTTTGTTGGATAGCCATTAAGAGAGGATGTGGAACCTGGATTCTAACTGGACTGGGTGTGTCTTACTTGGGAACTAAAGCAATTGACACACCCCTTGGTTTCCAGAAAATGCTATCAGCTTCCTCAGAACAGCACTCAGCTGCCAATTCCCATTCTCTTCTGGTACAGATGCCAACCTAGCTTGGAGCAAGAGGACAAGCTAGTGCAGGCAGGTGGCTGCAGGAGAACGCTGCAGGATGGAGTGGAACTGCTCCTGAGCCATGGCATAAGGACCAGTGTGAGCCCACTTCCCAGGCCCCAGCAGCTTGGGCACAGCACCTTGATGTCCACATTGCTGCATGTGCTGTGTGGATGATGAGAGCAGCAGAATTCTGGAGTGTCCTGAAGCTTGTTCAGAGCTGTGACTCTCCCATGCCAAACCATGGGAGCTGTGTGCCTCGGTACCACAGCCAGCATGTGGAAGCTGCAGTCTTGCACAAACTGGAATGATCTTGCACACTATTCCCACTCTGTGATAAAAAAGAAGAGGTAGAAGAAAATCAAGATGCTTGAAACGACATTTCTAATGCCTTCCAAGCAATTCACAGCACGTTTATCTGCTCTCAGTGAAGGTTAATATTGTGGTTTATATTTTGCATAAATGTACACATTAAGAGCCTCTTCTCTGACCAATAAATGTTTGAAGAACTGCTTCTTGAAAAATATCTTTTATGTAGTATTAGGTCCTGTCAGAACAGAGGCATGTCTTCAGAACTCATCATCAGTTTAGCACTTCAGAGGTTGCTTCTCACTGAATCTTTTATCTTGAGTCAGCAATAAAAAATAGATCTGTTCCCTAGCTCTGTCTTCCTTTTTGCCTAACTTCAAGCTTAACTGGAATTTTTACAAATTGTAATAGTTAAATACATTTTTTTCTCCTCAGTATGTCCGGCCCAACAAGAAATACAAGTGCCAAACCCTTTCAAGGAAGTCTGCCTGCATGTATCTGTGACCCAGCTGGGAGTAGGGAGTGCTCGCACACAGCCCCCTCCCCTCCTCTGGGAATGGGCTCCTGGAGGTTCCTTACGAAAGGGGGATGCATCCAAAAAGCCTAACAGAAGGGCCTGTAAAGGGACATGCCCAGGGGAGGGACAAGTAGCAGGGATTCTCACTCATCCCATCACAGGATGAGTTAACACCTGCACTGACAGTTCCTGTGGCAGTCACTGACAGAGGCAGTGACATGGGGATGGTACCAATCTGTAAAGCAAACACCATAACATGGGAGGCGCTTGGTGCCAGTAAAACCCCAGAATTGACTCCCCCCGAAACTTCATCTCTGTGTGTGCACAGATACAGTAAAGCAAATCACTGACCCTCCCAGCCCACACACTCTGGGACATGTGCTCTCACCACCCAAGAGTCAGGATGAGTGTTTGGGACAGAGCTGTACCAGTGCAGTGAGAAGATTGGGCTCCAAGTGTCCGAGGCCAGGTTGGATGGGACTTGCAGCAACCAGGTCTGGTAGAAGGTGCCCCTGCCTGTGCCAGAGGGTTGGAATGAGATGATCCTTCAGGCCCCTTCCAACCCAAACCCTTCTATGCTTCGATGACATTTTTTCCCTGTGCAAAGGGTCAGACAACATGCAAATGACTGTCTCACTGAAGGAATGATTCACTGAAGATGTGGAGATGCTGCAGAGCTGCCCGTGGTGAACAAAAGGTCCCCACAGCACAGAGCTTGTCACAGTCAGCACCGGGTTGAAATGTGTTAATTACTGTGACTGTGCTCCCAGGATCACTGGTATTCCTGGAGCAGGCTGGGCATGGAACCACCATTCTTTATTACCAAACTTTGCCAAAACTTGTGCACTAGACCTGCATCCTGGCAGCTGACCCAGGTAAACACATGTGCAGTAAATCAGGTCCATTACAAAATAATTTCTGTGCTTTTTGTGGTGCACCTCTGTCCCAGTGGAATAGGAAACATTTTTAAAAGGCAGCATTGCACACTGCCAGCTTCCCCTATGCTGCAGGCACAGCAGTGAGTGTATTCCAGAGCAGAGGAGGGCAAAGGAGCAGTGTGAGAAGGTTCTCCTGGTTCTGTTCAAGGTGCGCACCAAAGCAAGTGTGTATTTTACTGAGAGCAGTAAAAGACACTTCGGTGATTATTATTCTACAGAAGACACTTTCTGTTGCCCAAACCTTGTGCATTACCTTTGCTGATTTAACTGCTGGATGTCTGTGATTCCAAGAAGCTCAGCACAGCAGTATCACATAATCTCTGTTTCCCAATAAACCGAGATGATCAAAGCTGAAGGGTAACTCGTAGGTGTTCAGGGAATGTCTCACTCAGAGCTGACAGTAGACTGAGCACAGGATGCCATTGCACGCCCTGTGCCAGGGCTTCTGCCAGCCAGACTGATCAAAGGGACTGAGGTTGTACCTCTGCCCCCGCGACTCTCCTGGAGCTGGGATTCCAGCCCTGCCCACCCCAAGGCACTGAGCACTCAGAGCTTCCAGGGGTCATAAAGGCAAAACTAATTTGGTCTGAAAGTCATGCTGAGAAGACAGTGAGAGGGAGGGGCCATATTCCCAAGGCGAGGGAAACCGGCATCATCCATGGCACTGGCATCTCTGCAGGGCTGGGTCTCCCTCCCTCTGCTCTCTCCTCCACCTTCAGCAGGGCTCCCTCAGCCTTGTTACACAAGACAGCACCGGGGCAGAGAAGGGTCTTGTATAGAAAGCCTTGCTGAGGAAATTCTTTTTCTGAAGGACAGTTGCTACGTACCATAAGGGTTAACCTAGTGCCTCGGTGTGAGACAAGTTTAGGAGGAAACCTCCTGTGATGAACGTCTCCTCAGAAGAAGGCAGGTTTCAGCACTCCCTCCCCCACCAATACAGAAGGAATTTCTTGGATGAAAGTGAAAAAAGCTATTTATTTAACAAGCAGAGTGCCGGCAGGGCAAAGGAAAAAAAAAGAGTAATGTTAGATAATAAACCTCCTTGCTGCGGAGAAAGCTGGCGGATTCAGAGTTCCCTCTGTAGAGTTCCCTCTGTAGCTGGCTCGGCCCCTCCCGAGGTCCAAGGCTGGGATGCAGCATCCCCTCAGCCTCCCTGCCGGTCCACGGGTCTGATGACCTGGTTCTTGGATCACAGCTAGGCTAAAGAGTTTCAGAAGAAGAAGTTCCAGAGGATTTCGGTATGCAGTCCTGGGAAAATTTCTTGCCTCAGCCAACAGGCCGGCTAAAAGCAGGAAGGTGCTCCCTCGGCTCTGCAGCGGTGAGAATGCGGGGGAGTGTGTGAGTCCTTGAACAAAAACCACGCGAAGAATTCGCCCGGCTTCTCTCCCCCCTCTCCGGGACCCAGCTTAAAGCTATGGGACCCATTTCTGGGCATAAAGCAGATGATAGGGAAATACAGTATTATCATAAAATCACCCCAAGACACCGAGGCACTACATTATTAAGAAAAAAAAGATTAAAAATATCAGTGGAGAGATTTCCCACACCTATCTATGTGCATTTAATTTAAAAGAGCCTGTCTGGGCATGCTGTAAAGCTGGGAGAGAAAACGAGAGATTCCTCTTCCAGCTTTGGCACCGCTGCAGTTCACAGGTCAGTCCCATTCCCTCCACACTGATGGTGCGGGGGAACTGGGACCATGACCCCAAGGGTTGGGGCAGGTCAGTTTTTAAGCCCTACAAGAGGACACCAAGGGCTTGGATAATAAGCTAACATCTGTTAACATCATTTAAATACCCAAGAAAAAACCAGCAACTTTCACATTGCTGAGATATTTTTGCTGTGAATGATGAAACAGGAATGTCTTGGCTTCTGGGTCTGGGGATGCTTGTGTAACTGTGATTGGTTCTGCATCACCCTTCTGTGTCCCTCTTCTCTATCACTTCTTTCTCCAGAAATCAAAACTGAGTACAGAAATAATTGAATCTTGTAATTAAATCTCATCCTGTGGAAGGCAGTGGTTTAACTCTGATTTGTGAGTGCTGATGACACTTTGAAATAAAAAGCTCAAGCAGTATGAACATTGTGCATCCTGTACCTCAAACAGCTTTTTCAATATTAAACAGTTATTTCTACTAACAATCAATAATCATGGAATTGCTCTTGCAGGAGCAGAAGGAGTAGGGCACGAAAAGGATTGCTCCTTTTCATTTGCTCATTAAACTGCACTAAAAAAAAAAATACCGTGCCCATTTCTCTCCTTGTCGTGCCTGGCTTTACATGGATCCAGCCATGAATCTGTAAAATATCCCTGTCTAGCATTAATGGAGATAAATAAACCTCTCTCAGGTTAAAAAAAAGTACATGATCATCATCCCACAGATTTTAGTTCTATTTTTTTGGTATTTTATAGGCAGACAAAATACTGCAGTCACAGTTACAAACTTGGTATAAAATAAACTTTAAAGAAGGGGAAAGAACCCAAATCCACATCCTGGTAGCAGTGAGATATTTATAAAAATCCCCCAAGGTTATTTCCAATGAACTTTGTCCTTACCCCATATCACAAATTGCCTTGTACAGAGAAGAGGATTGGTTAAATATTTTGCAGGAAGATGAAATACTGAGTTTCTTCAAGAAACAGGAAAAGCACATGGAGACAACTGTGTGAGCCTTGTGCTGCAGCTGGATTGTCGCCGACATTGCCAACACACGGAATTTCATCACTAATCATGCAGTGTGCAGATTTTAGTTTCAGCTCTAGGTGCCAGATGATCACATCCAAACCTCAGTCTCAATGGTTTGTTGTTTGGAAAGCAGAAATGTAAAGCTCCCCTGGTTTCACGGGATAACCAAAAAACGATCCTAAAGATCAACACCAATGAATTGTTTTTTCTCCACTGAGCTCTTTTCAGAAAGCTGAATAATGAGTGACACTAAATCCCTGTCCTGTCTCCCGGCACTCTGACAGGCTGGGCAACAGCTTCACTGTTTATTTTCCCTGCAAGAACATCCCAGCAGTGCATGCATCAACAGTGTCCTTTTCTCACCTGTGTCCCAAGCGAGGGAGGCCTGACCCCACCGTGCTGCTCTGTCCCGACAGCCACGTGTGAGCAGCGTCCTCATCCCCTCCTGAGCCTGGGGAGTGTCACTCGGCTGCGGCTCAGCAGCAAAGGTCTGACAGGAACCTGGTTGGTACAAGCCTTGCACAGTCAGTGGTGTCAGTGACAGATGAGAGAGATCTCCTGTAATGCCCTCGTGGAAAGCAAAGCTCCAGTGTGAGGTCAGGCAGGATCTATCCGTGTGCTGCTGCCAGGCTGGCGGGCAGGAGCATGGGAGGGAGTCAAGGGGATGGAGCAGCAGCAATGAATAGACAACACGTGTGGGTGTCAGGATGCTGTTGGGAGCGATGAAGAGGGATGTGGAATGAAGCCCAGCAATGAAATCGGGTGGCAGTGCTCAGAGACAGCTTGTTCTCCAGGGACGCTGCCTTGTGGCTTGCATGGTGAGTGCTTGAAGCCTTACAGAATTGTTTCTCTTAGGAGGTGAAAATGATGATGTGAATCAGATCTTTCTTCAGCTCAGTCCCTCCCAGTTACAGGTGTTGAAAGTTCTGTTTCTGTAAACAAGGGAAAGGTCAGCAATAGCTAGCAGTTTCCATGCTGGCAGTTTTCAAACACACTTTCCTAGCCAGTTCTGTGCCCTGAAGCCCTTTCTATTCTCTCCTCCAGTGAGTTTTGAAGCTTTCCAGCTGCCTTCTTCCCTGAACTCAGATAAAACTGCAATGCCCCACGAGCACTGGCAGCCAGTTTCTTAGGGAAATGTCTGGGTTTGGCACAGTTATTTCTTGTTTAGTTCTTGTAAAGCAGCATTTCACCTCAGGCGACAGTCTCTTCTGTTCATACTGTTGTCACAGGAGAGTGTTCAGCGGTGCCTTTGGTTGGTCAGGATGAGGGGCACCACCTCTCCCGTTAGCCTGAGCAGGATCTTTGGTTCCCAGCACCCCACTGGTGATCATTAACCACCATTGCTTTTGTTTGGTCACATGGCTCCTTTTCCATGTGGAGGCAGACTTAAATTGTGATTTCTACCATTGCTAAGGAGCTGCATGAAAGAGGGTTCGTTGTTCAGTGGGAGACACCCATCACACTGTTACATGGCTGGAGAAACAGTGGAGTGAGAAAAGGACTTATTTTCCAAAAACGGATCTTTACCATGCCCTGTAGCTGAATTACATCTTGGAACATGCACATGAGTCACAGATAATAGATATCCTGACTTTAGAGCAGAGTTTATGACAAAATAAAGCTGAAATGTAAACCCAGTAGAGACTAAAACCCAAAGGGGACAAGCATCTGTCAGTGGCAGAAGAGCAGAAGGTAACGGAAGGTGACAGAGGGTTATGTTACAGACATGGAGGAAGGAGAAGAACCAGATCTGAGGAGCTGGAAGCGGCAGGAATTGCTGACTGATTTCCTTCTCAAAGTTCTAAGCAAACTCCAGCATATGCCAAGGCAATCAGGGACACGGAATGTAAAATTGCATTTTTTGTTGCTAAAGCCTTCATATCAATCTCTTACACCTGAATCTGTACAGATTAAACCAACAACCTGCCAGCAGCACGTAAATTACTGTGGATTTATGCCTGGGGCTGGCTGCTTCACTTCAGAACTTGCAGCAGGGATGGGAAAAGCCTAAAGCTCTTGGAGCTGGCGTGGAGTGGGGGCTGTTGGATGTGCTGTATTGAACCCCCTGACTCCTCTGGAAGTGGCTCAGCTCCACCAGAGGCAGAGGGAGTTCTGCAAGGAGCAGCGGTGAGTAGTTCTGTGCCAATCCTCCCTAATTCCTGCCTTCTGTGCTGAATCCTACAAATTGCCAAGGAAATCCTGCCTAAGGCAAGAGAGGAGATTTTGGAGGACTGGCAGATTCCTGCTGAGGCTCCCCAGAGGATGCTCAGGTGGGCCAAACAAACCCCGGGCTGCTCCGCTCAGGGGGTGCCAGGACATGTGCAGCCAGGCTGTGCAGGGCCAGGCACGTCAGGGAGCCCGCAGTGTTCCCTGTGCCAAGGCGTTGTGACAGGGTCGTGGGTTGGCAGGAACCCTCAGCCTTTGGGAAGGAAACCAAAGAAAGGAAACTAAAGCAAACCCAGAGGATTGTGTGAATTCCTGATCACCACTGAGAAGAGTTCAGAAGCGTGGGCCAGCTGAGGGACTGGATGTGCACGGTGACAGACAGATGCTTGTGTCATGGAAAAGGCATCCTGGCCTCTTTGGAAAAAGGCATCTTTTTGTTCTAGAAAGACTTCTGTGCAGAGAAGAACTGATGGGAAAACATAAGACTGCCTGAGGAACTTGGAAGGATGAGGGTGCGTGAATTGAACAGAAGGTAAGGGATTGTTCCAGCACAGGAACGGGATAGGCAGGGAGACACTGGTGACAAAGATGCTGTGTACGGATGCAAAATCCCATGGACTTAGAGTCCCCAAAGCCCATGATCTTCTGATACCACAAAACAAGCCATCATTTCCTCAAGTAGTGTCTAGCTTTGACTGTCACTTCAACTTTCACAGCGTTACAGAGGATTTAAAGCAGGAGAATAAAGTGTCACAATAATGAAAGTACAACACTTCCATGGTGAAGGGAATGCAGGAAATGGGATCAATGATGTGGCTCTGTGAGAAGGTTCTCAAAAAGTAGAAGTAAAGAAATCTGCGGGGTTCTGCCACTCTTTGCTTTGCTGCAGAAACGGCAAAGGTAGGAAAAACAACAACAAAAGTAAGAAAAAATTGAAGAAGGATTTAATTCAAGGGGAATTAAAGATATTTTAAACACTTTTGCAAAGTATATTGAGGTGAGAAGTGCTGAACTGTTCCCAGAACCACAAGTTTACCCCACCCTCCCCCTTTGCCCAAGCTCAGGCACACTTGGGCTCATTTAACCACTGTGAGAGTTTGCTGTTGTGCACACAGGGGACGTGAGAGCTGTGGGAACAGTAGGGTGAGAGACTGGGAGGATGGAAGTTGAGTGAAGTTAAGGTGATCACCCAGTGCTTTATGTTAATCCTGGGTGATCTGTGTGGAATGTTCATGGAAGCAAGAGGAAGCAGTGAGCAAAGTGACCAGAACTTCTCATATGCCAGATCTTCACTGATTCTCAAGTCCTTCATGGCAGTTCGAAGTTAGGCCTGTGCCCTCCTCTGAGATGCCTCAGTTTGCTGAGAGTGGAACAATCAGTCCCAAAGTTTAACTTTTTTCTTTCATTTCTGTCTAATTTTCTCTAGTCTTGCCAAATATTGGCATCCTGCTCTATCCCTCTTGGGGAGCCCTAGAGTCTGCATTGAGTGTTTGTGGTGAGAGACAGTCCATCAGCATTTGTGAGGTAGAGCTATTAAAACCAATATAAAAACTTAATGGCCCTTTAGTCCCCACTTCTTTTCTGAATTCTCCATCACCATAACATGTTTCCCCTCGATGGAGCAGTATTTATGCTCCGTATTTCATGCAGAAGTTGCAGACAGTTGTCAACTCAGAATGAAAGCAAGATGGCAACATTACCCATGCAAGTGCTTTAGCTAAATGCTTCCTTGATTGTTCCCAAAAGGAAAAGACAAGACAGTGTGTAGCCATAATGTTCATCTGGAAAATTTCTAATCTTTAGCTTTAGTCATACTAATTAGGAACACACTACTTATGTGACTGCTGGATGTGGATTTTTTTTCCTATTGCAGCAGTCTGTGCACATCACCCTTGGAAGGATGTGCAAATCAAGGGCAGCATTCCCAGAAAGATGCTCCAGTGTACACCCCAAGGGGTGAAATCTTGAAGAAATAATTTGCTGTCAGGCTGAACGAAATAACTCTATAATTAAACCTTAGAAATTGGTAAGTCTGCTGTGAAATGGTCTAAAATTCAGACCACTGAAGGGTTGCTAAAAGCACTCCTAACAGTGGAAATCGTTGTGTTTTTTTTAGATTTATTTTTCTATCTCTTTCTTCAGCAGATGCTCAAAGGTGTCCATTGTAGCTCAGTAAGTAAGAGAGCAGTGCTCTGGTGTGGGAACTGGCTGCATTCTGTGACTTCTTTTTTACCCTTTTTCCCCATTATTTTGCTTTTAACCTTCGCCCAAAGAAAATTCACCGGTTGGTGGGGCTAGAAGGAACATGCCCCTGTTTCCCAGGCAGGATCAGTGATTTAGGCATTAGAGAAGAACTATTAGTGTACAGGATTTGTAAGTTAGGCTGTCGGCATACCTCAGCAAGAGGCGCAATTAAAGCTCAGTCACAGCAGCATTAGATTCAGTGGCGCTGATACTCCCTGACCAGTTTGGACATGGCAGGTTGATTCCATCTTCAAGTTAAATCCCAAATGAAAGAACAGAACTTTTCTTGCTGCAAATTTCCTGAATCAGCTGCTGACCAAAGACAAGAGTCCCCAGCCAGAAAATTATCCTCCAGTCAAAATTAGTTGTTTGCTGAAGATTTTGGAGATGTCCAGCCTGCTGTGGACTATATTTAGTCACTTTCTGCTTTCCCTGTTCTCACATGTATCTCAAAATTCCTGATAAGGAATAGAAGGAAAAGAACCAAATGCCATAGAGGGAGATTATTAGCTTGGCTGAAACTAAACAAGTCTGGAAGTCTTCATTGAAACTGAGATCCCAATAACACCCTAAGGGAAAAGTTTTCCCAACACACTTAGGATACTTCAGCAACAGGAATTCCAAATAAGTCTTGGAACTGTCTGACAACCTTTGTCTGTTCAATATGAGCAGCATGTGATCCCAAGCCACGTATCAATTCAGGTTTTTGAAAAAAGACATGGCAGAGAAAGAACATTACCTCGGTTGAGGACAATGCAATCATGATATATTTGTTTCATCATGTGAAAGATGGCATGGAGTAGTTGTGCAATTAAATTCAGGAGTTCATTTCCTGATTCCTAGAGAGTTTCAGGTGCTTTTTTCTTGCCAGAGGGAATTAGGCTGTAGATTCCATTTCACATTCAAAAGAGCTGAACAGTTTGGTTCTAGCACATACCTGGATGAGATCAATGAGAGCTCCATCACATTTTAGTCTAGCAATGAGTCGCTGAGTGGCTTGAGCCACTTGCTTATCATTTTCATCTTGCATGCATCACTGTATTTTGTTTGCCTTTGTAACCCAGGATGGAGAGTCTTGTTAGAGTGATGTCCTTGTAGCTCAGCTAAGTTTGGGTAAAGCCTCAAATCACATCACCTAGGAGGAGCTGCTCTTCAAAGGAAATACAAACTGGCTGGAGAGCCTGTATGCAGAGTAACATAAATCATCAGAGAGCCTTTAACTTGCTTTTATAACCTACAGAGACAGAGAACTGTTGCAAATCCATGGAATGCTGTTGCACAGAAGGGAATAATCTGTTCTGTTGGCTCATACTGAATTGGGTAAGACAAGATATAATGTGGGTAAACTGCAGTGAGAATGATTAAAGCAAGACATAAAATAAAAAAAAAGTATTGGCAAAGGACAGTGAAAGCCTTGGAATAGATTGTCTGGGGAGGTGGTGAAGTCTGTTCCTGGACGTCTTTAAGAGCAGGTCAGGAGTGCTTGGTTTTGATTAGACTTGGTTTGTGGTAAAAAGATCGATTATTTGTTCTCTGAGGCCCCTTCTGCTTTCTGTGAATCTGTTGTTTATCTTCCAGGATTGGAGTCCTGTGTCCTGTGCTCTTGGTGTGCTGCAGGAGGCTCAGCAAGGAGTGTGAACCCACTCTTCCAACCACTGTGGTGTAGCAAATGCTACAAGGGTGAATTTTCATTGTTTACAAACTCTACAAGAATGGAGTCTGAGGAATTTCCAATGAAGTCGTCAAGGATCTCATGCATAAGATGTTCCAGACTCAACAGAAATAGATTACCTTAGATGTTTCTATGAAACCTTGAAATCATGCGTGTTTTTTCCTTTCTCTGCTAGTGCTGGCAAATGTCATTATTCATTTTCTTGAATGGTCTTGTCAGGTTTTTTGTCTCCTTTGAAATCCTGATGCATCTTAAATCCCACTCCCCCTGTGCAGCAGTGCTGTCAGAGTACTTCCTGTGATCTTCCTGGTTGTTACACATTTCTTAGGGGCACCCTACTTAACTTTGTCAGGGGCTGTTGTGTGTTCTGTACAGTCAGTACGGACTGGCTGGACTCTGTACAGGTTTCTCCTTGATGGTGATGTAATATTCATTCTCAACAGATGAGAGCCTCAGTCACTTGGTTGCAATACTGAGTGATGTGTGCACCCAGGGACAGCTCACCTTAATCTCTAATCCCTTGTTTTACTGACCAGGACAGAGAAAAGTCACGTTCTTATTTCCCTTCAAAGAAGCAAGTGAGGCAGATCGGTAGCACAAGGATGGAGGTGCATAACAGAGCACTGTTGAAAGGTGGAAGAACAAGAAAAAATGAAAAGAGGAAAAGAAACGCACTCTGTTCTTCTGTCAGGCCACAAGGTTAATCCAGGTGCTATGGTACTGGCTTGGATAGAAACCTTTGGCAGACCTGTCTCCAATCTCAGCTGCACCACTCGGTCTGTTGCCTTCCACTGTCCCTAGGAATTTGTATCACTTGTTTGCTCATGGATTTGAAATTGAAAATTTACCAGTTATGTAAGAAATGGGACAGAATGAACTCTGTAGTGTGGCCAGTGAAACAGGAACCAAGAAAGCATCTAAAAGGCATCTACCAGACTTCTCAGGCAGAGGTTTATTCCATGTCAGCCCATCCTATCCCATCCCATTCCAAAAGCTGAAGAAAAAATCAGCATAGCCAAAAATCTGAATGACAATAATGACCATAACCCCCCTGATAGCCCTAGGACAGGCCCTTCTAGCACCGACACAGCCGAGCCGAGTGTGCTGTGGAAAACATTCCTGTTCTGTGCACTGGCCAAATCGCTTTTTGAAATGACCTTTTGTTGCAAACCATGTCTGCTATGTAAAAAGGAAATTAAAAATAAATAAAAGTTTGCAGTGGTTAGTTGATCAAAGCTTTTGTTTGCCCCTGTGGTCTCAGCAGAAAGCAATGTTACGGCCTCAGACTGGATGGATTTGTTTGGTGAGATCTGATGGAAACTGATAACTTTGCAGCCCTAGAAACCAAGGAGAAAAAATGTAGATGGCTATCTGGGTTCTGCTTTTGGGTATTTTCCCCACAGTGTTTTTTTCTTGTAATTGTGAGATATGACTTTCGTATGTCCCATATGAAAACTTCTTAGCGGGTGTTAGGCAATAGTGACTTGTATAAGAAACAAGATTAGAAATGGCATTAAATGGTGTCATAACTCTCTCTTGAGCCATTGTTCCAACATGTTTATCTTAGAAGTGGATTTAGTAATTAAAATTCAAACTGGGGTAGGTGTTGAAAAAGAATCTTGGGATGTCAGGGAAGTCAAACAACAGAGCTGCATCCAAAGTTCAGGCTGCCATATGGGCCAGAGGTACCTGAGTTATCTTTAAACTCAGTAGTTTGAGGGCTAAAAGAAAGAAACCTCTGTGCAGAAATGTGCCCTGTGCCTCTTCCAGTAGGAATAGAAAGGGGGGGAGAAAACAACCCAATCCTTTTCTGTGATGGTGCTGGATGAATTTTTGATTGGGGTGGTATGAAATGGTGGTGGAAATTGCAAAGAAGAGTTCCTAATGACTTGTGATGTCCCTTGCATTTTCTCTTCCTGGGAATTTGAATAAGCAGTTTGTGCTTTTATTCTTGACTGGAAAGCCTTGGAGCAAGGACTGTGCACTTTTAAAAGGCATAAAGTAATTGAGCCAGTTCCACAAAACAATGATGATGCTGGAGTTTCTGTTGCAGTACACACCTGGTGGGCAGGAATGGGGGCTCTGCAGGAAGAGAAACGTGAATATCTGACTCTGATGCTGGTGTCCTGGGAGTTTTCATTTGTAGTTTTGCTTTTTATCAAGAAAAACATGCTAATAGAATTCCCTGTAAGATCACTATGGCCAACTTGTCAGAAAGATTCAGTAGTCCCTCATTGTCACCACCTTCCACCCTTGTACCATTGGAAAATTTTTTACCCTGTACAGCTGCAAAAGCTAGCAAGAACTGTATGTGGGAAGGGCATATCTGGGTGAGCGTGGCAGGGAAAATAATAGTTCTTGCTCCCAGATAGCCTTGTGACTCTCTGAGCACGTCAGGAAACTGAGCTCTCTGACAGTCTGGCTTTAATCTGTGAGTGTATTCACTACCAGAAGTGAGATGATGGTTTTTTTATCTTTTAATATGGGGAGAGGAAACAGAGGGAAAGAATAAGTATGGAGTACTGTGCAGGTGGAGGAATGAACCTCTGTGTGTGTGTGGAAGAGACATGCACTATCCTGATGAAAGAGAGACTCTTGCTGGCTGACAACAGGGAATGCTTTCTCCAGTACAAGGAACTTAGGGAGCAGCACCTGATCCCTGATGAGGTCAGAGGGTCAAAGCCCAACTAATCTAATGGAAAAGAAGTGGAAGTACCCAGTCACCAAGCCTGTCAGCTCTGCCCCACAGAGTGGTATGAAAGCACAGGCAGAGGAGGGGCAGAGTCACACAGATGCACTGCAAGGGGACTGCGAAGGGAAGGGAGCTGCTGCTGTCCTGCCACAACACCTCACCCCGTGCCCCAGATAAATGGGTTTGTGTTTTCAGTTCACTTCTCAGGCAATTATTGCTTCCCCCACAAGAATGAGCAGAAGCTGGAGGATACATTACCTGGGTAGCCAGAGCTGAGAGTGGATGGGCTTGGGCGGATTGTCCCTGGGACAGAGGCACTTCTGTTACAGGATAACTCTCTGAGCAAGGCAGTACCAGGAGTGGGAGACTCACGTACAGCAGCAGCGGGCCTGTGGGAGCCATGAGTGTCTGTCTGTGTGCAACAGGCACGTGTTAAAGGGGGACTGATACCAAGCTGCAGCTCACATCTGCATATCCAGTGCAGGTCCATGCAGAGTTCACCAGAACTTTGGCCCAAAGCAACCAAAACTCCTATCTCAGAGCTACATCTCTACAGAGAATCCTGGAGAGAACAGCCTGTTCCATCCCCAGTGCCCAGCAGAGGCATAATGAAATGCCAGGGCTGAAACCTCGAGTTATAAAACTGCAATCAAGGAACATAACCCTGGTTTTTAAAGGTGGGGTGGGCAGCCAATGCAACGGGCTCTCAGGAGAAAGGCTGTAAATCTTTCAGCACTTCAGGTAAGTAAATTAGGACTGGAAGCTTTTATGAAAGATTTCTAGTTCCATGAGCAGTTATCAAACTTGAAGAGAGTTTATTAGCACTGCAAGGCAGCCTGTATCCTAATAGCATTCAGTGCAGGTGTTACCGGGCCAAATTGCCATGGCTTGCATTTCAGGGGTCAAACTAGATCCTGGCAGTGGCCTCCCTTAGCCTTGAAGGATACAGGAGAGATGTGGGAGAGGCAAGATGCAAAGGGCTGCTTGTTTAGGCAAGGACCATCCTCTTACCACACAGAGATTTTCGCCACCCTTGTGGGACATTCAGGGAATGTGATAATGGATTCACCACCACTGTGTGAATAAATAGAGCCAGTTAGCAAAACCCCACGGAACACTTGCAACACATTCTGGTTCCTGTAACAGGATATTAATGACGGTGTTAATTAAGCAGTGTGGAAGCAGCTTACAGTGTCATAGACACAGAAAATTACAGTGGCAGGACATTGAAATATTCCTACCCACAATGCTTTTTGTGCAAGCTCTGTCACTTTGATGACATTTACCTTGTGTTTTACTGTTTGCTAAGGAGACTGAATTTGATGATTCTCCGAGGAGCCTCAGAGGACCATGATGACCCAGGTGACTTAAATTTCTTTACACTGTGTTAGAAGAAATGAACTCCTCAAAAGAAACTCTCCTCTCTCTGGCCAGGCATGATTGGTCAACCAACCACATGCATGGGTCATTAACATACAAAAACTGGGGATTTCAAACCTCACAGTCTTAAGGCAATTGGCTGGGGAAGAACAGATGTTGCCCTTACCTCATGCAACAATTTGTACCTGCATGTTTTGGAGCCAGTGGAAATAGTGTATTAGTCATTCTCAAAAACTGTTTGGTACAAGAAGAAAGAAAGTATTTCCCAGTATTTTACTGTCTAGATCACTGCAAGCATTTGTCCATTTTTAGAACGCATTTTTCAGCGACTATTAAGAACTCCTGCCTTGATGCATTTCCTCTGTGGCTGTGTTTGGAGCGTGGGCTGGCTGATGTTGAGCAGGGGCAGGGAAGGCAGCAGAGTTACAGCATTTGGAAATACAGAGAACCTGTGAAATCATCCATTCTTCCATCCGCCTATCCATACATAACATTGTGATGTTCACTTCTGAAAGGTTGCTGGATGGATTTTTCAACCACTTTCAATAAGAGATAACTCCACTGTCTTAGAAACACATTGCTATGAAGAGTTTCTAGTATTCCATCCTAACAGTCTTATCTAGAAGAGAAGAAATTAATCTTCCATCCACTGGGTGATTTCAGTGCACAGTGGCCAGGAAACACTGATTGCCTGCGTTGTTGCCCCGAGAGAGTCTCAGGAGAAGCCCTCTGAGAGCACTCAGAGGTGGGAAGAGGTGTCAGAGAATGATGAATATGCTCCATTTTCTATGTTATTTAATGGGCTGAAGAGTCATGATTTCATCCCAGTTCACAACATTTGAGTGGTCATTTAGGAAAGGTTGAAAACTGATGGGTTTTGCTACTGTGGGTTTTCTTTAATGGTGTCAGCACATTTCCTTGGAGCCACATCTCTGAGCTGTGTGGATGGATAGTGGAGAACGTTTTGTTTATATTTAGACTTGTTCCAGCCATGAAATTAGTAGAATAAATAAAGATAGAAGTACAAAGATTAGAGAGGTTTTAATTTGGTACAGGCACCATTAACAGTTTATTTACTTTGTGTTCTTGGAAGTTGAGCTGTCTCTTGATAACTAAAAATGCTCCAGAACAGCTGCAGGGATCAACGGGAAGAGGAAGACAGAGCCAAAAGCAGTAGAAACCAGGTAGCCTGGGACAGGTATAGCAGTCAGGATCAACAGGCCGTGTTGGTTTTGGGTGATGTGGATGGATATTTGCAGATCCCACAGAGAGGAAGTCAGCCATGAGCAGCATCAGGAGGGTCTCTGATGTTGTTTTGCGGCTTATTACCAGAGTAAAACCAAATTAAATAGTGCCATATAGTTGGTTACAACACTGTCCTCTGGAAAATGTGTTAGAAAGCACTTCCTCAGCCATGACAGGGGTTAAGACAGAGTGAATTCAGCATGAGCTCCAAATGTGTGCATGATTTCTATGTCCTTCCCTGAGACTGAGGAATGTTTGCATTTGCAGGAGTCCAGGTGAGTCAAACTGGGGATGCTTCCAGGAACTTCTTTCTGAACTCAAGATTTCAGCCCTCAGTGCTTTGGGGAGAAGACCCAGCATCGCTTCCACTGGAGGCAGAGCGTTCACAGCATCCTAAAACATTCCAGTGAACCATCTCAAATTCACCTTCACAGGTTCTCACACCTGCACTGATGTACCTTTCCTACACAATAGTCCTGACCTGAATAAAGCATTTTACTAAGGCAAAACCAAAACTGGTTTATCAGGTTGGTCAGTGGCTGCTGGTGCCCGCAGCGCTGGCTCATGCCTGCTTTGCTGCAGTTCGATGCCAATGCACCTGTATCCTGAGTGGGAAGGAGAGGAGGCTTTCCCTACCTGTGCCACCGGATCACTCCTTCACCTCTGCTCATTTCCATGACTCAATTATCTCCCACATTCCAAGGGAAGTATTTCCCCAAATCATTCAAAGGATGAGGAGCTGGTTCAAGTTTGTGAAGTACTTTGTCATTCTGGTTGGAAAATCTCTGCAGAAGAGTTGATGCACAAAACAAATGGTTTTTAGAGTTGTACTCCCTAAAATCACATGACTTTTGATTTTTTTTTCTGTGTTTATTTCTGTATTTATTGCACATATTCATCAAGCTGTATTTAGAAAGTCTGATATAATCACACTCATGATGGTGAGATGTGATATTTTCCTGGTGCTTCATTTTATTATCCTTTGCAGACAGCAGAAAGAAATGCCAGCTCAGTCCTAGCTTTAGAACAAGTTTTGCTTTTGTTTTCAGTCACACTAACATTTTCCTCCACTTAATGTTCTCTTTTCCCAGCCTCAAGAAGATATCAATAAAAGTTAGTTGTCAAGGCTTCTTTCCATCCATAAGGAATTCCAGGAAGCTCTCCCATGAGACCTGGGGGTGGTGCTGGTTCTGGTATCTTTCTTTCAAGAATTAAAATCTTTTCCAACTTGACTATATAAAGGATTGTCCGAGTGCAGCTTTGGGTGCTCATGGAAACATACTGCCAGGTAGGAACAGACCACTGGAACTCAGCGCCAGGCCCAGGACCTGGAGAACTGCAATCATGTGGAATAGCTGTGATGCTTCCATTAATGTGTTTAGGAGTCATTGAGTAAATTTTATCCCTGATTTACAGCTTGACCAAGGAAGACTGTGGAGAAACTGCATGAGAAGTTTTAACTCTGGTGAATGCTTGGAAAATAATTAGAGCATATGCTGGGACCTTGCAGTTCTCTGGCTTTTGGGTTTGCTATTCATGTGAAGACTTGTCCAATACTTGGTGAGCACCTTGAGCTTTGAGATTTTTGCCAGAAAAATCCCAACAAAGAAATTTCTTTCTCTTCAGTGCTTGGCAGCTCTCTGACAGGTAATGTTCTGTCTATTCTTCTTGTCTGTCTCAGAACAACCCCAAGCTGGTGATTCAGCAGTGTGTAAAACAGGAAGTTTCTTTAGACAGCCGGAGGTCTTTGCAGGTTCCAGTGAATATCCAGATCCTTGCCAAGGGCACAGTTTGCTGTTGGTACTTCTCCAGTCACTTCAGTGCTGGGTTTTGATTGATTACTGCTTGCAGCCCAGAAAAAGGAGAGATTGCAATTGCCAAAGAGACTTCATTAACTTAAAAGCACAAGTTGATGAATCAAAGCTACACACAATAACTTTTTCCTAATGATCCAAACATCTTAAAACTCAAATTCCCTTTCATCATAGAACTTCTCTACCAACACTTTCCCAAGCCAATGATTGAACTCTCTCCATGGAAAGCAGTACAGCTGACATGATCAGTCCTGGGGAACTCACCGCCACAATTAATCAGCCACGGATCCGTCATTCCAGAGGTTCAAGGAGGAGGTTATTAATTAATTTGTTCTGTACTTTGCCTGAGATTATCCTAGGTGATTTTGGCCATCTTTCCAGCCTCCAGTTTTCCAAACTGACAAAAATCTTGGAGATAGATGGGTGTTGTTATCTCCTGCTGCTGCTGAGACATCAGCTCCTGTTTCACTCCAACATTCAGATGGTTTTGACGCCAGCACTGTTTCTTGCTTTGCAGCAGAGAGAATATTCAATCTTGCTTATTCTCTTTATATTATAAAGGCCATAATATCTCCAAGGATGGAGCTTCCACAGCCTCTCATGGCAAGTTGTTCCAGTGTTTGATCATCCTTAAACAGCTTTTACTTAGGTATAAATGTACATCAGATATAAGCTCACACCTTCTCTCCATGTCCAGTCATGGAGGACAAGATGGAGACAAATGAGCAGCACTTCTCCCTTATCCCTCATCCCTGTGCTGTGGCCCAGGCACCAGGCATCTGCTCTCTTACTTTGCTTATTTGCCTGCCGTTGCCACTAACACTAGAGACAAGATGTCAGCAGACATTTCACCAGACATCTTGAGGCAGAAAACAAGCAGAGGAGTACTGAACTTCTCAAGTCTTTGAAATTAAGAAATATAGAGGCAGTTAAAAAACACCAACAACCCAAAGACACGATGTATGGGCTTGCAGGCTTGCCACAGCACTGTGATCATTTAAACAGCTTTATTTATTACCAGCATCTTGGAAGGAAAGACAAACGTGTAAGCCAGAGGATGATTAAAGAGTGAGCTGGGGAAGTTAAACTGCTTCAGAATACATTTGAGTAATGAACAGCATTTATCATGTCTGTTTAAAGGCAAGCTAATAAGGACAAAGGGTAAATCTTCACCAACAATTAACTATGGGTTCTGGGTTGTGTTTGTGCCTGTGTCACCCAGCTCTCTAACGTAAGCTCTCTGTACTTGCTTGCCAGAACAAGTACTTTCCAAGCCCATGATTTCTGCTCAGGCAGGAGGTAGATCTACACTCAGCTGTCGTACTCAGCTGTCGTGCACAGCTGCAGAGTGTCAATATGCACAGTGCTGGCAAACACAGATAGTTCTTCCCAAGAAAAACTTACTCCAAGCTAAATTCACTACTCTGATACCTTCTTATCTTCTGCCAGCATCAGTTCTCTCCCAGATTCCAGCCTCAACTGCCGCTCTGCCTACCTGGGGTTTAGCTGCTTGTACATCCCTGTGGTGCATTAAATGCTTCTTTCCCTCCAAGTCCAGACTGGGTTTGCAGATCCAGACTGGTTCCTTCTTTTCATCATCACCGGGGGCTTTCACTATGCTGCATGAGGAGCCAGAGCTGGGACAGTATGTGAAGGAACACAGCACGTCTCTTGCTTCTGGTCACAGCTGCCCCAGCTGCCCCAGCAGCCCCACTGCCTCCTTGTTTGCAAAGAGTGCTCAGAACTGGGCATGGCTTGGTTGGAGAGCACAGGGAGAGAGTCTCCAGTATAGCTCTCCTGAAAGGCAAGGGACACAAACTAGAGGTGTGATGATGCACAAGATATGTCCTTACTGTGCAGGATCAATACTCCACCTCAGTCCACTTCAATTTCCTCACTAAATTCTTCCCTGAGAGGAAACAGTTCATAAAGCTGTGTCATTTTGCACAGAGGGACCTGTGTCATTGTGCACAACCTGCCCGGTGTTGTTGAGGGCTGTGGCAATAACACACACTCGCACATAATTATTTTTGTTATGAGATCTCAAAGATAACTGAGATTAGTTACCAGTGCATGTTCAGCCATTAAGAGCGATATCTTTACCTACATCTGAGTGGGTTTTGACAAGTGCTCTCACTCACCACAGAGTTAGGAGTTGTCAAGACCAGAAATAAATTATGTTGATGTGCAAACTCCTCAGCAGAGAAGTCGCAGCTCACCATGTAACATGCAAACAAGAAAACGGTTTCCATAACCTGCTGCCTACCTGGCAGAGATGAAGCCACGAAGCCACCTGTGCACGGTACCAGCCACTGTCAGCTCTAGGGGAATATCACTCATGTCTCTACCTTGCTTCACAACCTCTTTTATGCCTCACTGTTGATGAAGCTCTTGAACAAAATCCTTCTGTTCACATTTTAAAATCAGTGTGTAATTACTGAGCTGTGTCAGCTGTCACCAGACAGCCCGGCTGCTGCAGAACAGCCTGGAGATGGTGTTTCTTAGAGAGGGTCAGAGCCACAGAATTTGCAATTGGACTCCTCCAGAGTTCAAGTCAAGGGCTTCCTTGGTTCTCAGTATGGATTAGTTCAGAGGTGTGTGATTTCAGTTTCCATTTGAGGCTCTGTGAACGATGTCCCTCGTAATCTCCTCAGCAGGATTTGCTGTATGTGCTCAGGCAGCAGCAAATATTTCCCTGTCTGAATTTCTGGATTTGTTTTCGCTGTTCAAACTTTGATCTACTTCTCCAACTCTGGCCATCTGTTTTCCTTTCTCTCCCTCTTTTCCTTTGACTTGCACTATTACCTACTGAATTTACAGCCTGTTTATGTTGGTCATCAGCCTCAGAACCTGTCCAGGGCTCCCATCCTCTAAGCACTTGGATGAATCACTCTTCTTTGCAAGATTCTATCTGTTGTCAGTATTCCAAACTAACAACCAAACTGTAAAGTTTTACTCACCCTGTTGAATTTAGCGGCCATTTTGCAGTGACTGCAACCCAGACAAATTACAGTATTTACATATCTATTTATTTGACTTCATTCCTGACCTTGGGGTGGATACTTTCTGCTGTTTCTTCCAGAAGTTTAAGTGGGAATCCAGTACAAAATTAGAAACTGCATTCCATATACATCATTTCCCTGACCACACTAGTATTTTTCATTTAAGGGTCTGACCAGAAAGGTCTTCTGTTTGCCTCTGTAATTGCATGTACCTCACAGGACCCTGGGGAACTGTGTTCTGACTCCTGACAGGAGAGCATTGAGTACATGACCTTGGTACCTTGCTTTTTTGGTCAGCATTTTAATTCCAGTGCTGGGTCAGGCATCTGAGGATCAAAACCCTCAGGCTTTTGTCTTCAATGTGATACAGAAGTAATGATGCTGCACTGGTGGAGGGAGTAGAAGGCCTGCTTGATCTACACTGTATTGTCAAACGTCTCTTTCCTACTGTTGGTTTGTCACATGTGGCTTCTATAGGAATTCATGAGTGCGTCACCAGCTCTGAGCTTCGCAGAACTGCTGGACAGCAGAGAGTTTTAGAAATCCCCTGAAGTCAAGAGGATTTTGCAACATACAACCTTTGCAAAGGAACATGGCCTTAACTTGCATTCACCTAATTTCTTAAGCAAAACGACAGCAGAGGGGGAAAAAAATCCGTAATCACATCTTTGTGTAGCACATGTGGCCCATTCCTGCCTGGTTTGACAGGGAAAAAAGGCATTGGCTGGAATTCACTCCAGAGTCAGAGAACATGAAATAGGAAACATGGACTCATTTTTAACAGCAAAGTGATTAAACCCTGGAACAGACACCCCAACAAAGAACCAGTCTTTCATTCTTGGTGCCACATTCTCACTAGGTTTCTTTCTGGACCATGGGTTGAACTTGATAATGTAAGGTATTTCCTCAAATATGATTTGTTGAGCTCCATAGGATGTAAAGAATATCCCTTAAAGATTAGGATTTTATGGTTTACCATTATGAGAGCAGAATATTCTGAGTCCCAACATTTCAAATCACTTAATTCAACATTAGCACTTTCTTGTTTCTTGCAGGTGGACAACCACATTTGCAGAAGCCTGGGCATAGCTGGAGAGGGAAACAAGTTCCTGGAGCAGCCTGGAGGCCCTCTGGGTGTTTGGGGAGCTGCGAGAGGGGACAGGAGTTCTCACAGGGTTCTGTCTCCTGCAGAGACTGGTGGTGTCAGTTGGGACCAGCTCACTTACAGTTCTCTTCCCTTGATGTAGGTAGAAGAAACCATGTGTCTGGAGAAGAACGAGCATTCAAATATCTGATAAACTTTTCTGCCTACTCCTGCCAAAGCTTGACAGGAGCTGCTCAGCTCTTCTCTCTTTTATTTCCAGTTTCTGCTGAGGGCATCTCAGAACATTTCCCCGCCAATCCTGTTTTCATCCCAACTATCATGAGCTCCACAGCTGGCTGAACTGCAGTTAGAGTTGATCTAAGACTATATTTAAACAGCAGTGACATTTCTGCATAGGGTCCTCACTTAGAGAAGTAAATTAGTCTCAGGTCTGTGTGCAACCACCTGGCTGGGTCAGAGAGAAGGCTCGTGTGCCCGAGTCCATCATCCTTGGTAGAACTCACTGTCATCGTGGCTGACAGAAGCTGCTGCTGTACCAAACCATCCCTGGGGATAATCTCTGTCTATGCTCACTCTCTGTTCCCCCTGAGGTCCATGAAGCTGAAATCCAACTTCTTTTGAGTTCCTGAAGGAAAACCAAATTTTCTGGGGAAATTCAGATCCTATAAGAAAATAAACATATGGGTAGGGTTAGGGTTAACACATACATGTGACATATTCAGGTCTGTGATGTGTGTAGGATGTGTACAAGAACTTGTGCTGCTTTCTCCTGCTTACATTGGCTGTTGGGAATTAGACCAGGGATTAAGGGAGGGTGTAAAGGCTGGAAATCCTGCTCAGGAGAGAGCCTGTCAGGAAATTACCATTCTTGGAGTGTTCCCTTGTACAGTATCCACGTGAGGCATCCCCAGCACCCACATGCATCTCTCACCATCGGCTGCTCCTTCTCTTGTTTATTTCCATAAAAATGTCTTTCTTGCTCCTTCGCTCCCTGTTCCTGCCTCATGGCCTTGCAGTGACTGCAGGCTGCCTTGACAGAAATCTCTGGCTGGAATGATGTGCTTTGCCAAGGTTGTCTTTATTTAGACAAGGTTTCTGCTTTCTGAATTCTCTTGTGGGAATGGAGGGATCATAAAGCAACTGCTGCACCCCACAAGTGGCGTTCAGGGGAAAGGACCTGTGATATTCCTACCTTGTTCAGCGCCTTCTCTCAGCTTTTTACAGGGAAAGCAGGAACTTCTGAATAGTTGAGCAATGTAGTAGACAATAAGGATTTTTCTGCTTTGAATATAAGCATGTCTACCACTGGGGACAATCCCTGCTACCAAGATAGTCAGGGCAGTGGCTGTCTCAGAAATCCCAAGTCACTCCTTCCCAGAGCAGATGCAAAGAAACTGTGGGTTGGGTTTTTCCTCCCTTCACCGTGCACCAGAACACAGCAGACTGCAACACAGATAGTGTGGCACTGAGCAGGGTGTTGTGTTAGTGTTCGAGGAGAGCCTCACCCAGGTCAGCCCTCCCCAGGCACTGTACCTGCAGACAGACAGCATTTATCCAGAGGAGCTGGCACTCAGGCACAGGAAAGGTCACGAACTGGGGATTAGGGAGCAACAGAAAGCAGATTTTCCCAGGCCTGTGACAAAGCCCGGAACAGAGTTCTGGTTCCTGGTAAACTAAGAACCTTTCCTAAATTTATATTAATTGGGCATAATATATTGACCTGGGTTTACTATAGGAAAACTCTGTACATATTGGTAACATTTTCATGCTGGGTGTCAAGCCTAACACAAGGAGCTGAGATATGAACCAAAGTGTGCATAACAGAACACTTATTTATTTTAACTGGAAACAGAACTCAGAATTGTGATCCTGCCCCTCAGTGTGGGCTGTGCAAGCTGCTGAGCCTGGGCAGGAGAAGGGTCAGAGCACGGGTATCGAGTTCATTTCACCACGCAGAGGGATTTGGATGAATATTTCATCAGTTTAGAAAGGTCTTGACAAATTGGGATGTTTAAAAATACTGGTTATTGTAAAAGAGGTCAGCATCTACTTAGAGTAGAGTAGATTTCATGGGCTTTCAACCAGGTAAAATCAGGCATTGCACCTTGTTTGGGTGCTGTGACAGTCCCCTGTGGTTCACCAAGTCTTCCTTTCAGGGAGGGGGGAAATGGCAGACTCAGACATAACAGATGGATTTGGTCAGGAAAGGATTTAAATCAGCCTAAAAACGTTGCCAATGATGTTGCCTATTTCAGATTTTATGTGCTCAAGAGAGATATTTTACGGTAGACAAGTAATTCCTAACTCTGGAGCAGGATCTGAACAATGGGGTAGAACTGCTGCGCCACCACTCCCTGGTAAAACGTCTGCACCCTCGCACCTTGCCCGAGGTGGAATTTGTAAATATCCCTGGCAGAATCAGCCTTCCTGCCATGCTGATGTGATTTATGAGACACAAATTCATCCCAGGCAATCCATAAGCATGAGTGTGCACATCACTGAGGGACAAAGTCACAGTTGTACAGTCACAATACCTCACAGAGCTGGGACTCCCCTGAAATAGACAATTTTCTCAGCTGCATGCACAAGCCAAAGTACAAGAGCTGTTTTTACCATTAGCTTTGCCGTAGCTTAGTGGTTGGACTCGTTATGTGCATGACTTTGCTTTTAAATGCTCCTAAATTGAGGCTTGTCACATGCTGGGTGATTATTTTCTGAGGGCTAACTAGACTTTGGGGTATGACTCAGTGTCTCCTTATCTCTTATTCTACGCTAGAACTGGCCCCACTCAGTGTGAACCTGTGGACTTGTTTGAAAACTTGAAATATTTGAATGCCTAAAAGATTGAAACACTTCACATTTCAATCCTACACCTTAGACTCGGCTGGAACCTCTGCCGAAAGATGAAGTTTGTGTTCAGAATCCTGATTCATCCCTGTGGGTGTGGCACTTGAGGACAGGGTTTACTGGTGAACATGGTGGTGATGCTGGGTTGATGGTTGGGCTTCATGGTCTTAAAGACCTTTTCCAGTCTGAACAATTCCATGATTTTGTGATTCTGTGTGAGATTGTCCATTCTCTGTTCTAACAACATTGACTTCAGTGTGTGTGCCCAGTTTCCAAACACACTGCGATTACTGGGCCTCAAAATTGCTCTTCTAAATCTAGAACTACATTTGGTGATAGCTGTGCAAAAAATGATTCCTGATAAATTGGTTGGCAGTTAAGTCCAGCAAATTCCATGCAGATGGATTCAGTACAAGCAGCCTGCACAGCTGTGAGCCTGTAAGTGTGGAGGGAGGGAGAGAAGGAGCCCCTGTGCCCTGGCAGGATGGTTGGAGAACGTTCCTTGCTAACCTGAAGCACTCTATCCCAGGTGCTCCCATGTCTCTGCATTCAGGTGCTCTCCTTACTTCTGTTCTTCAGTGCTGACTGGATCATACTGGGCAAATCCCTGTGACAGGTGAGACTGCTGGGGACAGGGAGGAGCTGTTTGGGTGCCAGGAATGTGCAAGTTGGCTGAAGTACCAAATCCATCAGCTGCACGCCCCAACCCAGCACTGACCTCGGCACTGCAAACTCAGGCTGCTTTAGCTGACTGAAAAGAATGCCGAGGTGAGCAGGGGTTGTGGGAGCTCCCAGGGGCATGCTTTGGGTTTGGTGAGGGGCAACTTTGTGAAAGGCCAAGGCGAGGGCGGTGTTTGGAGACAGGAAGGAGCTGAAGCACATTCAGCCTGAGATGGGGCTGGCCAGGGTGAGTCACCTGCCAGGAACACTGCAGCCATCCCAGCACACGCTGACAGAGCCTGGGGCTGGCCTAGCCACTGCGGGAGGGCTGGGACAAGGCCAAGCCTGTCTAATGAGAGCTCAGAGCTGACCAGCATCAGTAAGAAATGCTTTGCTTGATGCTAGAAATACCTATGAAAAACTTCCCATCCATTGGTGTCAAACAGAAAAGACCCCGATCACAGCATGGTAAGGGACAGGTACAGTGGGCAGCTCTGGTAATGTGGATTTGCTGCACAGAAAAGTCTCTTTAGAAGGTCTCACTGAGAAACTTCCAGAGTGGATAAAACCTAAAAACACTGAAAATGGAAAGCAGTAATTGCTAACCACTCTGTTATTCGTTACCCTCCCTCCGTACAAATACTCACTGCTTCCTCTATTCACTTGGATCCTTGAGCAGAATTTCAGTTGCATCTGTTAGTTTTTTAAGCACAAAAAATAGTTTTAAACCTTTTTGTAAGTGTCCGAACGGACTGTTGTGCTTTACACACATAGGCAGCAGTTCCTGCATTCACACCACAAAGGAACCAGAAGGCAGACAGGGAAACGAGCTGGAATAACAAGAGCTGATATCCTTGCTGTCTGCTGGATGCCGGCCAAAAACCCAAAGCCACCCACCACAGACTGTGAGGTATGAGAATTGTTGCTGCTGCAGCAGCGCTGGGGAGGCCGAGCACGCCCGAGCTCCCCTCGCTGCTCTGCCTCTGTCTGTCCGCCAGGGTCACTCACTCTGATCCCAGCCAAAATACTGGCAGGCCATAGATGCTTAATGCAGATCCTGCAGTCTAACGAGGGGAAAGTTCCAGCTCTCTCAGCTACCTTCTAACTAGGATGAATCCTCATCTGACCGGAAAGTTCCTTTGGGCATGTGTGAGTCTGGCTGTGGGCAAGACTAACTGACCCAGGCCAAGGAGCTGAGGCGCTGCAGAACTGAAAATCAAACAGCATCTCTGTCGATGTCTGAAGTGCTGCCAGTGGTGCTGGTTCTGCTGAGTGACATCTCAGCTCAGTGCAAGTGTGTGCTCGGGCAGGACAGTGATGGCACTTGCCTTGTTCCACTATTACTGGCTTTATGACTGATATACTTGTAATTATTTCCTGACCTGGGGGCATCAAGCCTGGAAGAGAGGGCCACATCACTGCTTAGGTACTAACCTTGCTGGTTATACAAAAAAGGGAACAGCTCCCACTGTTCCTGCTGATTTCTTTTCCTAGAAATGAAGGCAAGATTTGTAGAGAAAACAAACTGTGTTGATAGTCTCAAGGACAGGAGCACAGCTGAGTTCACGGGGCCCAGGATTCTGGCCCTGGTTCCACTGCTGTTCAGGAATTCTCTTCAGTAACAACTGAATAAACCTCAGACTCCTCCTGCTCTCTTTCCTGCTGCTTTGGCCCATTCTCCATTTTTTAAATGGTCCAAATGACTCCTAAGTTGCATTATATGTCTTTAGTTATTTTACTTCTCTGCAGTTGCAATCTCTTATTGCCACAGATTCCCTGAGCTCAGGGGTCTCTGGGAGCTGCTCTGACAGCTCCCACAGGCTCAGCGATGCCTGCTTGTCCTTGGGAACATGCAGTCAGTGATTTGGCCGCTGAATTAAAACCCTCACGCACTGCTTTGCTTTTTTTTTACTGTTTTGGGTACAAAGTGGAAACTTTGGGTTTACTTTGGAATGTACTTTTTAAACTTGACTGAAAAGCTGTAGCATTCTAGATGATCTATTAAATTAAAATCTGTTTTTCTAAAGAAGAGGCAGAGGTATGAAGGAGGAAAACAAAAGGGCACTCTCAAGTTATTCCCTGTGTGAGAATGAGTCAACTCCAACTATTGCATAGCACAAGATCCTGTCTTTAAAAAGTTTCTGAAATAAACTGATATTTGGACAAGGATTTTCAGTGCATCGTCTGAATTTCTTACTACAAAAGAAAAAAAAAGTGAAGAAAAAACGTCTGTTGGAGGGATGAATTCTCTGTGGTGCAGTGTACTCAAGCTCTGCCCTAAACACTGTCTTCACTGATGAGCAGTTGCACATTGGTGGCCTGAATTTGAGACAGTTCCAGAACTAGAATTGCCTTTGCCATAAGACCACCTCTCTAAGATGCCTCGAAATACCAGCTCTTTACAAATGCATCTCATTTCATGGAATCACAGAATCACTGAGGCTGGAAAGGCTTTCAAGATCATCGAGTCCAACCTGTGACCAATCCCCACCTTGTCACCAGATCAGAGCACTGAGTACCATGTCCAGGCATTCCCTGGACACCTCCAGGGATGGGGACTCCACCATCTCCCTGGGCAGCCCTTTCCAATACTTGACAGCCCTTTCTGTGAAGAAATTCTTGCTGAAATTCACCTGATTTCCTAACTTTTGAGTAGCACTATTGGGCTGTAGTACTTCTCCTCCATAAATGTGACAAGTGTCATGGGGTCGGGTGTTGTGGCAAAGCTTCACAAACACCCCCAGGCCTTGATGGAAATGAAGAGGGAGGAGAAGAGCAGGGCAGAGAGAGGTAAATTACCAGCAGAAAAAATGAGAACAATGGAGGCTTGCAAGTTTACTGAAAAACCTAAAAAGGTCTGGAGAAGGTGGAAGTGTGGGTGTGGACGTGTGCTGGCAGGGCTGGGCAGCACAGCCTGGGAAGCTTCTGCATGAGGGGGCAGCTGTGGCAGGGGTGAGGGGCTGCTGCCTCCCCTGACGGCCCAGCAGCACACCCAGTGTTCAGTGTTCAGATTGTGGTCGCAGTTTATGCACACTCACTCCAAGAGCCAGCACCTGGGCTGGCAGATAACGAATCCGTCTAGTGAGGAGCGAGTTCCTCAGAGGATAGATCATTCACAGGCTTCATTCTGTGCCTGCTTCGTAGGGTAGAACATGCTCCCTCTATTTTCTCCAGGGTACTGGCATCGATCTCCATCAAACCAGCCCCAGAAGAATGAAAATGCAATCGCACCAGTGCTGGAGAGAGTTACAGCCCGAGGCCTGGAAGCTTAGCAGTGGCAGTTTAATAGACCTGCCATAAATGAACAGCAAGACAAAAACAATGTGCCATGGGAACCATAAATATGTGATTATGAAATAACAAACCAGGATTCCCAAAGTGCTAACAACCTCCTGGCATTCCATTTAATAACTATAAATCTGCCATGACTCGAGTTAAGTGAATTCCCTTCAGTGTACTAAACTCATTGTTTACAGGGAAAGTAATTACTGTGACTTTTAGTGCAAATAGGAGATGCCCAGTCCAGGGCATGTAAAATTGGACATGGACATCTCACACCAAGCTGAAAGGCTCCCTCTGACATTAGGGGAAAGCGCCCTGACCTGTTCTCAGGCGAGGGGACCTGTCTGTACCTATCCCTGCACATACCTGCAGCCTTTCCCTTCACTGGGGGGACAGGAAGGGGTTAAAGTCTCCCGGTGGTTGCTGATGGGATGGATTGCAATGTGCAATATGCAATGTGTCAGTTGCAAACCGAATGGGGAGGTTTCCGTGGGAGCAGCAAGGTCAGATCCCAGCAACAGGAGCTAAGGATTTCTGAGTGTAACCTCGGTTCCGACACTGGCTGAATTATGAGTTTGGAGAAACTTCAGCATGGATAGATGGAGGATCAGAAAGCTCACCCACCTTACAAGGACGTTTGGCAGGTTAATTAGGGTGTATTTCCTAGTGCTCTGCATGTGAAAGATGCCAGGACATACACCTGATAACATTTACAAACGGCCACAGATAAACTGAGAAAGTTTTAAAATATTTGTTGCAAATTCAGTGGGAGCAACAGGAGTGGTTCAGATACAAGAAAAGAATGGGAATGGTGTAGAAAACCAACTAAATACCATCTCTCAGGCCATGAGGCTGTCGAGGAGTGACAGCCTTGACTCACTTCCACCACAGACAGCGAGGATTCCTATGGGTGACAGGCAGTTACCAAATGGACTCCCAAGGACACCGGGCAGCCACTGCCCAATGCCGGAATCTGGACTGAAGCTGAGCAGTAGGGAGTGACCTTAATTATGCCTCAGTGAGGAGTGAAAGATGAAAATAAGATTGACATTGATCTAGTGGTCCTCGGAAACAGTCACTGAATAGATGTTTGGATGAGAAGAAAACAAACTGGATAATGAAAGTAACTTTATACACAGTGGCACAGGATAGATATTGGAGTCACAGAGTCACATACAGAATGAGAAACTCCTCAGCTGGTTTACGCAAACCCTTCCTGGAATTCTTCTGAAACAAGAGGTTGCTCAGATCCTATCAGGTTCCTAAGTCGTGATCCTTGATGGAGATCAGAGGGTGGAGGACACAGAAGAGTCCTGTCCTTTTCCCTTTCCCACATACATCATACTCCGATTCCTATTCTCCATCAATGCAAGGTGATTGCAGTGGTTTAACGAGTGTGCACCTGCCTGGGACCACGCTGAGAGTCCTTCTGACCAAGAACTGGGTCTCTGCAGCAGCAGAGGAGGGTCCAGCAGACTCTGTACCTCTCACAGGCGAGTTGTAATTATGGCAAAACACTAGAGGGAATCAGAGACCATTCTGGTTTACCTTGGACCTTCTCCCTACCTGTGTGCCTTAAGAGGCATCATTCTTGCTTTATACCCAACTCCTAATTATGATTAACCTTAATATGCCCCTTTGCCATTCCAAATACTTCCTTCCTATGAGATCAGTTCAAACGTGGCTTTTCAAACCCTCTCTTTCAAGGAGCCCAACAGACCCAACAGACAAGTTTAGGGGTGTTTTTATTGAACACAACCTGCAAAAATGTATCTCACCTCATTTCCTCACCATGGGGCTGTGAGCTGCTCCCACCCCTGGGGACTGGGAGATGGATGAACAAGGAATGCCATGGAATGCCCTCCAGTTCCAGCAGCGGCAGAAGCAGAAGTGATCGGACGAGTGAAAGAATAAACAAACATATAAAGCAGCACTGAACAAAGCTGAGGCATGGGGAAGGGTTGTGGACAGAGGCAGAAGGTCTGGCCCACTCAGAGGCACAGATTCACAGAGGGAATTCTGTCTTTCATGCCAGGGGCCTTACAGAGAGGAAAAGGAGTCTTCTTTCTCCTCAAAAAACAGCTTTTCCAATATAGCAGCCCACTAACCATCCTAAGGAAAGGGAGAGATGACATAAAAGGTAATTCTTTCCTCAACATCCTTTTACATTATTTACCATTATGTAGTAGCCTGTGCAGCTGTTGGTACTCCATTTTCCTCTCAAAATTTACAATTTCTTCCAAAAGCAGTAAGGTCCCACCCTTAAAAGTGACTGGAAGCATTCCATGTAACTGATTGCATGCAAAACCTTCTCTCGTGGCTGAGAAGAAGACAGAGCTGGATAAGGAATTGTATTTCACTTTGCCAAATTAGTCAACACAACGAAGGCAGCAATCACTCAGTAAACACAAGGCAGGACCTGGCACCTTCTTGCAGATGGACAGGCAGATAAGGCAGCACAGAGGCAGCATGTCCCAGTTACCCAACAGGCAGCTCATATGGGTTTGCACTGTTATTATTGAGGTCTGGGACAAGAGCAGACAATCTCTTGAAAAGACCCTTCCTCTGCAGAGAAAAAGACAAATTGGAAATACAATCAATTGGCCCACTCCATACCTCTGAGACACACTGAGGCTTTTCAATGGAATTTTAAATACTTGCTCTTGCACTGGTAAAAACACCAGATTCCTTTCAGGTTACTGTTCTTCTGAGTTCTTAAATCTTTTTTCCTAGGAGATGACGAATAAGACTCCAACCTTCTCTGCAGCAGTGCAACACAGTCTGGTCTCTCCTTCTTTGAATCAGGTCTGTGATTCTTCTGGGATTCCTCGTGCCTTGTTAAATTCCACCAAAAACTACTGAGAGTTTGGATTCTACATTTACGTCAGGGCCCAAAAGATTGCAGATGCTCAAGGATATGCAGAAATCCCACTCTCAGATCCCCTCCCTGGCCTCTGTGGCCTTTCTGCATATACACTGGGGTGTGCAACAGCCAATTCACATTTCCTTGCTGTTTGTCTCGTGGCTTATTGACCCAATGCTCGATGTGTTTGTGTTCCAGGTCTAACAGAATTATTTATATAAAAACCAGACCCATTCTTGTTTGTTCAAATCACTTTTCTCATTGCATTGTTGTTCTATGACAATTGACTTCCAGGGCTGGAGGATCTTCCAAGTCCCGTTGGACACGGCACAAGATGATGGATGTCTGTGGCTGGGGACACAGGCATCTGCCACGTGTGAGCACAGGGACAGCAGCTGGGCTGCTGGCACCAGGAGACTTCTTCAGGACTCACTGGTCTTATAAAAACCACAAAGGCATTGAGGCATTCCTGTCCTATTGCAGTGCTGTAGGAAGATCAAAAAGGGAAAGGGAGGACCAACTGCCACTAAAAGAAGGAGGCAGAGAAGCCTCTCCTGCTGGTCTACCTCTCTGTTCTTTGGCTGCCAAAAATTGTACAGCCTTTGCCTTTCCCTTGTCCTGTGGTAAATTCATTGATATCAAGGGAGAAATAATTTCTTGGCTATACTGTGGTCTTTGGGACATCCACATTTTGAATTTCTTCTAAAGTGGTTTTTCCTGGGCTGAAAAGGCTGAAAATATTTTGGCTGGGTTGTTGTTGTTGTTGTTCAGGTGAAAAGCAGCTCAGTTCAGGTCCTGTTCAGCAGACAGCACAGATTTAAGCTGTTCAAAGATCCATTGTGAGGCAGGACCTGAGCGGTGGCAGTGGATTTGAAACAGACTGCTCATGCTTTGTTTCCCCTTTATTTTGGTAACACCAAACAGGGTTTTGTCTAACAGCACAGAAATGATGAGCTGATACGAGTTGTTGTGAGCAGCACTAGTAAAGAGGAAGGAAGCACTAAATAATTGGTTGAAACTCTTGGCTTGCCAGAAAATGGGATAAACAAGGTTGGCAGACACCTCACAGAGATTGTGATGCAAGGGAATTCCATTTCCCTTTCAGGCTGTGTTCTCTCTAACGCAGATGTTTTGCCCAGGCTTTTTATGCAGATTTACAAACACGGTGTTCATCCCCCAGCAGACAGGAGAGAAATTCTCCTCCCTTTTTTAAACCCGGGGAGATGGCTCACATTTTAACACAGCCAAAAGCCTCTTCTCTTTGCAGAACTGATGGGCTCTGCAGAGTGTGTCCTTAAGGGACCACAGAATGTACCAGCCCGAAAGAAATGCTGTGTGTGTTGATATGCTGGACCAGCTCTGTAATACACCTGGGCTGTGCTGCTGCAAGAACACCATCCAGCAGTGGTTTATATTCTCAGCCCAAAGAATATATTGATATTCAACAAGCCCAGAAAGTTGGTGCTGTGAGCTGGCTCTGGGTTAGAACACGATGCTGCACCAGATTGTTTTTGCAGGTTTACAACTGTGTCTAAATGGAATAAAAAATCATGAAACAAAATTCATCAAAACAAGGAAAGTGAAGCTCTGCAGGAACTAACCGAGGCATGGCTTAACCCCCCACCTCTTCCTGCCAGCCTTGTCCCAGGCTCAGGAGGACAGGAGACCAGGAATGAAATCTGGTGCTTGGCTCTCAGCTGCAGAGGCCCATGCAGCCATTCCTCAGGCCTCCCTCAGGCAGGAAGGACCCAGCAGCTCTCTGCATCTGCAGGGAGAGGGACAGCAAAGTGGCCGGGGGATCACAGCAGGGGCAATTAGTGACCCTGGTAATGAGCTCGGCTTTCTGGGCAGGGTGGACGTCGGGCTAGCCCTGGGGATCTGTCAGGATTGCAAAACCTGACAGCACAGAAATGACATTTCTAGTCTCTCTTTCAAAATAGGGCTCGATATCAGAGGGATGGGTTCCTTGGGGGCAAAATTGGACAACAAAATACAAATACACGCAGGAACTGCAGACCTCTTGTCCTTAACAGGGAGCTACGTAACAACAAGAAAAATGTTCTCCCTTATTTTTCTGTTAGTAAAGCTGCCAGTTTCTTGATGTTTCAGAAAAATGAGACATCTGCTGATGATTTACAACTGCAGAGACTTCCCAAGGAAACGTGCAACAGTTTATGAAAGTATCCAGAGCATATCATATGAGAAACAATAATGAGTTCTACAAAGGAGGCTTTGGGCAATATGATTCCAGATACAAATTTGAACTTTTAAAGTCAATAAATGTCGGTTATCGGTTGAGACAGGCCCAGACCAACACTTAGCTTGGCAGCATGTCTGGTCTCTGGTCAGTGCCCCGAAGTGTCAGAGAAGGGCTGCAACCACTGGTGTAGCCTCTGTTCCCAGTATGGGACCAGACTGAGGTGTCTGTGTCTGTGTCTGTGTGTGCACCAGTGTGTGCTGCTAAGGCTGGAGCTGGAGCAGCAAAGACAAAGCCTTATTAAGGAATAAACACCCCATATCACTGCCCATGGCAGCAGCGTTACAGAAATTACACCTCTGCCCGGGGTGCAGAGAGCTGGGAGTCTCTGTGGCCTCTTTATGCCAAGATTTACTGCCCTGGAAGGATGTCACTAACAGGTTTTTACACTATAAGTCAAAACTTTTCAATCCTAATTGAAAGGCAGCAGGAGATAAATCACTGAAAACCTGTTCCACCAGCAGGTTACTTCTGTGCTGCAGGAGAACACAAACCCATACGGCCTCTCTGGGTTCTCTGTAAATTATTCTCACCTCTGTGTTGCAGCTGTCATGGTGACTTCAGACTCCTGTGCTTGAGGGTTTCTTTATTTTGATTCACTGGAGGCACTTTGGAGACATTACACTGCCCATATTTATGGCTTTTCTTCCAGGTCATCTAAGTGAGGCATGCCTTGACAAATACTTTTCATCTTTACTGTCTCCCTTGGGGATGCACTATTCTAGATTTTCCTTTAATTTATTAACCAAGCACGCTTCCTCCTTATACCAGAGGGGCAGGGAAGTGCTTCAGAAAGTGCAAGAAGCAGTGAACACCAGCCAGGCCTGGATCTACCTCTCCAGGGGTGAGCCTGAGGGCACCCCTGATCCACCCTGCATGTTATCCCAGGATGCTGTGCAGTCCGCAGTGCAGGATGCAGTGGCAGCATCTCAGGACCTGCCTCCAAGTCAGTGCCCCAGGGTGTGCGTTATGCAATAAAGGAACCACACACAGAGGAGAACAGGAGAGATGGAAACTCTCCCTTTCAGAAGTTTGCCTGACTCTACAGGAAACAAAAAGTGCTGGTCACACCAGCCCGTGCCACACTCTGCAGGAAGAGCTCCATGCTCTTCCTCCCTCATGCTCTTCCTTCCCCATGAAGGGAGGCAACGAGCTCCGAGTCAGTAGATGGGGAGAATGTAGCCAGAACTCAAGGTACAAGAGGAATTACTTTAAAGGGCATGGGAGCTTTTCCTGATGAAAGAATGGACACCTCAGTATCCAAGTACCAGTAAAAATACGCCTATGAAGTAAATTATGCAGTCTTTCACCTCTAGGACATTGCATCAGCGTTTTTGTCAGTTGTGCTGTAAAAGCATGAAAGAGGTGTGTTGTTTTATTGAAGTTCCCAATGGGTGATTTCCCTCCCACAGCAGCTCTTACATTTGATCAACACAGCCTAATCCTCTCAGTCACTCTCAGCTGAGCCCTGACACACTTTTCTTCTCTGATATTCTTTAGATGTGTTACAGGGCCTTTAAACAGCAGTGTTGGAAATTGGAACATACAGTCACCTCTGAGGTGTGCTGGGGAAGAGCTGTGCCTGCTGAGCTGGAACAAAGATCAGCAGCATTAGAAACTGCAGATAAAGGAAAACATTCTGATGCTTCCTGAGATCCTCACAGTATTCAAACACACAGCAGTAACCAAACATCAACTCCACATTGAAGCTTGGATGAGTCCTGGCCTGCTGAAGGAGCCTAAAGTGCCCACGGGCTTCAATGAAGTCATTGAACTTCCATCAGCCTCTGGCATCTCACTTTAGGTGGGCATCCCTGCCGAGCAATGGAAGTGGGCTTATCCCAATCTTCTTCCAGCTGCAGGCTGGGAAAATGGATCTGCCAGTGTTGTTGCCTTGGACCAGATTTCGTCTTGGAACTCAGAAGTCACAAACTTGTGTATCACCTCCCTGGCTCCCGAGAAACTTCAAACTCTGCCCAAAAGGCAATTGTGTAAGACATGGGAAATGGTACAAATGTGTGTTTCATTAGGAGTGAAGATTTGTGATGTTCTCAGCACTGCAAGGACTGATCAAATGGACCAAGCACTTCAGTCATCTCACTAAGTTGCATGAACAGGCTGTTCTGAAAATTGGCCTCCAAGCTGTCAGAGAAGAAAAACATGCTAGTGAATCTGTGGAGGTGACAGGGATGAATTTGGGCAAGAAGAAGAATAACACTTCAGGTGATTGTAACTGCTCCAGAATTATTACCTAAGACATCGCTTAGACCTGTATTTGAAGCAAGATCTGTTCCAAGACACGAACAAAGCCATTTGAGAGGCACCGTGCAGGTCTGCCTCCCTCTGATGCCTCTGGGCTGATGCCAGGCTGATGCCACCCCTGGGCAGGGTCCAGCCAGGGAATCCTGCTGTGAGCCAGGTCTTGGTCAAACTCTTCTTCTCCTGCTTTTTGAGAGGTGACAATGCTCAATCAATCCCCCCTTGCTGAGAGAAGGCTTGCAGGGTGACATGAGCACAGCAGGATCCTCCCACTGATCTGTCCCAAATGCTTGATCAAAACCCACTAAGGGCAGCAGTGAGGAGGCAGATGATTCGTGCCCCAGGGGCACCTGAGCTTTGGGCTTTCTTGCATAAAAGCAGCATCAGTGTTGGCCACTAATGAGAGGTGCAAGGAAGAGTTATGCAACCTGTGGCCCTAAATCAGAAAGGTGTAAGCTATGAGAGATGTGACACATTCTTAATGTTCAGAATTAGAAGAGATGAAAGTGAAAACATTGTCTGCACCTTCCTGCAAGGGCAAATTTTAAAGCCTCTTAACCCACCCATGCGAACTCACATATCTGTCTGATGAGACAAGGCAGTTAGCAGTCCCAGATTGACACAAATGGCTAAAATATTTAAAATCTCAAGAGAACTGTATTGTTGTGTAGCACTAGGCAGTCTAAGAATAACAGAGTGGACAGAAAAATGAGGAGAAGCTAACGGAGGCGGCATTAATGAGCCTGATGTTCTACAGGCTCCTGCCTGGTTGCTTCCCGCAGGTGTGGGCTGGTGGGAGGGCTGGGCTGGATGGTCCTCCAGCCCTAATGGGTTCACACCCTGGACACAGCATCCAGGAGAGTACAAACCAGCCTCTCTCGCCTGCATGCATGTTGCTTTCCCCTAAATTACTGTGTCTTCCTTGCCGAGTGGCAATTAGGTGAGAGCAGAGACACGGTCCACCCTGCACAGGCACACTGAGGCTCAAAGCGCCTCTAGCTCATCCAGCTGCCTCTGCCTCGGCGGGGAGTGGGATATAGTGCTTGTGGTTCTTCCTGACTCTCTGCCATGATTTGAAATGCTCCACAGAAACGACGCCTCTTTTTCTCATGCAGGCTGCTGCAGCTGGACAGAACTCCATTAGTTCAGCATTTAGGGGACACTGACACGGCAGGTGTACCACAGACAGGTTCACAGCTGTTGACATCTCCTCACAGCTGGGATGGTACAAAAGGAGGACTGAAATCAGGGTAATTCGGTAAGTGACTGGCTGATGGGTTATGCCTGAAGCTGTCTTCAAGGAATGGAAGAAAACTGTTGGACTCTGTGTTACTGGCCTCATTTTACTAAAGATTAATGGTGAAAAATTATTGATTCTGTTCCCGGCAAGTTCTGCAGGACTGTGATGATAACATTTGAGCTCTCTGTGGCTGTAGATTTGAGCTCTTAGAGATCACCTGGCACTGAATATTTTTTCAGACGACAAAACAAAGGACCACCTGTTACTCTTGGGTCTAGAGAGGAATTTTTTAATGGAATGGCCCCTCTCTCTCTGAAAAATGTTGTTTGCTGAGCAGTCACACAGGACATTCTGAGCCAAAGGATTTTATCAGAAAAAGTTTTTTCTTGGTGTCCATGTTTTTGACAGCACTTTGTAAATAATCGTCTTGGTACTGATCCAGCAAAGCACTTAAGGGAATCCTTAACCTTAAGCATAGGAGTATTTCCTAGATTTCAGTGGGACTATTTATACACTTCAAGATGAAGCTATGTTGAAGTGTTTTGCTGGATTAGGTTTCCTCAGCATCTCCCCCTGCCCAAACTGGAGCTCACTCTGCTTCCGATGAGGCTAGGCAAAGTGCCTGTTCTATGATGCACAGTTGAGTCCATCATCCTCAATTTTTTTTCTTCCTTGTGCATTTAAATTGACTTTGAACTGAAAGACCAAACTGTTGGTGACATACACAGCTCAGACCTCAGCCTATGGGGAAGGTCTTATAAATACTTGTATGGGATGTTAAATTCACACTTTAATAACCATTTATTGATACAAATTACCTGAATACGTGTTGCTGGGAGAATGGGAAAGTATAACTGAAATTCATATCAAATTCAAGTTGAGAAAAGGACATCTCTAGAACACTGCGTGATGACTTTGGCAACCAAGTATAAAGATTAAAATACACAGAGCCTTTAAGTGGAGCATGCACAGTCGTGCACATATACAGCCAGAAAATCCACTAACATTCCATCAATTTTAAATGAAACATGAGGACCAAGTAAAAACACTCTTGCAAGATGCCTGTTGAAGAAATAAATTAAAAACATCTACCACAGATCATCAGTCAGAACTGAAGTATTGGCTCTGCAGGCTGAAGTACACAAACCATTTTGCAGTCTCGCTTTCTGCACCTCTGCAGTGATCGACATTCCAAAAACCCCACAGCAACATTCAGACTAGGGGAAAATCTGGGGCCCTGTGGATGCTGCAGAGAGAGGAAAGGGCAGGGGAACACAAACAGGACCAAAGTGAAAGCTCCAGAGATAGGAGCTGAGGCCCAAACAGGTCCCATCCCAGACAGAAAAGGTGGTTTGAACATCAAAAGTCTGAATCGTGCCAAGGTCTTTGCAGGTTGTGGTGTTTCAGGGTGTACAGGCTGAGGATATTTCCTCCCTGTGGGAGCGGTGGGGTCAAACAAAGCTCTGGTCAGAACCCATGTCTTGTTCCAACAGCAATACCATCCTGCAGCCCCAGCCCTCAGCCCTTCTCAATACAGTTCTTGAGGCTGATTGTGAGAATCCTCCCCTAGATGTTTTCCAGCATCCGTATATTTCACTCCAGAGGTCTGTCAACTCTGAGAGGCTAGAACAGCAAAGACACTGGAACCCACATCCACTTGGCAGAACATATCTTACTGTGTGTCCCTTGGTTTTTACCGTCTCAGGTGTTAGCTGAGCTGCCTTCAGTGCTTTAGGGGCTGTGGGACTTGGCATTAGAGCCCAACTTGGTGTTTCACCCACATGCAAGAGTTGATGAGGTTTCTCTGCAAATGCTCACTGGTGGCCAGGGAGAGCTGGGCACAGCCCTCAGCCCGCCACGGCCCGGGGGGTGGCAGCCCCTGCCCGCATCTGTCCTTCGCTGCAGCAGCCAGCAGCAGTGACCCCGTCCCTGCCGGTGCACCAACCCTCCTCCCCCTCCTCCAGCTGCTCTGATCACGCAAGCAGGATGGAGGACATTGCCAAATTTTGCTTGGCTGGACTTCGATTTTTATTTTTATCTTCTACAGCTTGTAAAAAGGCTTTTAAAAGATGGGATACGTCTCTCTGTTTTCCCCATGGGCTCCGGGTATTTATGACTTTTTTCCCTTTGTCTCCTAAGGGGCTCAAAGTAACGGGCTTGTTTAAGCTCCCTCGAATGAAAATTATTCCATTCCTAGGTTGCCTGGGGATGGTACCTCCCAGAAGTTGCTTTAGGATTGTTATTGCAGGACCAGCAAGGGGAGCTCAAGCTTTGCTTACGGTAGGTCCTGCACTAATTTCTCTGCCAGAGGTGTTTTTCATCCCAGTGCGTGACCCGCGCGGGGATGCCCACGGGATGGCTCGTGCTTTGGCAGGCGGGGGCTGTGGCACGACGCAGGGCAGTGGGAGGTGGAAGAGGGCGCCCGGTCTTCAGGCAGGAAGCGAACGAAGAGGTGCGGGGGTCGGTTCGGGCCCGGCCGGGGGTGGGGAGCTGCTGAGCGCCGACGCGCCAACGCGAAAAGGAGCATTTTTCTGACCAAGTCCGCCCAGCTGCTCCAGCTGTCAGCGGGGGGGGAGAGTGGGGGAG
>VZTI01005532.1:211592-250071 GCA_013397865.1 Struthidea cinerea
TGCCGCTTCGGGGCTGAGCTGGTCCCACCTGGCCCCGCGCCCCCCTGGCCCACCTTCTTCGCCGAGGAGGGGCAGCTCTACGGGCCGTGCCCCGAGCCGCCCGCCGGGCCGGCCGACTGCCCTGCCGATGCCTGGTACCCACCGGGCCGGGCGCCTTTCGCCGCCCCCGCCGCCGGCATCAAGAGCGAGCTGGAGCCCTGGGTCGAGGGCTACGCCGGCGCTTACGGCGACCTCCGGTGAGTACCCGCGTCCCGCAGCCCACCGGCATGCGCACCCTGCACTGTGCTTCCCGCCGGCGCCGGCATCCTGCATCCTGTGCCCTCATCCCACCTTCTGCACCCCGCAGCCCACCGGCACTCCGCGCCCCCCCAGCCGCTCTGCCGCCTGCCGCAGCTGCCCCGCGCTCACCACGGGTCCAACCCCGCTATATCCTGGCTGTTCCCGCCTTGGTGCACCTCTCCGCTGCCGAGCCTTCCCTTTTGCCGGGATGCTGTCATTTGGGACTGACTAGGCGAGATCGTGCCAGGAATACCGCGGTGCACGCCCGGTGTCCCCGCCGTCCCGTGAGGTCGTTGTGTTTATCTCGTTTCCTCACGCATCTGTTATCCCGCTGTTCCCGGCCGCTGGGAGCGGGCGAGACCGGGACGCTGTGCCGCGAAGCACGGACGGATCTTGACATCGAGTTAAAATCCTCCCAGCAACTTGTCCCACCGAGAACTGCCTGCCGGGAATACACTGTGCAGAGCAGGGAACCCCGAATGTAGTGGAAGAGAAACATCACCTGTGCTTCGGGGCTGTTTTAAGTACAGGTAGAAAATGCGTTTTAAAGTAGAGCTAGAACAGGTTTTGGGAATGCACCAGGGGAGGGGAGATTCGTTTGAGAAGTAGGATTCAATCAAAAATAATTTTGATTAACCTCAAAGAAGGACATGAGCCATCTCTGTAAAATAGCTGTACAGCATCTAAACCAGTGGGCACCTGCATGCTCACCTGTCAGCACAGTAAAACGTGGCCAAGCTGATGGAAATGGGAGGGAGAAAGGGCTGTCCAAGGGATTTTCTGCTGGCTCAGAAGCAGCCCCATCCAAGAGTATGTGAGGCCTTAGCTGGGGTTCGCATCGTGGGAGTCCTGCATCCACACACTCACCCCGTGATGCTTGGGATGCTGGGAGCAAAGACTGAAATGAACAATTAGATTTTACCTCTAACTTGGCACCGGGTGAGTGTACTGCCTCTGGACTTGTTTGTGTTTTAAATGCTCACAGCTTCATTTGGGTACTGGGGCAAATTCCATCCACACAGTGATTTATTGGGGGATTGTACAGGGATGTCAAGGTCTTGGCAAAAGAAAAAAGAATAAAAGTAGTGACAGGTCAGAAAGAGTGCAGCTGTGAGCATCATCCAGCTGTGAGCTTTGTACGTGGCAGGAGCTATGCGAGCTCCGGGTGTGCCTCTGGAGTCTGGATAAATCTCTGCTGGAATCAGTGCAGAGGGGGCAGGGAGAAATCAAGTTGGGAAAGTTCAGCGTTCAGATGCTGGTGATGGCAGTGCAGGTTTGTTCCGTGTGGCCGTTCTGCCTGCAGAGCCTGTGCGGCGGGATCCTGCACAGGACAGGGAACGTTGCATTGAGGAGAGCAGGTGTGGGCTCCCATGGAGGTCTGCAGGCAGTCTTGGGGGCTGGACTAGGCAGCAGCAGGTCCATTTTGCCCGGGTCTTGCCTTAGAGATAAATGACATCTCCCTCATTCCTGGTGGGAAGTGCTGTATACTCCTCTTCCTTGCAGCTGTGTTTGATGTGCTGTGCCTGTTTCCCCTAGCAGACTTCTGTAGGATCAGCAGGGTTGGAGCTGGCACAGCAACCTTTAAAACACCAGTATCTTGTCCTTTGAGCTCCAAGGCTTGTACAGCGCTACCCTGCTGCTGCAGAAGTGTAACGGGCTGGCATCATGTCTCTGTGTTCAGATGTAATTTTCAAACACCGTAAGGAAAGCGGAACACTCGTCGTGGTCTGGCTCAACCATATGTGTTAATCGCTGCCAGGTTTACATTTCATCTTAGCAAAGTCTCCATTAGCTTTACAGCATGCTGCTGGCCCATTCCTGCAGCTTTGCATTTTCTCCTGGATCTCTGGGTGCCAGCCCAGGAACAGCCTCTGCTGCTGCTGGAGCTGGCGGGTCATGTACCAGCATCCCGGGCAGCAGTGACTGCGGGAAGAAAGGTTCGTGGGAGCTGAGAGGCTCTGTAGTAAAATTCCCTGATGGAAGGATGATTGGCTTTTGGACCTGCACCCCTCTGCTCTCTGGTGCTGGGTCTGATCTCCTGCCCTACCTGACCTTGCACATAGAGCTTTCCCCTTGTAGCCTCAGAGGATGCAGCCTCAGTGTTCTGTGAGGACGGTGAGGGACACTGCTGGTGCTTTACAAGCCCGGGGCAATGGGCGCCTCAGTGCCCTGTGCCTGGGGGTGCTGCCGGGGGAAGAGGCACACACAGCCCCCCCTGCTCTGGAGAATAAGGAACATTTCAAGGTGTGCTGCTCCTACTTTTTTCCTCTCTGAATGGTCCTGCTGTCTGCCAGCAGGATCATGGCTCTTCCCTTACAGATGAAGTTCTCCCAAGCCCCAACTCTACCCTGCTGCAGTTGGGACCAGGTACGGGTAAGTATTTTTTGAGTTAAACACCCTTCATATGACACTAAAGCGTGAGCAGTTCTTAATATTTGGGGGGGTGTCAGGGTTTAGAAGTGCTGGCACATCTCAGAAACACTGTGGGTATTAACACAATTTGGTTTAATTTAAAGCTGTTGCTACAGCATCCCTGACTGCACCAGTCAGGCTTACATATAATTAGCAAATTAACCTCAGGTTTTGTTACCCTGTAGACTTAGAGCTGTTTATCTTTGTGCTCTGCTTGTTGCGTCATTACTACCAGCAGTCTTTGAGGTGACTAAATAACCTGGTTCAGGAGCAAGATGCGGCACTGTCAGAATAAATCCAAGGTTCTGCCATCAGAAGACAAATTCCAGCGGCGAGTGGGAGGGGGTTGGCCTCTGGTTTAGAATGAAATGGAATTAGAGAAGGAGCTGCTACTGAAAGAATGGAATCAAGGGAGAGGAAAGGATTTAAGGGGCTTTTGGCTCAGGAAAATCTGCTGTCCATGTAGCTTCAGATGGTTTTAAGTGGCATTTGCTATCACTGCTGTTACCTGGTGCTGATACTGGTTGGAATCCTGTTGTTTGCTGGTTACATCTACCTTTGGTTCCTTTCCCCAGTCTGGCTGTGGTCAGTTTGGGCCAGTGCCACGTGTTCATTCAGCACCTGGCTCGATGGCTCTGTAATCATTTCAGCTCTGTAATTGTGACAGGCTTACAGATAGCACCTGCAGTAATTCCTGCCTATGGAAGGAGGAGATAAGACTGACAGGTGAAGGGATGAAGGGCAGCTGTTAGGCCAAGAGATGGAATGAGGCAGGAGGTCATTTTCAGGGTTGCCTGCACTCCCAGTCTGTGCCCAGGAGCAGCTGCTCTGGCATCCCAGTCCCAGGAGGGCTCTGGGGACCCCCAGTGCTGCACCGGCAGAACTCCAAAGCCCTTGGGAAGGGGCTGACCCTCCCATCTGCTGTTGTCAGTGTGACCTTTCTGCTCTGGCAATTGGCCATAGGATGTAAATATTTCTTTGAAGACAAGAGGACCATGGCAGAACCTTGTGTGGGCAGCCGGTCCCTTCAGCCCCTACAGACACATGGGCAGGGAACCTCTAGAGAGTTGGGGATGTGCTAAAGCTTGTTATTTGTTCCTGATAGATGGAGAAAAGATAAACAAATTTCTTTCTCATCACCTCTCACCCTTTCCCTGCTCAGAGACACAGGACAGCTGTGATAATCCAGCTGGAGCTGGATTACAGAACTCAGGGCTTGGTTGAATGTGAACTGGCATGACACTGTGGCAGGGTGCATGTCTGTCATAGCTGGAGCTGAGGTTGTGAAACAAGTGATACGCTGAGGCCGGGTAACTGGAGCTGCAGGGACGTTGGAGCTGTGCTTAGCGAGGAGAACCCCTCAGGACTGGGGGAGCAGCCAAGTGGGCGCTGCTCAGTGCTGTGCTGGAGCATGGCACTGGCGGCTCCTTTTCCTCGCTCCTGAGCATATATCAAATTTCATAAAATGTTCCCCTCCTTTTCCCCTCCCTCCTCTGTCTGTCTCTCCCTCTCTTCCCTGCTCTCCTGTGCTCCAGCTCTCCCTTACCACTGGGAAGGGGAGATGGATCACCTGTCAGTTGTTGGGCTGTGGAGGGTGTCTGTGTGGGACCTGTCCAGCTGCTCTGAAGGTACACAGCATCTCTTTGCCTCTTCACTGCTCAAAGGCAGACTTTGCCCCATCCTCCTCTGGGCTTTCCCATCCTCTTCTCCAAATGTCTTGAATTTTTGAGCTCTTACACCCTCTGGAAGCTGATTCCACAGTCTTGTGCTTGGTATCGGCAGTGATTATTCCACCCTGGTTCCTCTCAAGTGTTGGTTGCAGTGGAAGGACAGGCTTTATGTGGCACTTGGGGTTGGAAGCAACGACTGAGAAATCAGAAAATTTTGCCAGAGAAACAATCCACAAAAAGCTTTAAGAGTGTCGGTGGGTCAGAGTCACACAAGTATTTTGTGTGTTCTCCCAAGGCTTCAGGGCTGGAAGCTGCACAGGATCTGCTCATGGCAGCTCTTCTGCTTATGCAGCCTTTACATTCTTCCCGCTGTTTACAGATTCCCTGATTATCGATTGCACTGATGAGCTGTGCTTTGCACCACTCCTTGCAGCCAGTCTCTCAATAACCATTGGTTTTCCTCCTAGGAGAACTTAATTCCGGACTGAGAGCCAGTTAACAATGGGAAGTGCTTCGGTGCTGCTTCTGAGGACAGAAGAATGTGTCAAAATACTGATTTGTGATGCTTTGTAGCCCAGGGGACAGGAGTCACTCCCAGATCAGGATTCCCACTGCAGAGATGGGGTTTTCTCCCTGTGACAAGATCCCTGCCATGGGCACAGGTACCAGCCCCTGGGGCAGGATCCCCACCGTGGGATGGATGTCGCTCCCTGGGGCAGGATCCCCACCGTGGGGACGGGCATCAGTGGCTGCTGGAGTTGGGATGGTGTCCCCGTGGGACAGAGCCCAGGATTCCTGGAAGTCTCTGCGCCTGGCCCCTTTCTCAGAGCGAGGAAGGTGTGGGACAGTCCTGGGAAGAATCAAAGCAGAAACACTGTAGCGAGGCAGCGAATGTGAGCGGCATCCAAGGGGCGACGCCAGCTCCCCCCGCCAGGACCCACCAAGGCCGCGCTGGGCTCCAGCAGAGACAAGAGCCCGCTCTGTGTCCGTGCCAGGGGTCACCTCTGAGTCCCAATGGGAGCTAAAGGAGGATTGAGGATGGGCAGTGGGAGGAACAGGCACAGCGGAAACTGGAGCAGGTCAGAAGTCAGAGTCTGTGCATGGCAAGGGGGGTGTGCTCCTGAGCTGGGAGGAAAGCTGGAAACAGTGCCATGTATTGCAGGAAGAAACCACAAAATTTCCTAAAATATTGCAGATTTTGTAGTCATATTTTGCAGTCATGTTTCAGTGTGATGAGAACAGTTTAATTACACAGGGTTAAGAACAAGTTGTAGTAGAGAGCAGTAGCTCAGTTCTTTGTGATTTTCTGTCATTCCCATGAATTCCACTCTTGGCACGGACCTTCATTCATATTTTATAAATTGCTTGTTTGAAGGTGGCTGTCCCAGTTTGCCAGTTCTCAATTGCCAGTTGCTGTCTAGGCTTGGAGCACTCACTGGAAGCTGCTGGGTTGGTGTTTGCAGTGGATACTTTCTGCTAGTGATTGTGGACTAAAATTACAAAAGAAAGAAATTGTATTTATTTTATCGTCCTGTGGAACATATAAAAATTATCAAATGAGTGTTTACTGAAAGAAAACTATTCAGTGGGAGGCTTTCTATGACTTCTAGTAAAAACTGTTTGTTTCTGAGAGCTGCCCTGGTAGATCCTGGAGATCTGTGCAGCTGTGGATGGCTCTGGAACATTGGAAATATATAGCAAAAGTGAAGATTCCCCCTTGCACAGCTGCTCAGCCTCATTACTTTGTGCAAGTTAATTTTCCTTTTGGAAGCTTTTCTGCAAAAGACACATCTGCACCTCAGACGGATGCAAAGCAAGTGCCACAATGCCATCATGGACAGCCTGGGCCAGCTGGGGAGGGCAGCTTGGTGACACCACGTGCATGTAGTGATGTGGCACAGGGGGCACAGGCACCTCCCTCTGGGGTCATCATTGCTTAAGAGGTGAACATTGACCAGAACGATCTGCTCTCACCTTGGATGAGCCCAGCTCTACACCATATTCATAGGAGAACAGCAACGGCAGCGCTATCCTGTGGGGATACTGGATCCTTTCTAGCTTGCTCTTTTCCTCCAGAGATCCAGCATACAGCAGTGCACAGGAGGCAGATGTCCCCTCTCCTGTTGTAGCAGAGCATTTATACCTGGTAAACAATTAAGAGGCAGATATGGTCACATCATTGTCAGTGCAGGCATGCCCAGTGGTGGCCTTGGCAGTGGCCGGTGGCCTTGGTATTGACTGTTGCTGCACACTCTGGGGACCAGAACCAGCCCTGCTTGTTAACAGTAATAGCGGAATGAGGGAGCTCATTGAAATGAAAAGGAACTGGCCCAGTTGTCATGGCAAAGACTTGTGACGGAGGTTCTCCATCCATATTCTCTCTTGCTGTTACCACTGCTGTCTGCCTTCCCTGATCTGCCCGTGCTACTCATCCATGTCCAACCACACTTAATCCCCCTGCCTGCTCCGGGTGAGGGGCAGAGGGAGGCAGGAGCCTCCCTGGGGAGACCTCCTTGTGGGGGGAGTCCTGCTCACCCTGGCCAGGTGCCTGCAGTGGGCCACGCTCGTGGGTACTGCGGTGTGTGCTTGTGCTTTTCTCTGCTTTAAATCTAGCCATTGCAACCCCGATTCTTCCTGCCAGTGTTTTTAAGTGAGATTCAAAGTATCCTCTAACAGTAATAAAAATACTCCCAGTAGTAGTACTTTACTGCTGAAGCACTGGTGAGCAGCGATTCATTCCGCCTCCTGGCGACTGCTGAAAAAGGAATTGTCCTTCTTCTGCAGGCGGGGGCTGAGGTTTGTCAGCAGCCCCTCGGTGCGTGTGAGTGGCCGCAGCCCTGGCAGCTCAGCGCTGGGGTCCCGGGGGGCCGTGCTGGCTTTGTGCCGGCTGCTGGGGACCGTCCTGCAGCAGCGTGCTGGACTTTGCGCCCCATCCACTGGCCCGTTCACCCCCACTGGCCGCAGTGCTCCTGTCCAGCCCCCGCGACAGTGTTTGCAGAGAGGGCTTACGGCAATTACGGAGCCGCCGCTCTCCCCAGGGACCTCTGCGGGACGGGACGGGAGGGCAGGCTCAGCTTGGCTTAGGTCAGCTTGGCTCAGCTGCTCTCATGGTGCTGCTTGCTCCATGGTTAGTGCAGTCTGAACGGAGGCCAGAAAGAGCAAGGTCACCCGCTGTGCTCTGGCTCGGAGCTCCCCAGCCCCCCCCCGGGGACGGCTCTGAAAATAATGAGAACACAGTCGGGTGCTGACACGTCCTCAGAAGTGGTGGGATTGGTTTCACAGACCTCAGATTAAGTGATTTGCAGTAGCAGAAGTAATCTTAAAAGTATAAGCCAGTTCCCCAGGTATTTATAGCTGCTGCCCTTTTCCCAGGCCACCCGGCCCCAAGCAGCTCGGATGTCCACAGAGGTGGATTACACCCATGCTTCCACAGGTGTCCTGGTGGCTTCCCTGTGCCACCCAAAGGGGAAGGGAGCCCATCCTATTAAGTAAATAATGATTCCTGGGATGAGCCCATGTTTCTTCTTAGGGGGCCGGTCCATCACGTTGCCGGGTGCGTGGGGCTGCTGGGGCTGGGTGGACCATGCTGAGCTCCTCGTGACGGGCAAGGCAGCTGTCACTTCCCAAACAACTCTGGGGGCAGAAGATACAGCTTAAGTCAGGATGGGAGAGTCAGTGCAGAACCACCAATGCTGGGACACTGACAGTGCTGGCCCAGGACAGCCTTGGTGTGGGGATGGAGCGCCGCTGGCAGCCTTAGCCGGGGCAAGCAGCCAGGCACATTTACCATTTGGTGTGTCTGCCCTGAGATCTGGGCGCTCCTGGGACACATTTGGGATGTGCCTGGGCTGGCAGAGCCCTGCTCAGGCTGTGCAGAGCAGGAGAGCTGCCCAAGAGCTCCATGCAGAATCCCAGCCACCCCTCATGTGCTGGCCATGGAGCAGTTGTAATGATGTACCTGTCATGTCTGCAGCCTGGTGTCTGTGACAGGCACTGCTGGGGGGATGTCCTGGGTGCTGGCTGCCTGATCCAGCTCTTGCTGGAGCCTGGGGAGTCTGGTCATAGACTCAGGGAATGGTTTGGGTTGGAAGGGGCCTTTCATTCCACTCCCCTCTATGGGCAGTGACACCTCCCACTAGACCATGTTGCTCCAAGCCGTGTCCTGTCTGGCTTTGTCGCCTGAGGATGGGTGGTGCGTTCTGGTGGGTGCCCTCTCCCTCCATACCAATATGCTCCAGCAGGGGCTAGACATGGGCTGGCTGCAGCCAGTGGCTTTGGGAAGAACCTCGGGGCAAATCCTTCTGTGTTACAGCAGCCATCTTCATCTTCCAGACCCCCATCCTGAGTGCTTCTGGAATTGCTGCCAGCAGGAGCAGTCCCTACAAATGCCAGAGGGGAGGCTGCAGATCTCCAGAATACATTTTACAGAGGATGTGTTCAGTCCCTGGGATGAGGTGGGAAAACCCTGGAGATTGCTTCCTTCCCCTTGTGCTCTCTCTGCCTGGGGATGGATGGAGGGGGCTTCTTGTCTCTCCCAAAATGACATGACACTTCTTTCTCTGGTGTTTTTACCAGCCCTCAGCATTTTGGCTGCTGTTACATATTATAGCTGTGTTTGCTTCCTTGATGGTTAGAAATGGCAGAAAAAACCACTTTGACCTTGGCTTGTGTGCTGAGAACAGAGCCCAGGCACAAGTTTCTGTATCACAAATTTCCTCGTGAAGGCTCCTGCCTCCTCCCCCTCGTGCCAATCATCAGAGCAGCGTCCGCACATCTCCCGAGCTGCTGTTGGGAGGGCTGGAATGGGATATCTCAGCAGCTCCACTTTCCTCTTGCAAGGGAAACACAGGGAAAGAATTTTTATGCTGATTGGGTTAATAGCTTTCGTCTGGGAAGCAATGAGGTGTGTTAACTGGAGAACGAAGTCCCCTGCAAAGAGAGCTCGGATGATTTACTGTTTCTCTTGAATCGTGTGTGTGCCTGTGCACATTTGTGGATGTTCATCATCCTCCCGTGAACACCACACCCAGATTATATGTGTGTTCTCTTCTGTATGAGGAATATCCCCACCCCTCACCCCGGGGCCTGCAGCATTTCCTCTGCAGACATGTCCTTGGAGGGCAGGCATGGTGCCCTGTGCCATCTGCAGGAGGGAGAAGTGGCTGGAGCTCCGTGAGCCTCTGCAGGCGGCACAGGGCTCGGCGTGGGATCAGCATTGCTGTTTCTCCCTGCTCAGACACTGAGAACCAGCCCCCCAAGTCACCCCCACTCCCTCTCCTGCTGGCTGGCAGTGCCACCTCTGTTAGCAGGGCAGGGCTGGGGGACGTGTATCCGGGGCCATGGGTCCGGTGCGGACCGTGACCCCCTGGGCTGGCTCTGGGCTTTGTCCCTGTGCATGCTCCTGTGCTCCAGAACATATGACATCGTCCCAATGACCTCAACCTGTTCACATGGATTTAGTTTTTCTGGCTCTCCGTAATTGGCTTTGTTTTCACGTGTCCCCTGTGGTCAAAAAGTCTTTTCCCTGATAATAGGATCTTCCCCATACAGAGAAATCTGTTACTTCCCAGTCTGCTCCCCAGTCCCCTGCAGCATCTTTAGATGGTTAGAAAAACAATAGCAGCACAGGGACTTTTTCCCTTTCTTATTTACAGCACAGCCTGTGCCAAGTGCCAGGTCCTTGATTCTGGGCCTTGTTAGGGTTGGTTTGAAGAGGGAGCAGAGCACAGCGCTGGGGAGCCTGCAGGACGGAACAACCTGCTGGAGCTGTGCTGAGAGGTGGACAGAGCTGAGCTGAGATGGGAGCTGAGGTTCCGGGGGGCAGCTGTTCTCTTCTTGTTCAGTTCACTCTCCCTTTTGCCACGTGGGTGCTTAAACCCTTGGATTATGGCCCAAGTTGAAGCAGTTGTCATGTCCAGCAGGGGCAGCCTGGAGTTAGCAGGGCGGCCGGCCAGTCCCTCTGCACGCGATTGCAATTAACGGAGGCGGCTCAGTGTGTCCTGCAGGATCCCCTGGCACCAGTGGGGATCTGTTAATTCCTGGCCATGCTGTACCCTCCTGCTATGCCCCTGCCCTCCTATCGTTTCAGAGTTGGGGTCAAGGCGGGTGCGCAGTGGCTGCGGCGTGTCCTAAGATGACTATCTCACTGCTCACTCAGAGAGACTTGGGAGAACACTCTCAAGGCTGGGAGGCCTAAAATTAGATGTGGCATCTGTGTTTTAGTTTGCAGGTGGGCTTGAAAGAAAATTATTACTGGCTGCTTTCATTCCTCTCCTGCTTGGAAGAGCACGGCCAAGGGGTAGCGGGCAGGGCTTTGATCCCCGGCGTGCCACAGCTCTCTCTGGACATCGCTGCCCAGCAGGGCCAGTCAAAACTCCAGCGTGGGTCTGTGATAACAGGAGGCCCCCCCCATGCCCACAGGTCCTTGGAGTCAGCTGGTTGCAGGGCTGCAGGGCTCTGCTCTCTGTTTTCCTGGGAATGCTCTCAGCCCCCAAAAGGACAGGTCTGGCTGTCCCTGCCATGTGTCATTAAAAGAGCAAACTGGCATCAAAGCACTGTTTCCTAGTCCATTCCTGGCTGGGATGCCCTCAGTTGCAGGTGTGTGCCACTGGGGTTGGTACTGGTGCAGCTGCCCGCCCATCCATCCATCCATCCATCCATCCATCCATCCATCCATCCATCCATCCATCCATCCATCCATCCCTCCCTCCGTCCCCACCATCCAAGCCTTGCTGAGGGGCCGGTTCTGCCCTGCTCCTACCCCAGTCCCTGTGCAGCTGGCAGGTGTAGGCAGCTGTGAGCCGCGCCATGCCAGGAAGGCCGGGCCAGGGAGCAGGAGGGGTTGGTGGTTGTCAGCCAATGGCTGTGGGTTGCTGGGGAATTTGCTCCTTTGTTGCCTATTCTGCTGAGCCTGGGGCTAAGAGTGGCGGGGAGACCTGGCACTAAGTATGTCAAACCTTCCTTACAATTAGTGTGTTTATGGCTGGGATGACTCACAGCGCGATCCGCTTGGAGGACGAGGGAAGATGATACTGTTGCACAAGTCATGAAGTCTCCTCTAGAAACTCAGTGCTTTGCCAGCAGAGCTGAAGGGAAATTCTGCAGATAGAGCTTGTATCCACTCCCAGACATAATAAGGCAAAGGATTTTTATGCCCCTGCAGCCCCGTCTCTGCAAAGGTTTGGTCTTGGTATAAACGTGCCTAAAAATAACCCATTTCTGCGGGTAAGTTGTGGAAGCAGCGCTGCAGCACCACTGCAGTGATCCCTGGTGTCCCCCACTGTGAGAGGCGCGGGAGGGGGGGTGCTACCCGAGATGGGGGGTTCTGCTTCTTGCTCCGGTCCCCATCCATCCCCAGGGCTCCGTGCTGTGCCAGGGGGAGGGTGCTGGCTCGCACCGTGTGCCTCCCCAGTCGGGTGCCAAATCCGTGGTATTTGTGGTCTACTCATGTTTCCATGCTGGGTCCCACCCTTGTTGCCGACTGTTTTCGCCTTGTGCTTCCTCCAGTGGAGAAATAAAAATGCAGAATTTGCAGCACTGGTTTCCTTAGCAATAATTCCACTGCCAAAGGAAGTGGGGAAAATATTTTATGTTTTAAATATCTGAGTCTGGGAACAAATCCTGGCATCTCTCAGCAGCCCAGCTGGAAGCTGACCACAGACCTCTGGCCACCAGCACAACTTGATCCTTGTTGCCAAGTTAAATTCCAAATACATTTGGAGTTCCACGTGACACTGATTGGAATCGTTCTACCTTGGGTTTCTCTTGGTAGCACCGTACCAGATGCTGTGGTACCAGATCTGGGGGACCATGGTGGCCTTGGGGGCCACATGGCCGGTTCACCCAAGGTGCTGTGCCCCATGGCTGGACACTGGTACAGTGTTCTGTTCCTCTGGAGATCCTCCTGGCACACCGGCTGTGAGAAAAGCCACCAAGAACTCACATCCCCTCTTCCGGAGCATTTCATAAGCATCACTGCACTTGGTTTTGGAAGAGGGGAAAGGTAAAAGGTCTCCTGCAGGTGAAGATGTTGGTGTGTGGCACTACAGGTCTGTACCCTGGATGCTTTCCTGGGAGCTGTAAGCCTGTACCCACATCTGGCATCATGGCAGTATGAAATATACTTGGAGCATGAAATATATGTATCAAGTGTCGCATTATTTGTGATTTTCTTTACAGGCACATTTTCTTTTTGTCAGCAGAGGAGATGGATTTGAAGATGGAAAATTATGGTGTGGCTTAAACTAACTGCATAAATATCAGTCAGGACAGAGTGTTTCCTTGGGAAATAAGTAGGGTTCTCCATGCAACAGGGATGCCAAGGTCCTGTCCTTGGTGACTGCAGGTGACTTTGCAGTCACCAGGAGGATACGGTGTAGGGCTCTGATGACCTCGGGGGTGCTCCTCAAGGCTGTAGCCTGCCTGCAGCCTTGCTGCTCCTCATTTGCTTTTTGTCCCTTTTGTGCTTCGTAATCAGGTGAGTTCCCATCTGAAGCGACCTTGCGATGCGCTTGTGCTGTCTCTTTTTGTAGGTACCTGCTCCGGCTGGGGGAATCAAGTGTTCCGTCTTCTCTGAGCTGATTATTTAAGCTGCTCCCTGAGCCCCTGGCTGGACATCAGGCTTTGAGGCAGAAGTTTTGGTGTCAGCTGTACCAAATGCAGGCAGCAGCCTCCGTTGTGGCCACTGGTGAGGTGCAGAGGCTGCAGGGTGGCTTTGCGCAGGCTTTGTATTCCAGGTGTAGCAAACCTGCCACCTTTCACCTTTTTTTCTGCTTCTTCCGTATGGATGACTGGAAGGTGAGAGCCGAGGATGGCCATTAAATGGGGGGGGCTCCCCAGGAGTCCTGGTTATGCCATGGCTGTGCCGCCCGTCCCATTTACAGGTGTGCAGTGCCTCGGCCGGTCAGGTGGCAGGTCGCGGCTGTCTCCTGAGTGCAGGGACAAACAGTGGCTGGGTCCGTGCAGCTCCAGGCCTGGAGCAGCCTTCATGCACCACAGAGGAGCACAGGAAAGAAAAGAGCCAGGCGCTGGGGTTGAAGGGTCTTCAGCTGCAGTGGAGACCTGCTGTGTGAAAAAATAAGCTGTCAAATTAAGTAAACAGAGTGCTTGAAAACAAAAAAACAGAGTTTAATTTGGAGATTTGAGAAGGGATTTGTGCAGCTGAGCCTGTGGAAGCTATTTGTGCCCCCAGGGCCGGGAGGCAGTGCCAGGACTGGAGAACCAAGCCTGCTCATGGGAGTTGCTGGTGGGAGGACCTTCGCTTTCTCTGAGGCATGCTCCTCCTGCCAGCCTGCACTGCTGGGATGCTTGGAAAACCCATTGTCATCTGCTAATATTTATTTAAATCTGGTGACGATCCAGTTCCTATGTGTGTTTACCAGGCCTGGGGCTTGTGCTGCAGCCTGCTCTGCTCTCAGACGCTATCGTGCCTCTGCTGCCATCGCACACGAAAACAAGGCACGGGCAGATTGGAAACATCCTCAAGGCTATTTAGAAGAAAGGACATGAATTCAGTGTACAAGGCTGCATGTTTATAGATCAAATGGCTCAAAGCACTTTAACAGATGAATGCTTTAAAGTTTACGTGCAGGCCTTGTTATCTGGATGAGCGTGATGTGGTGGCTGTGAGCGCAGGCTTGGCTCGGCTCTGGCTGGAGCCACTGGCGGCCAAATGACAGTGCAGGGGGACACGAGGATGTGCCCGAAGTGAGCAGTCGTGCTCTTTGCTGAGCATGGGTCTGGCCCCTTGGTGGGAGTCACAGAACTTCATCCAGGCAGGAGCCCCACAGCTGCACTGAGGGGAAGCCAATTAAATTTCATATTGCATTAGAGAATGTCACACAAAAGTGATGCTGTTTTAAAAGCAGAGATTCCTCCTGATAACATCAGAGTGTCTCAGAAATGACAGTACTTGAAATGACTGGATAGGGTTCTGTGTCACCTGAGTTCATGTGTGAGAGCTGGCTCAGTTCTGGGCTCAGCATCCGCCTGAGCACCTGAGTTTGTGAGTGAGTGCTGGTTCAGTTCTGGTCTCGACACCCTCCTAAGCATCACAGATGTGCAGGTTTTGGACACAGCATGGTGAAGGTGCAAACCCCCTTTCCTCAGGGAATATGGGACCAGGGTGCGCTGCTCTGGGATTCCCGTGTGGGATGAGCTGGGGGTGTGCGGCAGCCGCCATCACTTTGTCCTGGTGTGGCTTAGGGGTGGGAAGTTGTGGGCGAGGGGGCAGTTGTTCCCTGGCTCCTTTTGGGCAGCCTGTGCTGGCTGTTGCTGGGATGGGAACTTCCTTTGTGGATGGGGAGAAGTGGTTGGCTCCTCTCTTACCAGTGCTTGCTCTTGGCTTGCCGGGGGTGTTGTAAAATGTGGCTGTTTGGTGAAATTTAACTAATGACAAACAACTGCTTGCATTGCAAAATGATAGTTTCTACTTCCCAGAAATATTTGCACGTCACAGGAGCTCTGTAAACCCTCCACTTCCTTACAGAACCGTTCTGAAATGAGAGTAAAACTCATCCTAGAGCTGTAGGAGAGATACCGCGGTTGTTTTTCCCTGCCCCCGAAAGACACCAAGCTCCTTTGTGACAGCCGCGACCTTGGCCTTCGGGGCGCGCGCCGGGTCTGGCATCGCTGCCACCGTCACCACGTCCCAGTTGTGTCTGCCCTGGCGCGCTATCGCCCTGCTTTGGGCTCTGCAGAGGGGCTGACACTTGCCACAGATTGTCCCAACTGCGAGCCCCCCACAGCGCGCGCGGGGCTTGTTTTGCTCTGACCTGAGCGCTCCTGCAGCTCTGTGGGCCAGCACAGCCCCACGGAGTTCAAACTTACACCCAGAGGGAAGCTTCAGAGCTGCCGGTGCTGGGCTGGCTGTTGAGCCACCCCTCGTGTCCCTTCTGCGTGTGTCCCTCCTGTGCCCTGAACAGGGGCAAGGGGCTGCGGCACTGCTGCGCACTGGCACCCTGGGGCAGGTGGCACCTGGGGCTCTGCCCAGAGCGCTGCCCGCCCCGCGGCCCTGCAGCTTCTCCAGGCACCTCTTCGGCTCATTGGCCAGTGTTAAGTATTACCTGCACGTTTTGAGAACACCCTGTAAATGCCCCTTGGAAACGGGAAAATGGATCGTTAAGGGAACCATAAACGTAGCTCGCTCTGAGTTGCTAGAAAATTTTACATTATGTTTTTCTTGCAATTCTCTCTCTGAAAATAAAAAAGAAAAGGCAAATTGGCATTGTTTGAAAGACAAGGGCATTCCTGGGCAGATGCTTCAGCTCTAGGCAGTGGCTGCTGGCAGGGAACCACATCAGTGCTGCAGGGCCTGTGGTTGAGCTGCTCCCCACCTGCCTTAACACCATCTCCTGCCCCTCTGGGTGCTGGGGCGGTGCACACCCCACCAAGCCTTACCCCAGGAGGAGCCTGTGCCACGGCCAGGAAACACCTTCCATGTCAGCCAGTGTCCTCCAGTCTCTGTCCATCACTGGCAGTGGGGCCAAGGGTGGCTGAGCATGGAGCGGCATGCGGGGAGCCCTGCCCAGCCCCATCCCTGGCAGGGGCACGTCTATGGGGTACTCTCAATACACACCTGCTGGAAGGTGTTTCTGTACGTGCACAACTCTTCCCGTACAGGAACAGCTCTTTAAAACCTGTTTCAGAAGCTGCTCAGTTGCGAACCTGCTTTGCAGTTTTAGATAATTAATTCTCAAAAACAGCCCAGGGTCCTCTGGGAGTCCTGTGTCTGTTGTCACGACACCGGCTGTGAGAAGCCCTGCAGCTCATGGCACACACACTGAGTGCTGAGCATGGGGGAGACAGAGTGGAAGCCTTACAGAAACAGGGGAATGAGCACTGTCAGATTTCTGATAGCACAGAGAGGAGAAAAGAGGTGTTGGGTCGTTAGCAGAAAAGCCTGTTCTGTGTGAATCTAAAACATGCTGGATAAATAAGACATTTTTAGCCAAGCTTTTCTATGTGCTGCTGGTATTCCTCAGCAGGGTCTGCTCTCCAGCAGCCCCTCACACCCAGTGCCAGGGCTCTGTGGCACATGGCGGGGGGGATGTGGGAGTGCCCTGAGATGGGACGGTGGGATCACACCAGGCGCACAAGCAGGATGCCACGTAAGCCGAGAAAGGAACATGTTGGTTGCATTAGGAGTTGACTATGGCAGGCATGGTGCAGCCAACTGGGTCTCCTCCATTTAATCAGTAATTCGAGAAAAGCCTTGGACATGGAGACGGTTGGGGAAGCGTGGTTGAGCTGCATCTACAGATGAGTCACTGACTGCTCCTGCTAAGGAGATGAGAAATCACTCGAAAGGTTTCTACCATAAGAACTGAGAATGAAATTGCTGCTCCAGTTACTGACCTTAAACTGAGGTGGAGATCTGCACAGCTCCCAGGTGAGGGACAGGCAAGGACAGTGGGGCTTTTCTGGGTACAAAGTTTTTTTTGAAGGAGTCCCATCTTTGTCACACTCACTGTTGACGTAATCTGATTTCTCAGAGCTCACCTGCAAGCAACAAACAATGCCAGAAATGAAAGGGGATCTAATTTTTACCCAAAAGTTGCGGTGACCTGCAGACTCTTAAAAACTAATTGCCTCATCCAGTGGTTGCAGAAAAGTGAGCTCTAGTAATTAACTCAACATGCTGTTGCTCCCCAAACTGCCTGGACATGTTGGCTCCTGGATAAGCCCCTGTCCTTCTGCCATGCCCTCTGGAAAAACAATTTCTCCATGGGGTTGGGGAGGGGATGGTACCAGCTGAGAGGGGAGAATCTGGGTGTGTGGAAGAGTGAGGGGTACATGGTTGGAGAAGGGGAGTCAGGCTCTCGGGATGTCTTGGCATGGTGGTTAATGTGGCATCGGGTGGTTGGCAGCACCACACTCTGCCTTGTTGGGTGCACAAGCTTCATTACTGAAGCCAAAATTCCATGAGCACTGCAACAGCCAGTCTCAGTCACCTTCTTTCCCTAGGCTGTGCTGTCACTGTGCCTGTACTTTGTCAGACTTTGTCACACACTGCACGCAGTGGGCAGTGTCAGGAGGGGCACCCAGCACGGTCTCTGCACGGTCAGGGCCAGGTTTGGCTCAGCTGATGCTCACCTGCCTGCTGCTCAGTGCTTGGCTGATCCATCACTGCAGTTCTGGGTTTGCCGTGACTGTGCTCCCCACAGCTTGTCCTGACCACGTTTGCTGACCCTTCCCTTGTTCTCTCTCTTTTACGCTGCAGGTTGGAGACTGGCCGTGACCACGTCCTGCCCATTGACTATTACTTCCCACCTCAGAAGACCTGCCTGATCTGTGGAGATGAAGCGTCCGGGTGCCATTACGGAGCCCTCACATGTGGGAGCTGCAAAGTTTTCTTCAAACGGGCAGCTGAAGGTAATGGGGACAGAGGGGAGGGAAGGTCACTGCCCCTCTGTGGTGGTGTTCTAAGATGTCTTAAACCAGGAAAGGAGAACAATCAAGGATAAATTGATTTCTCTGTTCTGCATTTGTCATTTCACTTTACAGATTGCCCTCAAAAAGTAGGCAAACCAGTTTGCCAAAATACAATTCTTTTCAGTGGCATTGAGCAACCTTGTCTCTTGGAAGGTGTCCCTGCCATGGCAGGGGTGTGGAACAAGATGGTCTTTAAGGTCCCTTCCAACCCAAACCTTTCTCTGATTCCATGATTATCTTAGTGACCTGGTGAGACCGTGGAGCAGTCAGTTCCTGCATCTCTTCTTGACTCTCCAGAGTGCTTTAAGCTTCCATCAGCCCACCTGTGATCTCAGATGCACAACTCCCAGTTCAGGGGAGGCTCTTCCTCTCCTGCACCCCTTCCAGAGGGTCACTTCTGTGACTACCCACAAAACAGCACAACCATCTGTCCATCAGGAGCCATGCTCTGAGCTTGGAGTCCATGATCCTTCTCCGCAGCCCTCGAGGAAGCAACTTCTCCTTCATGTCCAGCTCTGTAGTGTCAGGCTCTCCTGGGATAAGTGTGAGCCCAAATGTTCCCTTTGTACCATCTTTCCTTGGGAATGAACATGCAGAAGCACCTAGCCCAGCTGTTTCCTTAGGCTGTGCCTCAGCAATGTGTGGTTTCTACCTGCAGTTCAGAGTCTTGGGCAGCAGCGAGAGTCTCTGTTGTGGAAGATGAACTGTCCGGCAATGTAATGTGCCTGTAGTCACTCATCAGGCTTGTCATCAGCAGAGATGAACCAGCACAAGCCATTGCTTTTCCTCAGTGCTAACACAAGTTATGTGCTGCACGAGCACGCCGTTGGCAGCTGGTGGCAGTGGCCATGGTGTCCCTGGGAGAAGGCTGGCAGCAAGAGATAGGGACGGAGCTTCTGTCTCACCGTGACCTTACCCTGTGCCCAACCTCTCCCTTCTGTGAGCAGAGGTCCCACGCTAGGGGTGCTCACCTGCTCTTGTCAGAATGCTGCTTCTAGATCAATTATCATTATCCAGCCTCTTTTTGGAGTCATGTTTCCCTTGTTCCTCTGTGCCAGGAGCCAGCTCGCAAGCTGGTTCAGGGAAGAATAGGGGCTATGCCACAGGGGACATCAGTGTCCTGTTGCCAAAAAGGGCAGTCAAATAACAGTTAATAATTTTTTTATATTTCTCCCAATTAAATGATTTGCAGATCTGTCTCTGCTGCACACCAGCTCTGTGTCAAGCCAAGTGGGTTGGCTTGTGCAGCCAGAGTAAATAACAGATGCTTGTTTAAGTCAGCGAGTTATTGTTGATTTATAGTAAGTGGTGTCTTGGCTCTCAGTCAGATAAACTGCTGCAGGAACGCCTGTGTCTGCGGGTGGGTGTGGGAGCCGTGCTCCCCTGGCACCGGGGTGGGCTCTGTCCTGTGGGTGACAGGCACTGGAGGTGCCCACAGGCAGAGGGGCAGCCCGGGCTGCTCGCGCTGCTCTGAGGCACGTGCCGTGGAGTTGTTCCCTCTCCTGATCATGTTGTATCATTAATTTAAAAGGTATTTATGTCTGTTCCTTGTTCTTCAGCCTCGCAGTGTGGCAGAGGGTTGGGAGTGTTTGGTCACGCTGGGATTGGGTGGCAGCCCTTTGCCTTTCCTGAGGAGCTGTATGTGTGTGCAGGGAGGGGCAGGGGGGGCTGCCAAAGTGTGAGGTTTCATCTTATGTTACCCTGAGGTACATGGGTAAGTCTTTATTTTGGGGAAGTGAAAATAAATCGTGCTCCTTTATAGGTACTGAATGCAGGGATGGCAGGTGATGATTTCTGTTCTAATTTTTGGTGAGTTTCCAGAGAGATCTCTTCCTTCTTAAAGCTGAGGACCGTTACTGAAGGCTGATATTTCAGCGCATTCTCATGTTTAAAGTCCATAAAATGCCTCTCAGAAAACCTTAAGTCAGCCTTCGAGACTCTATAACAGTAGATCAAAATGCTTCCCCATGAGAAAAGAAACCTGTTACCTTCCTGGTGCTGGTGTCAAGCCACAGCCTTTGGTGGAGGGAGCAGCAGAGGGCTGGGACTGGAGCAGCACAAACAGCACCTTGGAGTGGAGGGAAATAGCTGGGCACATAATTTCCTTTTTATTATATTCTTCTGAGATAATAGTGAACTTATCTGGCAGGCATTCAGGGATATTTAAGGAGGTTTTATAGACATGCACTGGCTTCTAAGGGGTGAGAAAGGGGAAGATTTAAAAAAAAAGTTGTGACACTGATTCTTCTTTCCTTTGGACACACTGAGGGGTTTATGGGCAGGAACAGGTCACCCCTGCTTTGACGAAATATTTGACAGATTTGAGGGGTTTCACAAGCTCGGGTTCAACTGCTTTTTCCAGAAAGATGCTGGAAGAGTTAATAGAAAAGACAGGAATGTTGTCCTGATCTCATTTTGCCAGCTCTCGTGATTCACAGACTCTCTCAAGATGTCCAGGCTGTGTCCAGGCCAGCACTGAAGCACACCCTGCAGATTCCCCACGCCGCTGTGGATCGCCTCGCCTGCAGGGTCACCACCCCTGTTACGGGACCAAGCCCAGCGCTGGGCTCTCCCTTGCAGTCAGCTGCCCCAGGGTCCCAGCAGGGAGAGTCCAGAGGGCTGGGTGGCTGCCCTGTGAGCAAGGCTGCTGCTCCTTCTCTGCCCACAAAGGAGGGCTCCTCCTCCTCATTTGGTGAGCAAAAAGCTCATCCCGCTCAGCACAGGTGTTGTTCTTCCCTACACGAGTAGGCAGGACACCTCTTGGCATGGTTAGGATGGCTGGGGTGGGTTGAAGACATGAGAGTTCAGTCCTTGTGATGCCACCCTTGTCCCTGAAACAGAAAAATGCTTCAAGCAAGGCAGTTCCTGTCTCAGTTAGCAGCCCAGGGGTTCCTGCTGTCCCATTCTGTCCAGGAGGGGGATCATCGTGTCTCTCCGTATATCCCTGGAGAGAAGCAGACCTTCCTTGTCTCTCTGAGGTTGCTCAGATCTGGTGGCCACCTTGGCCAGCCCAGAGCTGCCTCTGCGCAGCATTCTTGGCAGCGTAGGACGGGGATGCTTTGGGCTGTGTTCCTGATGGGGCTGCCTTTAAATAGCAGAGAGCTAAATGAAAAAAGTAACACAGTATTTGGCAATTTTCCTGGCAGGCACTCAGCCAGGCTGCTGCGCAGGCTGCTCTGATCGCCTCCATCATTCTCCATATGGATTAGTGTTCTATGTTCTGACCTGCTGAGGATTAGCCTTACACCAGAGCGGTGTCTCTGGGCCAACTCAACAGTTTCTTGCCAGATTTCAAGATGACACCAAGTTAAAGTGAACGTTTGCAAAGATCCCTGCTATGTTATCAAATGCTTTCTCCTCCTTCCCAGGCTCATCTGACATGCACAGAAATTGAGTCTGCAGAGCATTCAGTGGTGCTGCAGCACCACGATGCTCCAGTGGTGGGTTTCTCACAACTGTTTGGGTGTTACTTGCCTTAAAAAGCCATGGGGAGAGCAAAAGGTGGGACGACCAGAGCACAGATATAACTCTGGGTGCTTTCCCTATGCTCACTGTAGCCATCTGGTCAATACAGACGACTATTCAGAAAACGACTTTGCAAAGGTAGTTCATGAGCAGAGGCTCAGTGCTGGCTCCCAGGAGCCTTGTGGCTGAGCCCTCTTGAGTTATTAATAGGAGCATCCCGTGGGAAGGGTGCCAGCACCAAGCCCACAGGCTCAGCTCTGGGCATGGCCCTGCTGGTGACAGCCCCAAGGCCCAGAGGCTTCCCAGGAGAGCGCTGGAGCCTCCATGGTTACATAAGACCCGGGGGAGTCGCTTTCACAGAAAGCTTGGCCTTATCACCCCAGCTGTTAAAATTCAGTTTATGCCCTGAAATACAAGGATCTCTCTCTTCCAAAAGGCATTTACTGGTTTTTCACATTTACAGTCGTATATCTTGCTCCAGATGTTTGCACAGATTACTTTGCTGTCTGGAGGAGAAAGTTAGTCTCGGCACAACAGCTCATGTGGCAACAGGCTGCTAGTTAGATGATTCCTCTGGATTGAGCAACTCCCCTCCATAAATTGTTGTTTTTAATCAGGAAGAACTAGAGAGCAGTTCTTCCCCTTGGCTCCCAGTGTGTGCTGTGGTCCCAGGAGATGAGTGGGAGGGCTCGGAGGTGGCGGAAGCATCTTTCTGCCTGGTGCGAGGTGGCCCAGGAGGGGCCCAAGGTGGCAGGGATGTTCCTGGCAGAGGGGACACTGGCACTGCAGTGTGTTCATGGAGCGGCCTGCTGCACAGATGCTCTCTTGGGGTGCCTGAGCTGGTCTGAGAAAGCAGAGGGTGCTGGGTGTGACTTCCCTCCTCGCCTGTGCACATGTCAAACAGGAGCTGGGTGGCAGGGGAGGAGCGGGGGCTTCTCTGGGTGACATCTGCAGTGTCCTCATCTGGGCAGTGGTCTATGGGTTGGCACCTTGCCAATGCCCTGGGAGAAGGACAGGCTGGGTGATGGGCCTTGCAGAGAGCGGGACTGCTGGGGAACACCAGAGAGCGGGTGTAAGGTTTGGACCTGTATGTACAGACTTGCAAAGCAAGAGTCTCTGCAGGGGAGGAAAGGAGAACAAAATAGTAGTTCCAGTGTTAAACTCCAGAGAAGGAAAACCAGTGCATTCATCTTTAAATAAAGAATAGCTGATTGCAAATATCTCACCTTGCTCTGAAATGAAGAGAGTGAATTACCTTGAAATTAGAAACAGGTCTCTGTGTGAGAAGTTACTTCAGACGGAAGGAACTCATCCATGTTCCAGCCACCCTTCCCTGCTCTCCCGCCTTTTAGAGCAGGTGGTTCCTTCTCTGGTGGTTAAAGGGAAATCTCTGCATCCCCAGGAATTAGGGCGAGGTGAGCTCGCCTCATTCTCACGCTGAGCAGCAGCAGCAGCAGCAGCAGCACCATGACCAGCTGTGGCTGTTTGGCTCTCTTTTTGTTACTGAACAGCATAAAGCAAACAGTGCTCACTTGTGCAGGCAACAGAGAACAGGTTCCTGCCCCAAAGAGCCTGTCCATGAACCATGGAGCTGCCCTGGCCACTGCAGCAATGTTACTGTACTGTGACCGTGGGGACAGCTGCTGGCTGCAGCTCACAGTCCATGCTGCTCTGGGGAGGCACGGCCATCCTGCAGCCTCCTCCAACGTGCCCTGTTTGTCCTCCGGGGCACTCCACCTGCTCCCGGCTCGTGGGAGAGGCTCCCTCTCCATGCCCCTTCTCAGCAGTTCTGGAGCTGGGAGATGCTATTGAGGAGCAGATGGGAAACAGCACAGTGGCCTCACTGAGCAAGGCTCGGACCCCCTACCAAACCTCATCTGTCCCCCTGCTCCCCTCCTGTGGGTGCCGAGCGGAGACAGAGCGGAGGGGGAAATGAGCCCACATGTTAGGATCTGTCCAGATCCCAGGGATGAGGAGGGGACTGGGGCTGCTGGGTGCTGCTCCTGACACAGGGGAATTTGGAAGAGCTATGCCTGATCCTGGAACATGCTTGGGGGGCTCAGGCAGCCAAATCTCCTTCCAGCTCCCCTTTCCACAGAAAGTAGGGCACCCATTTTTGAGTACCTAAGAAGGTTGAGTGGAGGGAATGTGGCCTCGGCGCTCAGTGCCCCTGGCACAAAAATAACTCCAAGTTACCCAGTTTCAGCTGAAGTTGTCTATTACTCATCCTCCTCCTCAATGAACTGCTGAAAGGGAGGATGGTGCTTGTGCTCTCTTTAGGGTCTTTAGGGATTTAGGTGTCATCAAGGCTTGCCTGAGTATCCTTCTCATGGGAAATGAGCCAGGGAGGGGGTGACAAGAGCTGTTCTGAGGACAGTGTTAAAATGATTCAGCAGGTGTGAGGTGTGGTGGGTAATGCAGGTGATGGCTGCGGCACAGGGGCGGGTGACGATCCACTTTGAAGGGGACAGTTCTGAGAAGGTCAAATGTGGGGTGTTTGTGCAGCGCCTGGGTGCTGTGAGAGGAGCGGGCTGGGTGCTGAGCCCTGCCAGGGGGGCCTGTGGGGATGACAGTGGTGGCTGGTCCTGCCAAAGCTGCAGTCGGGCACAAGGGGGGCACCCGGGAGGGCACCAGGAAAGCACCAGGCAGTGGCAGTGAGGGCAGCAGTGGTGGAGGTGTGGGCGTTGCTAAATCCGTGCACCAAAATTGGTGCATCTCATGTCAGAACTGGTACATTAAAGGGTTGGGTTCAGCCTCATGCTGCTCAGATTTCTGATGACTCCAAAGGGCTATTCCTATAGGAATGCAGAAAGCAACCCCTTCTAGGATGATAAATAAAGGCCATGGGCTGGTTTCCCACATGGGCTGCCCATGGGTCTACAAGCGGCACCTCTCTGTTGTGTGCTGAGCCCAGTTTGGTTTGGAACAGCCTGAAGAACATCAGATAAATCCTGATCCAGTAAATGTGTTCAGACTTGACAGGAAAAGTGATGATTCAGGAAGAAAATGTCATTCTTGGCTTATCTAGAAAATGGTGAAGTGAAAAAAAGGGCTGTGGCCTGGAGCTGCACAGGCTGCTCTCTGAGTGAGTGGAGGGTAAGTCTGAGCTATGGGTTACTCTGACTATAAATAACTTCTGAATTTTCTGCACATCCCCAAAACCCATGGCTGCACAAGGTCCCCCATACAGGGAGTCGCTGGTCCCAGTTTCCTCCTGGCTGACTGCAGGTACAGCCCAGGGGACAGGGTGGCATCAGACCCACCTGTGGAGCAGCAGCTCCCCAGCCCCAGTATCCATAACCTGGAGACAACAGACCTGAGTGGTATTAATGGGTTGCACAAAAAATAATTCAGTCCCAAAAAGGTCTGTACAGAGTCATGGTTATAAAGGGTAGGTGAGTATCATGGCAGAAGGATCCAACTGTGGGGTTTGGTGGTCTGGGAGAAATCCACCAAAAGCCATGCAGTAGATGGATGACGTTTAAAAAAATGAGAACCAAACTCTCCACATTTCAGTACTTTTTAATTGCTGTTTATTGTCTGCCTCTGCTGTGCTGCACAGTGCAGAGTGCCTGGGTTTCCAGTCTCCAAGGACTTCTCTCCCTGGATATATTGGTCTGAAAGCCTCTGCCATGTGTGGGCAAAGGGCAGGAGTGCTGGAGTGTGGTGGAACAGCGGTGACCCAGCTGTGTTTTGGGGAGCCAGCGCTCATGCAACACGTGTGTGTCTGGCCATGAACCACTCCTGCAGCACCAGAGGCAGGACTGTGCTGTTTTCCCAAGAAATGCCCATTTCCAACATAAGTTTTCTCCTGGGGAGTGCACTGGAAAACCAGCACTGGTACAGAAATTGAGTCTGCAGAGCATTCAGTGGTGCTGCAGCACCACGATGCTCCAGTGGTGGGTTTCTCACAACTGTTTGGGTGTTACTTGCCTTAAAAAGCCATGGGGAGAGCAAAAGGTGGGATGACTTCTCCTCCAGTCATCCTCTTCTCCTTCTCCTTCTCCTTCTCCTTCTCCTTCTCCTTCTCCTTCTCCTTCTCCTTCTCCTTCTCCTTCTCCTTCTCCTTCTCCGTTATCCTCCCCTCACCTCTCCTCTCCTCCTCTCCCCTCTCTTCTCCTCTTGCCACTGTCCCCGGTGATACCAAAAGAGCCCAGCCCGTGTCTCGGTTGTTACCCAGCACCCACGTTCCATTTCTCTGGTGTTTTAGGTAAACAGAAGTACCTCTGTGCCAGCCGGAACGACTGCACCATTGACAAGTTCCGAAGGAAAAACTGTCCGTCCTGCCGCCTGCGGAAGTGCTACGAGGCTGGGATGACTCTCGGAGGTACGGCCGGGGTCCCCTCCCGGGTCCCTGCATGTCACCTGGTGTATGAACAGTCAATAAGTGGCTGGAAAATGAGGCTGATGGAGGGTGATAAAAAATAAAATGCTTAGGAAACATTTGCAGGGTTCTTATACCAAAACTGTGAATTTCAGTAGCTTTTGTTTGTGTTTCAGGAAACATACTTTTCCCTGATTTCAAACCTTGTTAATCTAAAAAAACTATAAACAGCAGGGTGAGTTGGTTCTGGCTCCTGGAGCCTCAGAGCAGAGCACTCCCCTCTTTTGATGGGATTATTCCCAGGCAGAAAGGGACAATTTCTTGGTGAAGTTACAGCCTCAGTGCTTTCCTTTGCTTGATGGAAGCTGCTCCTGTGTCTCTGGTGAGAGACCTTGTCACAATTTGTTTCTGTTCCCAAATCTGTAGCCCTTCCAAAACTGACAGAGTGCCCATATCCAAAACATGAGATTTTCTGCTCAAAGTCTATAAGCTACAGTGCTGATCACTGGGTGTCTCCTTGTTGAGTTCATTTGATGAAATCCTTCACTGTGTAGTGAGGCCCTGGCACAGGGTGCCCAGAGCAGCTGTGGCTGCTCTTGGATCCCTGGAAGTGTCCAAGGCCAGGTTGGATGGGGCTTGGAGCAACCTGGCCCAGTGGAAGGTGTCCCTGCCCATGGCAGGGGGTGGAACAGGATGATCTTTAAGGCCCCTTCCAACCCAAACTATCCTGGGATTCTGTGATGTTACAGTGAGGAGGAAAATACCCTGGAAAAGGGGGCTGACAGACCTACCCCTGCTGGGAAGCCCTGGATTGAGGGGGCTTCTGGGGCTGCAGAGAGGAGCCCCAGCAGTGGCAGGCGCAGCATAGGGGGACGGGGGCAGCCCACACTGGTTGGGGGTGCCAGCATTTTGGGTTAAATCCTGACCCCATTGCTGGGATGGACTGAGCCTCCAGAGCTGCTGGGCTGCAACAACAGTGTCTTGAAGGGCTTGTTACTGAAGTCATTCTGAATCTGCTCACCAAGGAGCAGAGGATTTAGTTTTATTTCTTCCTAAAGGTCCTGAAAGGCAGTGCAGTCCCAACCCTCCTTTTTAACCTTAAAGTGCTTTTTTCTGATGAAGTTTCCTTAAGTAGGAGAAGACATACATCAGCGTAACCCTCTTCTGCAGCACACGCTGACAAAATTAATGCTAATACGGATACCCCGCTCCCTTCTTTTTTCTTCAGCTCTTTGGGTCACCCTGACCTGTTCTGCCAGGTCTGTTTTACATTTGGTTTGGATGTCGGTATAAAGGCAATTGTTACAAACAGGCAAGCTCATGGTTGCCCACAGTAACTTCTCCCACAGTGGAGGCAGGGCATTTGAAGTCACTCCCAAGCTCCAACCAGTTGTTTTTAACTGGTGGTTAATTACCGTCACTGGTGAGGTACATCCCTGCAGCCCTGCGGCTCTGTGGGGGAGGAGAAGGAGGAGGAGACGCACTGAATGCCTTCTGCAGGCTCTGCTCTGGAACAGGATGGCAATGTGTTGAAGCACTTCATTATTGACTGAGATCACGGTGACCTGCAAGCCGGTATCCACTAACCAGGATCTTCTCTCCGAAGAGAGGGAAAAGACACTGTAGAGAGGGCAAAGAAAAAAAAAAACCAAAAAAGACCAAAAAACCGGTGATAATGCTGTTTTAGTGTGTTGGGTCCTGCTGGTGTGCTGGCCTGTGCCCACCATCCCACTGCACCTGGGCCTGCTGCCAGGGAAGGGGCTGCAAGGATCCCGCCAGCCCTGAGCCCGGGAAATGTCCTGGTATGGACACGGCTGCAGGGATCCTGCCAGCCCTGAGCCCAGGGAGCATGTGAGGTGCCGGGGGCTGGTCCTGTGGGGAGCTCCAAGCTCCTGTGCCCACAGCCAGAGCTGGCAGCTGCCCGAGCTGCAGGATATCAGGGCACCTCCAGCCTGGCCGCTGCAACCATGTGGGTCCTGGCTGGAGCAAAAACTCCAAACACGTGTAATTCCTTTCATTTTGTTGATGGTAGGGCTAGAAATCTCCTGTAATAATAGCCAGAAGCTTGTGAAAGCCCAGGCTTGAGGCATAGCTGTCTTTAGTCCTAATTCAGGTTCAGCTGCTGGGGGCAGAGCAGAGCTCATGTTTCACAGACACGAGCCAGGGGCAATTCCAGCCAGGGGGAATCTGACACATTTTTTGCAGAGCCATTGCAGTAGTTATGACCAGTGTTGTGTTGGATGTACCTTATTTTTCACCTTGTCTGTCCCTGACTTACAGCAATTGGATCTTTATTACAACTTTCTTTGCATGATTAAAAACCCTACTTTTATTGATTTTCTGTCCCACAGTGGGTGTCTGTCACCTGTGACTCAATAGCCCTTTCGCCTCCTACACAGCCAACCAGGTGACATTCCTTACCTCCTTGCTCCCAGGCGTGTTGTCAAGTCTTTAGTGTCCTCATGGCTTGTGCAGCTTGCCAACACCTATCAGCCCTTGCCTGCAGACCGCGGTCCGTCTGTTCAGTCCTTGCTGTTCATCCCTGTTTTCCCACCCATACATTGCCATACAGGCTGGTTGAGTAAAAATGGTTAAATCTGGTTTTGGGGTGAATGTAGACATTGACTAGCAAAGGGCCATGAGCCACCCTTATAAGAAACAAACCTGTCTGATGTTGTTCCAACACTTACAATTGCCTTCGAGATTTGTCACTAAGGGGTTTGCAATCATTCTGCAATACTGTCTGCTCTTATATCCTTCGAGTTCTTTTCGTCCATGTGGACCTGACTGACTCAGATCTCTTAAATGTGTCTGCTACAACCAGTAATGTTATTATTATCAACTCAAAGTATTGCACCAGACAAGATTGATAGCTTCACAGGTTCAGGTTTTGACAAGCCACATGCTGAAGTTCATAAAAACTGCAAAGGCAACAGGATATAAATCAAGTCCTGTTCAGCTCCTCAGTGTCCTGTTGGTAGCTGTGCTTGACGTGTGCTGCCAGGGGCTGCAGGATCTCTCCATTGTAGCCAGTGCGAGAGCAGCTTCTTCCAGGTCCCTGTAACTTCCCTGAGTCCTGGCACTCATGGAAATTGGTGCTGGAGCCCAGAGTGCTCCTTCCTCAGGGCTTTAGAAGTGCCTGCAAGGGAGGTGCTTAAAATGTGCATCACTTTGGCTGTTGCTCTGAGTGTGCTCCCGGGGGGTCTTGCACTGGTGAATATTTTATTGTGACACTATATAATTGCGTCCTTTAAGCTTTTTTCCAAATCCATCCGGTACTTCCCCAGAGACCCCCAGGTCAGCTTGCAGGGCTTGGGGCAGTGCTGTGCTACAGCTGCTCCTCGAGGCTCCCTGGGCCCCTTGTCCCAGCTGACAGCCAAGCAGGAACATCCCAATATTGGTCACATGTCCTAAGGTTCCTCCCACCTTGGTTCGAAGAAGTGCAATGTAGATTTCTGCCCAGCTTAGTTCATCCTAGAGTAAAAACATTACAGATGTCTTTAATTCCAATTTTTAAATTTTTGTTTATATTACCTGCTGAGTAGGAGCCACCATCACAGAGGAGTTTGGCACAGGTGACTGAGTAGGAACGAGTCTTTGCCTCTGAAGGTTTTCTCCACCTGGTAACATCAGTATTGCAGTGGCCTGTGGGACAGCTGCTCCTGGAATGCACAAAGCCAAGCCCCCTCTCGTAGCGCAGTTATCACCCACTGTCACAGAGGAGTCTCGTTTGTGGCTGCAGTCTCAGAGCAAGCTCAGTAGGTACTTGCCGTCTTCTCACCTCAGTCAGGATCTTTTAATACTAGATAATTAAATATTAAGGAAAAAACCCCAAACATTTAAACCAAACCACGTGTGTGGTTTGTACATGTGGATTTGGCTTCATTCACACACATGACCTGGGGCACTGGTTATTTCTAAATCCAAACTCTGTCACAGGCTGCCCAAGACAGTGGTGGAGTCGCCATCCCTGGGGGAATTTAACATATATGTGGATCTAGTACTTGGGGATACGGGTTAGTGGTGGCCTTGGCAGTGCTGTGACTTTGGAGGCGAGGGAGAGGAGGCTGTATCAAACGAGTGGCTGATGGCCAGAGGCCATCACACTGTGCTGCAGCACTGTTTTCCTCTAGCTCTCCTTTATTTTTATTAATCCTTTCTCCTCCCTTTTTAAGGAGAAGCCTGTCTTTGTTGCCTTTATAGCAGATCACCCAGAGTACAATGCTTAAAGATCAACGTTCGGAGTTAATTTACAGAGCTGCACTTTGGCTTGACATTTTTATGTTTTGCTGCTTATTTTTCTAATTACAGCTGAAAGGAAATTCGAGATAAATATCATATAATGAAGGAGCCAAAACCCCAAGGACAACTGGTTTGATGTTGTATTCCCTGCTTGAAGGAAGCCATGGGCTTTTGTTCTCTAAGCAGTGGCAGTTTGGAGTCGATGAGGGGTGGCAGTAGCAGCCCACCTGCGCTGAGCACTGTCAGGCTGATATCAATGAGGGGAACACGAACTCCCCAAGACCTCTGGCATCATGCCTCTGGAGTGCTGGTGGGCCTTGCAAGCAGACCAGCAGCTGTGGTTAAGAGCCAGGTGTGTGGGGAAAACACTTTTTTGTGTTGGCACAGGCACAGTCGCCGGCTGCTGCGGTCCCCGCACAGCCTGCCCGCACTGCTGACAGGGCTCGTGAGGCTGCACAGCAGAGTGAGGCCACCCTGCTCGGGTCTGCTCCCCCTCGGTGGGGGTGGCTGGGAGATGCCAGGGAAACAGCCCTGGAACTACCTGCTGGCTTCCGAAATGTGTTCTCCGTAATGCAGTATGTGCAGAGTGTTTGGGAGAGCCTGGCTGTGGGGCAGCAGGCATTGCAGGGAGAAGGCTTTTATCTCGGATGCATCCTGCTTCTACTGCGGTCTGGGATGGAACAATCCCACTTGGGCAACCAAGTGCAATGTTTTTTTTCCCTGGAACATGACCATGTACTGAGTTTATCATCTTGTGTTGCTCCTCTTTTTGATTGCATCAAAAGCAGTTGTTTGAGTAGAGTCAAAACTTCTCTCTCTTCCCTGGATCATCCTCTCTGTTTCTGGTCATGGCTGAGGATGTAGATGATGTTGGTTCTTTTCCATGTCAGGTTAACAAGCAAATGGATTTTGTCATGCAGTGCGTTCTCCTCTCATCCTTAGGTGAGAACTGCAAGGCCAGGACACTCCTTGGGCAGTGTCCACTGAGGGAGGAGCTGCTGCTTGGTCATCACTTTTCCTTGCCTCGTAAATATAAATGATGGAGCCTGACTTTATTTTTTTTAGTTTATTTTTAAGTATCACATTAAACTGTGTCCTTCCCACAGCCCGCAAGCTGAAGAAGCTGGGTAACCTGAAGGCACAGGAGGACATGGAGGGAGCCAGCTCATCCAGCCCCACAGAGGAGCAAGCTCCCAAGCTGGTGATGACGCGCATCGATGGCTACGAGTGCCAGCCCATCTTCCTCAACGTTCTGGAGGCCATCGAGCCTGGTGTGGTGTGTGCTGGCCATGACAACAGCCAGCCTGACTCCTTCTCCAACCTGCTGACCAGCCTGAATGAGCTTGGGGAGCGGCAGCTGGTTTACGTGGTCAAATGGGCAAAGGCGCTGCCAGGTGAGAAGGAAAGCAAACAAATCCCCTCCCGGTTCCAAAGCCCCATCTACACTGCTGGGGGCAGCTGTGAAGGGGGGGTCTGTAGCCCGTGTCCCATCACACAGCTCCTGGGGGACCGTCTCCATGGGCACTGTGTGTGTTCCCTGCCTGGGAAGCAGCCTGTAGCAGTGTGGGCCTTGTGTCTAGAGGGGCTGGCGATGGGAGAGGGAACTGAGGGGTGACAGAGTGTTTTGGAACTTATGCCTTGGGTTCAGATAGCCCCTGGCCAGTGATACAGTGTGGGCACGGGGCACTTCCCCCTGTGGCAAGGCTGCTGCTGGTCGGGGCTCAGGGTCCTGCTCTCCTCCCCCTCTCTCCATGGAGGTTTTGCTCCACTTCCAGGCCATGTCTGCCAGCCCTGCAGAACTGCCCTCTAGTCAAGGATTAGCCCTGTCCCAGGAGCCACCTGAAGTGATGAAAAGGGTAAATTGCAACGTGGCAGAAGAGCAATACAGAATCCCAAAGGGCTCTTTCCTGGCAGTCACTCAGGTTGTCCCTGTGACAGCCCGGTGGAATATATTTATGATGCCTTCAGAGAGGTAATACAGGCCAGGAATTTTCCAGATGCAGGTCTGCAGGTGCAGTAAATGGAGCATCCTGGTGACTGATGTGTTTATGGAGCTGGGTCTGCCAGGGGTCACTGGTTGGTGACATGCTGCCTGTTCCACGTTGTGATCCTGCAGCTGAGTGAGTGGGATTGCAGAGGGCTGAGCTCAGTCTGGGCACAGCCAGACCCAGCTCACCTCCCAGCATCCCGGAGAGTGGGGCATGGGGCCAGTTCCTGCCGCCTTCTCCATTCTGGCCCCACTTCTCAGGGAACACCAAAGAGAAGAGGGATCCCGCTCCTTGTATGTGCGGGGTGATACAGCAGAGAAGGAGACCGAGGCACAGTAATTTTGCCATTCTCTGTCAAACCCTGGTGATGAACTGTGGTCAGGTGTCTGATGTTCCCAGGAGTTTAGCAGCTCCCTGGACGGGTGCTCCCAGCGGGATATTGGTCTGAATACCCTTAAATGCTGAGTAGCACATTCTGTTTCTGCTATTCTTGGGTCACTTGGCTTGTAAAACCAGGGACAAATCCTGCTTCCTCTTTGGCTTATCTACACCAGACATCAAGATCAGACACAGAGACACCACCAAAACCACCTGGCATCTGGGGCTGAGGCTGTACCACTGCAGCAGTGCCGATGGAAAGGGAGAGTGCTTTGGAAAGTGTTTTCTATCATAACCCCCCCCCCCATCAGAGGGTTTTACTCTCTTGAACTGCATCTGATGTCTGACCTCTCAGTGTGCAGCAGTGCCAGCTGCTGCCCTGCTGCCCCCCGGGGCTGGCGCAGACTGTTCCAGGGTGGCATCTGGGCAAGATTCATTCTCCAGCTTGCTTGCCTTGAAGAGCTCTCCAAGCCACAGAGATCTTTGCCTCAATGGGTTGTAATTATACACTGGAGCTGTTAAATTGCTTTAATATTTGAATGAGATAATGCATGATTGTCTTGAAACTCTCTTATATTTGCCTGTGTACAAGTACTTTGAAAAAAGCAGTGTTGTAGGTGATGTAAGCATGCCTGGGGTTTAGCTCTGGGATGCTAATTTGAATTTAGGTGCTATTTTTGTTTCTCTTGCAATGTAGCTGAGGTTTCAATGCTCATTTCCACAGTCATTAGATCCATGCAGTGTGTATGGGACAGAAATCGGAATTTGGTGAAGTTAAATTAAATTAATTAAATCTGGTGATGTCCCAATGGGACTTTCTCCCCTCCTTGTGTCCAAAATCCCCTTTCCTCTCCTTTCTTCCCACAAGCAGGTTTGTGCTTGTCTATCCTTAATTCCCAGTCAGGGTGGGAGCTCCATGTCATGGCTGGTGTGCTCGTGTCCTGGGACATGCTGAGCTTGGGCTGTGGACTGACCACCTTGTCCTAAGAGGAGCACTGCTGGAGAGCTGGAGTCTCCATGGAAACAGCCCTGGGAACTGCAGGAACCCAGCAGTAATTCGTAACATCCCTCCCTCGTTGTTTATTAGGATTTCGCAACCTGCATGTGGATGACCAGATGTCAATAATCCAGTACTCTTGGATGGGCCTGATGGTGTTTGCTATGGGGTGGAGATCCTTCACCAATGTCAATTCCAGGATGCTTTACTTCGCTCCAGACCTGGTCTTCAATGAGTAAGTGCGAAATAACAGCAGTCTAACACTGGGCTGTGGGTCAGCCCAGGTGACAAACTACCCTTAGAACAGTCACTCTGAGCTGCCCAGCCCAGCCCAGCCTGGCTCTGCCCAGCCCAGCCTGCTCCCCACTGCCCGTGGTGACCTGCAGGAGCAGTGAGGGCACTGTGATGCCTCTCCGGGTCCTTCTGCCCACTCCCTCAGCCTTGCCGTGGGCTGACGCACACTGGGGCAGCAGCAGAAGCTGGTGTGGGGTGAGGGGCTGCTCCATACAGACCTGCCTTTCTGCTATGGAGCTTGAATTCCAGTTTCCAGCTCTATTGGGCAGCTGGAGTGAGCAGAGACAGAGACAAAATGTACTGTAAGGTCCTGGTGGGCTCTCCCTGATGTACCATCAGCTTAGAGCTGGGGAGGGTTTGCTGGCACTCAGATCGAAGAGCCTGAACCCAATAACCAAGCACAGCAGCAGGCAAAGCCCCACCTTCCTGGGAGCTCCAACTCGGCCTCATATCCCTCACAGACAGAAATGTTTGGGAAATCATTGCAGTTGCTCTTCAGACAAATGCTGCAAGTCCCTGGTAGCCATCCGTGTCCAGAGAGGATCACACACAGGCATTTTGGATCATGCTCCACTCCTGCATGTGGCATCCCCAGCACAGAGCTCGGGCCCTTGGCAGCAGGGTGTGCCAGGCAGGGGGGGTTTGCTGGGTCAGGGAGCGCCCTCCCCGTCACACATGTGCACTTTGGTCTCCGTGCCATCCATACCCGTCTCACCCTGCCAGGTACCGCATGCACAAATCCAGGATGTACAGCCAGTGCATCAGGATGCGGCACCTCTCCCAGGAATTTGGGTGGCTTCAGATCACACCCCAGGAGTTCCTCTGTATGAAGGCTCTCCTCTTCTTCAGTATTAGTAAGTACCCACACCCTTTCCTCCGCAGAGCTCCAGCACCTGCTGCTGCATCGCCCTTGAGGCATCTGGTGCTTTCCTTGTGCCTGGACTTTGACTTCCCAGGAGGAGGCTGGGGATGTTCCTTGCTTCAGCCTTCCTCCTCCTCTCCTGTTGTTGTCACTCTCTGGGTTCCTCTCACCGTTTCCTTTCCATCCCACCCAGTTCCAGTGGATGGCCTGAAGAACCAGAAGCTCTTCGATGAGCTCCGCATGAATTACATTAAGGAACTTGACCGTATCATTGCCTGCAAGAGGAAGAACCCCACCTCCTGCTCCCGGAGGTTTTACCAGCTCACCAAGGTCCTGGACTCTGTGCATCCGGTAAGAGAGGACAGGGAAATGTCCATCTATACACATCATGTCCATCTAAATGTATAAGAAACAATATAAGAGAGAAACTTTTCACAGTGAGAATGATTATTCACTGGAACAACCTCCCCATCATGGGAGGAGTTCAGATGCAGTTGGAGAGAGTGCTGGATAGTCTCATCCAGGCTCCCTTTCCCAGGAAAGGTGGGACCTCTGTTGTGTGTCTTCCCAGAGAAAGCGCTGCCCAGGGAATTTTTAACCAGCTCCCTTCCTTCCCCAGATTGCCAAGGACCTGCATCAGTTTACATTTGATCTCCTAATCAAGGCACACATGGTGAGCGTGGACTACCCGGAAATGATGGCCGAGATCATCTCTGTGCAGGTTCCCAAGATCCTGTCTGGAAAAGTCAAGCCTATCTACTTCCACGCACAGTGATCTGTCGGAGGGATCCCCGTGCTGCCACCCCCATTCCAGCNGAGCACTGCTGGAGAGCTGGAGTCTCCATGGAAACAGCCCTGGGAACTGCAGGAACCCAGCAGTAATTCGTAACATCCCTCCCTCGTTGTTTATTAGGATTTCGCAACCTGCATGTGGATGACCAGATGTCAATAATCCAGTACTCTTGGATGGGCCTGATGGTGTTTGCTATGGGGTGGAGATCCTTCACCAATGTCAATTCCAGGATGCTTTACTTCGCTCCAGACCTGGTCTTCAATGAGTAAGTGCGAAATAACAGCAGTCTAACACTGGGCTGTGGGTCAGCCCAGGTGACAAACTACCCTTAGAACAGTCACTCTGAGCTGCCCAGCCCAGCCCAGCCTGGCTCTGCCCAGCCCAGCCTGCTCCCCACTGCCCGTGGTGACCTGCAGGAGCAGTGAGGGCACTGTGATGCCTCTCCGGGTCCTTCTGCCCACTCCCTCAGCCTTGCCGTGGGCTGACGCACACTGGGGCAGCAGCAGAAGCTGGTGTGGGGTGAGGGGCTGCTCCATACAGACCTGCCTTTCTGCTATGGAGCTTGAATTCCAGTTTCCAGCTCTATTGGGCAGCTGGAGTGAGCAGAGACAGAGACAAAATGTACTGTAAGGTCCTGGTGGGCTCTCCCTGATGTACCATCAGCTTAGAGCTGGGGAGGGTTTGCTGGCACTCAGATCGAAGAGCCTGAACCCAATAACCAAGCACAGCAGCAGGCAAAGCCCCACCTTCCTGGGAGCTCCAACTCGGCCTCATATCCCTCACAGACAGAAATGTTTGGGAAATCATTGCAGTTGCTCTTCAGACAAATGCTGCAAGTCCCTGGTAGCCATCCGTGTCCAGAGAGGATCACACACAGGCATTTTGGATCATGCTCCACTCCTGCATGTGGCATCCCCAGCACAGAGCTCGGGCCCTTGGCAGCAGGGTGTGCCAGGCAGGGGGGGTTTGCTGGGTCAGGGAGCGCCCTCCCCGTCACACATGTGCACTTTGGTCTCCGTGCCATCCATACCCGTCTCACCCTGCCAGGTACCGCATGCACAAATCCAGGATGTACAGCCAGTGCATCAGGATGCGGCACCTCTCCCAGGAATTTGGGTGGCTTCAGATCACACCCCAGGAGTTCCTCTGTATGAAGGCTCTCCTCTTCTTCAGTATTAGTAAGTACCCACACCCTTTCCTCCGCAGAGCTCCAGCACCTGCTGCTGCATCGCCCTTGAGGCATCTGGTGCTTTCCTTGTGCCTGGACTTTGACTTCCCAGGAGGAGGCTGGGGATGTTCCTTGCTTCAGCCTTCCTCCTCCTCTCCTGTTGTTGTCACTCTCTGGGTTCCTCTCACCGTTTCCTTTCCATCCCACCCAGTTCCAGTGGATGGCCTGAAGAACCAGAAGCTCTTCGATGAGCTCCGCATGAATTACATTAAGGAACTTGACCGTATCATTGCCTGCAAGAGGAAGAACCCCACCTCCTGCTCCCGGAGGTTTTACCAGCTCACCAAGGTCCTGGACTCTGTGCATCCGGTAAGAGAGGACAGGGAAATGTCCATCTATACACATCATGTCCATCTAAATGTATAAGAAACAATATAAGAGAGAAACTTTTCACAGTGAGAATGATTATTCACTGGAACAACCTCCCCATCATGGGAGGAGTTCAGATGCAGTTGGAGAGAGTGCTGGATAGTCTCATCCAGGCTCCCTTTCCCAGGAAAGGTGGGACCTCTGTTGTGTGTCTTCCCAGAGAAAGCGCTGCCCAGGGAATTTTTAACCAGCTCCCTTCCTTCCCCAGATTGCCAAGGACCTGCATCAGTTTACATTTGATCTCCTAATCAAGGCACACATGGTGAGCGTGGACTACCCGGAAATGATGGCCGAGATCATCTCTGTGCAGGTTCCCAAGATCCTGTCTGGAAAAGTCAAGCCTATCTACTTCCACGCACAGTGATCTGTCGGAGGGATCCCCGTGCTGCCACCCCCATTCCAGCCATCTCCTGCCTGTTACTTCTGCACTACTGTCCTGCAGTGCCTTGGGGAATCCCTCTGCGGCGGTGGCCAAGGGGACGGGCAGTGACAGACCTGCTGGGATTCCTGAGATTTCTATTTTTCTGAGGTACCTCTGAACTGAACCCCCGCTGCTGGCCTCTGCCTGGCTCCGGCTGCTGATGGTGCTGGACAGGGACTGGCGGGGGCAGCGGCACCACGTCTGCGTGTTCTCCTCTGTTTGTCGCTGTGACTCCGGTGGCCCAGGGCCACGGGCCAACAGGAGAAGTGCCAGCGGTTGGTGGGTTTGGGGTGATTGCTATAAAAAGAACACAACACAAAGCAGGTTGCAGCTCCACATTTGGGTGTCAGTTATGTTGCCAGCCCCCTTCCGGACGTTTTGTTTGCATTATGGTGCTGGGAAGCAGATGAGTTCAAACATTGCAGAAGAGAAGCAGAGCAGAGCTGGAGGACGAGGTGAATTTGTGGCTGAGGAGTTCACAGGCCCTGCAGCCACTGTGGGATTTGCTCTGGTCAGCTTGGCCCTGGGACCTGCCTGTGCTGCCGAGACACGGGCGATGGAGCAGACAGGCTGCAGCGGAAGGCCTGCTAAGGAAGATGACCTTGGAAATTCCCCAACGGTGGCTGGCTCGTTTTCCACCAGGGATGTTTTTCCTATGCCCTGTCCAGCCGGGTCTTGGTCTGCCCTGCAGACCCCCAGGCGCTCAGCAGTCACATTCCTGTCCTCACCAGCTGCTGCTCCCTGACAAAGCCAAACCCACCTCTGAAAGTGCCTGATGCCCTCGGACCTCACACCTGCCTGGCTCCCCTGGGCACCTGCAGCCCCTGCCCAGTCCTGCACCTGCTCTGCTCCCGCCGTGGCGCTGCAGACCCGGGATTCCAGCTATGCTCCTTCCCTTCATTTGTCCCAAATATTTTGTCCCCAACTATTTTTGCAATGCCAGCAGATGAGTGTTGTGGAGCCAAGACCAAGGCCAGCATCAGCGGGACCTGTGGGACTATGGGACTCCTCTCTGAATCCCATCCATGGGGAGGTGGCTATGGGAACTGGCTGGTGCCACCACGGCACTTCGGGGGGCTGGAAGGGAAGATCCAAGAGACCCCCTGCTCTCAGGAGCAGCACACACAGCTCCTGCTGATGGCAGTGGCTGATTGCAGCCTGGGGGCACACCATCATGCACTCACTGTCCCACGTACATGGTCCTGTACGCACCACACCACACACCCCACCCACACACCATCCCACACACACCATCCCACACACACCATCCCTTACACACCCCATCCACACACCACCCCACACACACCCCCCCTGCAGCCCCCATCA
>VZTI01005532.1:250656-309476 GCA_013397865.1 Struthidea cinerea
CCCCGTCAGGACTGTCAGTGACTGCACACGCACAGGCCCATGCCAGGGTCTCACATCCTATCGTGGGCTGTGACATGGTCTGGCATTACCACCCCAGACATCTACAAGGGATCCGTGTGCCAGCACAGGCAAACAGCAAACTCTGCACCCACCCGGGGCAGTGAGCCCACCTGGAGCCCTGTGCCCACCTGGAGCCCTGATCCCACCCAGAGCCCTGTGCCCACCCTGTGCCCAGCTCTCCAGGCAATGCCGTTGTGGTGCAGCTGCTCCTTTGCGTACTTGCAGTAAAATGAACAATTTCCTGATACTTTCCAACCTTTTCATGTGATTTTCATTATATGAAGGAGTAGGGAAAAAGCCCCTATTGAAGGGGAGGATCTTTCTTTGCAATGGTTTTCCTTCCTCTGCTAGATATGGCTCTGATCCCACTCCTTCTCCTTTAATCCGCTCATGTAGGCAGCAACAGAATCCATAGGTGAACTTTTGTCTGGCAGCCAGTGGGATGCTGCTCTCAGAGGTTCCCCCATGCCAGAGGGCTGCTGGTGTTTTCAGTGCTGGTGTGAGCTACAGATATTTGCAAATGAACCGGTAAAAAATTCCAGCTGGTGCATCCCTGTCTTCTGGAATTTTCCCTGGCTCTTCACAGCAGAGCTCAGTGAGCAGATGAATGGTGATGCCCAATCCCTGTCACCAGCTCAGGATGGCTCCAAGCAGTTGGAGCAGTAATTTGGGAGAGCTTTGTGCTTCGCACAGGCTCACGTCAGTGAAGGTTTTGTTGGTTAATGAGTGTGGCAGTGTCCTGCTGGGTGTTCATCTGCTGGGAGACCGGGAAGAGGCCAAACCTAACAGGGATTTACCCACCCTACTTTGCTGGTGGGAGCACCATGCGAATGAGAAGAGGGGGAGTGGGGAAAGGATACTGCCCGCGTGTCACCTGCCCCGTGCGTGTCACCCGGCGTGAAGCTGCTTTGGACAGCGAGTGCTGAGCGGGGCAGGAGCTCATGGGGAGCCCCCCCAGACCAGGACAGAGAGGCAGCTGGGGGCATTGAGGTTATGTTCTCTGTCTCTTCAGTATCACAGTGAACTTCTGCAATGTGTTCATTCAAAAGCTGGGTTCCTACAATATAATTACCTGGAGATGTGGGAGCCAGGACTCGCAGCACCTGTGTGTGTATTTGCTGGGGAATTAATGCTGTTTCCACGTGGATTTTCATGAGCTGCTGCAGGAACTGGGGAAGAAGAGGCTTTAAGAAATACCAAAGTCCAACTCCTGCCATTTATCTTTGTGCTTTTTGTTTTCTTCTGTGTTTTCTTGTCTACTTTTGCTTTAATAAAGCAAGGAGAATTTCACCGTGTTCACAGTCCCAAAAAAGCTGTCCCTGAGGCTCCCCTCAGGCTGGCTGAGCCCTGGAGTGGGGACCCCTGGGTGTCACAGCTGGGAGCCAACTATGTCCGTGTTCCCCTGTGGATTCCCTGCCTCTGCTCTGGCTCATCTCAGAGGTGTGGGGGGGTTTTGAGCTGGCTCAGTCTGAGTCATGGCTCAGCCCATCAGCTCCTGCCCAAGGCAGCAGATGGAGGACAAGGGACACACGCGTTGGCATCTCCCGGGGAGCAGCGTTTGTGCATGGATGACCACCGTTCCATAACAGAGGGTGTGGGATAAAGGATGCTGCCTTTAGTGAGGGCAGGAGGGACTGTTCCTCAGCCCTGTGTCGTGCCAGAAGCACTGAGCCAGCTCAAACAGTGCAATGGCGTGCAGCATTCCCAGGGCAGGGATCACAGACCTGTGCCCACTTTTGCCCACCTGTGCCCACCTGAGCCTGACAGGCTCCTGCCATCACCCCTTGCCTCAGCAGGGAGCTCAGCTCAGCAGGAGCAAGAGCCAGGGCAGCAGCTGTCTGCTTGGAGAGGCTGTGGATGAGTCTGGAGAACCGGCAGCATCCACATGCCATTGCCATAATGTCCAAGAGGCCCTTTGTGCTTGGCTCAGGGAACTGGGTGCTCGGTGAGGGAGGTGAATGTGGGGCAGGACCCTCCCCATGGTACCACTCCTTGCTCTGGGCTGTGGGGTTGTCCGCGTGGTCTGTAGGGAATGCTGAGGCGTACCCGAGATGTCACCTGCCTCCCAGCCAGCCAGAGAGCTGCTGCCCCCGCAGTCACCTCCCATCACAGGCCAGCCCCGCAGACCCTGTGGTGTCCCTCCCCTTGCTGAGCTCTTGCCCAGGATGTTTCAATAACATAATGTATGCTAAAAATATCTGTCTCTATATAAAATAAAGGCATGGCCCATATTCTATTGCTAAAGATACCTATTTAGTGAATGCTCTAAGAGTCTTCTCTGGTTGCACACTGAGGTACTGGATGCTCTGCAGGAGATGAGTCAGAATGTGCCAATTTAGTGGAGACTTTTAATTATTTTTTTGGCTGGGTGCTGCCCAGTTTGCAAAGGTCCCCCCTTTCATGGCATGCACGGAGCATACACTGGCACAGGCTGGGGTCGGTATCAGCTTCTCCAGCTTTCCTGTGGCTGCTTGAGGTTCAACAGGGACAGTGTTTGCATTTGGGGAACAAGAGTGTCCCTTGTTTCTGCCCTCCTTCACTTGCACAAAGTGTCCTCACACATTTGGGCAGAATCCTGGGATTACAGAGAGGTGCCTGTGTTCCACCTGTTTCCAGGCCCAGGGCTGGCTGTGGACACTGCGGATGGCCTTGGGCAGGGTGTCCTAGCCCCTTTGGGTGGGTCAGAGCCTCCCCTGCCCACTGGCGCCTGCTCCCTGCACTCATTCCCTTCAGCAGCAGAGGGACGCTGTGCTTGTGACTCACAGAGTAAATTTCTGCACCCATATGACCCCTTAGCAAGTGGATAAAAGCTGCTCTCTGTGCTGGATGTTTGGTGTTCTATGGCAATTTTATGCTGTTTCTCTTTGTTAACATGTCTCTGTAATAATAAGAGTTCTCTATTTGATATATTTTACTTCCTTTGTAAAAAGCCAAAAAGCTCATTGCTGGTGCCTTTTTGCCTGGGGGGGCCTCCCAGCCCACAGCTGTGTTCCTGGGACTAACAAAGGCCAGTGTCTGCAATTGCTCCTTCCACCAGAGCTGAGAGAAAGAGGGAAGCCAATGCACAGGATTGCCAGAAGAAAAAGAGCCAGCAGCCTTGGAATGGCAGAGAGACTTTGGGGAATGATGCTGGTTCTTTCCTGGGACCTGGCTCCGAGGTGAAGGCTGAGCATGATACTGGGGATGCCTTGGCTCCATTTCAGTGGGGCTGTGACCCTGGAGCCCCCACAAACCGCGTGATGCAGGTGCAGCACACACAGCCTGGTCTGGCCCAGTTTGGAATCACAGTGCTTTGCCCAATTTACAGCATTACCTGAGGGTAAATTCTCCCAGAGAAGGAATTAGGTGGATTGCTGACACAGCTGTTTTGGTTTTTTTTTATTGGAACTGAATGCATTGGATAAGGAAGAGAGAGCCCCACAGTGCTCTGGTACCATGGGGGCTGGATTGTGGTGACAGATGCTGCTGGGGCCAGTGGGGTTGCAGTGCAGGATGCCCTGGGGACAACTGCAACTCACAAATCCCCGTGCAGGGGTGAAGGACCTTTATTTGTGTAACCAAAGAGAGGGGCCTGCCTGGCGCCCAGCTGGGGGTAAATGAAAATTCTCATTTTTGGCTCTTTCAGCCGTGCCACGGGGCGGCCCCTCATGCTTGGTGTTCCGCTCTTTTTGTAACCTGAAAATCTGCTGTTGTTCTGAGTCCAATAAATGCAGAATCCGGTTTGCTGGAGCTCTACCCTCTGCCTACATTTGGCTTTTGTGTCAATTTTGTGCATGAAATCGCTGTGGGTGTGACGGCTGCCAGCGAGCAAAGGCACCGGGAATCAGTGGGTCATTTGCCAGTAGATGAGGCTGTACATTGGGTCATTGTAGGCTTTCTTTCACAGTCAGATTTCACTATTAATCACGTCTTAATCCCTAATTAAATTACATATCAGTTGGCTAATCCTTTCATATATTCCTCTTTGGGTATTTTAAATTGAACTTCAGTTGATTAATGTATTTCTCAAAGCAAGGAGCTAATAAAGGCCAGTGTCCTCCTCCTCTTGTCATTGTTTTCGGTATCTTTATGAGCAGTTGTAAATCCATTCTTCTGGAACGTCTTTATAAAATTGACCTATGCTCTCCAAGTAATAAAGAAGACACTTATCAGCCACTTGTTAATTCAAGGCACAGATGTGAATCCTGCCCAGGGCCAAGATTTGATTCACTGAGACAAAGCAAAGAGCTTGGAAAAAAAAAAGCCCATCAGGCCACAAATAGCTGGCAATGCCTGGTGTGTAATTGCACAGCAGCAGTCCACACACCGTGCCCCATGAGCTGAAGAACAGTGTGCCAAGATAACAAAAACCCTTGGGTTTGTCATCTGCAAGGAATCTGATCCCATCCCTTGCTCTGAGTCACAGTGAAAAATGAATGTGTTCTTTTCAAAATTTACCCTTAATGGACACTGGCCAGGCCTCAGCTCCTCAGGGCTGTTGTGATGTAGTGGGTAACAGCATGTCAGCCCCAGTGTCACCTGCCAAATGGCCACTTGGCCACCCAGGGACATTCAGGAGCCACTGGTCCAGCACCTCATGGGATGATGGACTTGGTCCCTCAGCGGCTACACAGCCTGGGCTTACACTGGCCTTGGTCTCTGATGGCCCCGACCTCGTGTGGCTTGAACAGTGTCTGTGGGAGGACACTGAGGCTACTGGTTGGCGGCTGCTGGGGTTGGAACTGGCTGAAGGGAAAATCCACCTCACTCAACTCCTGCCCCGTTACGCTCCAGCCACATTCACTGCACGTCCTGCATCCTGCATCCCACATCCTGCATCCCCCCCGCACTGATCACCAGGACCTACAGGTCACAGGGAAGCTGCTTGACCATTCCACAGACCTCCCTGACCATTCCTAACCGCCAGAGCTGTGGGGCCTGGCAGCATGGTGACAGCCAGCATGCCAGCACTAGGGATGAGACACATGCTGGTGGGCTCCAGAGCTGTCCTTGGAGAGACCTTGATTCCCCACAAGAACAGCACACCAAGCTCACTGGAGAAAGTCCAGTTTACCATGAAGAAGAAGACAACTGAAAACATGGAAACGTCACGAAAACCCCCAAATGGCCCCATGCTTTAAGGTAATTTATTTGTTCTTGCCCTCATAGCAGAAAGTGGGATATTTTTAAAACAGAAAGAAGTCCTGTTTCCTAAAATACTGATGAGTTGTGTCAAATAGCTCTTTTGGCCGCGGTTCCCGTCCCTGGGGGCCTGGGAGTGCCAGCGCTGTGACCCTGCTGCGCTGGCAGCCAGCCCTGTGTGCCTTCCATGGTGTCAGGGCTGTGCCCGCGCTCCCAGGACGAGCTGGTGGCAGCCACAGACCTCAGCGGGGTCACGCTGACTCGAGTGCCCTGACACAAGGGACATTGGCCAACGCTGGGGTTTGCTCCTTACCCTAAATTGGTGCTGCCTTCCTCTGCCAGCAGTGGGCCGGTGCCAAGGGGAGGGCAAGCAGGGCCTGGCATGCCCTGTGTCCCATCCCATAGGAGCAGGGTGGGTGCAGTGGCACGGTGTGGTAGTGTGATGGGGTAGTGGGATGTGGTAGCATGGTGTGGTGGCTACCGGGAGAGCCTGTGGGGCCAAGGCACTGAAGGGAGCCAGGGTGGGCAGGACACAGAGCGAGGGAGGATGGAGCTGTAGGAGGATGGAGCTCCTGGGGACTTGCCTCTCTGAGCCTTCATGGGAATGGCCACATTTTATACAGGATTTCAAGAATCTTCAGAACTTCTGCCTTGTGGGAGCTCTTAGAGACACTGGCAGAGGCTGTTAAAGCACTTCTTAAATTTCTGAAAACACAGAAAATGAAAAACATTATGGCCTTTACTGGTTCAAAGCATCTCCTGATTATCTAAGCCAATCACAGGATTTTTTGGTGGCCCGACCTGATTTACAGCCATGTGTACGGGCCAAGAAACCTGCTAAGGGCTGCCAGGAACCCGCCCAGTGCACAGAGCTGCTCCCAGCTCAGAGCATCCAGATGGGCAACTGTGCAGTGGGATGGGTCAGGGAGAACTACAGAGCTGAAAACTACAGCTCTGATCCTCCAAGGAGTCCCACGTGGGTGGATTCCAGCGCCTTCATGGGTCTCCGCGTAGCACATAAATTTCAGATGTCAGTGCTCCACTAAGTATATTTCAGTTCTAAATTTATCACACAGATGTGTCTGCTGCAGAGTCTTTGGCCTCTTCAAATTCTTCCTCTGGGAAGAACTCACTGAGGCTCAGGCTCAAGCTTTGGAACTGCTTGTTTTGTTATCTTCTCTCTATAAAAACCTGAAAGGTTTTACTTGTGCTGGAAGATAATTTTCTTGCTTATATTAAATCCAAATGTTTTCTGTGAGAAAGCAAGCCAGGCACCTGTGGGTTGGGAGACAAGGATTGTTGGGGCAGTGCCTCAGTGCTCATTCCAGTTCATGATCACTTCATACAAGGCCTAGTGAGGAAAGAAAACAGTTTAGTTCCCCAAACGCTGCTGTTTTGAATGCATCCAGCCTTGGAAAAGTTACAGCCTCACAAGGGAACTTTTGAGAGAAACAAGAAGCCAGAAAAAACAAGCAGAAAACCCTCCAGCTGCTGCTCCAGTCCACTGTGTCCATGCCCGCCCCAGGAGTGCTCCGGCTGCTTGGGCCCGGAGCCAGGGCACGGCCCAGACCTCTCCGAGCTGGCAAACCCGGCCGGTGCTGCCTGAAGAGCCCGCGGGTGGGGGCCAGGCCGGCACAAAATAATTGCAGGAGGATCCCGAAAACAGCGACCAGCCCTGAGCAGGGTGTGGGTGGGAACACTCCCCTTCTCCAGCTGGGGACCCTCACAGCTGTGGGGCAGCTCGGCTGTCCCTGGGACCCCAGGAACACCCTCCTGAGTGGTCACCTCTGTCAAGCTTGTCCAGAAATCCGGGCTCCAAAGCCGGCTGCAAGATTCCCATTTCAGAGAGAGAAAGCTGTTCTCTCCTGAGAGAGGGCTCGCTGTTAAAGAAAAGCAAGAGGCCTGAAAAAGCAAACACTGGTGCTCAATGTCAAAAGGTGGGGGAAAACAGACATGAGGAGGGGAAAAGAGTGCTGGATAGATGGAAGGAAGCCGTCGGTGGTCACAGGAAAATCAGAGTCTCAGTGACCCACAGCACAGGACACTGTCCAGGCACTGTGGCAGTGCAGGAATATTCAGCCTTGGCAGGGCAGCTTCTCCAGTCAGAAAGTGCAGAAAACCAGCTTTGGGGACTGCAAACCCAGAGGGGGGCTTTGGCGGTGCCCAGGGCACTCCCAGTCCCATGGACACAGCCCTGTGTGGCCTCCCTGGAGCACAGAGCTGGGACCCCACAGCAGGACGTGCCTGCAGAGGGGACAGCAGTGGGGGCAGCGCTTGGGCCTGGCGTGAAGAGGAACAAAACACACCGAGATGGTTGTTTCACTTCATGGAAACTTTTATAAACACTTGCAGTAACCTAAGCCTGTACACAGCACAGTGGCTCGGGGCGGATGGTGGGGGGCTGCCATGCTGCACGGGGCAATCCCGCGTTCCCAGCTGTCACTCCTGGGCCACTGGCAGCAGGGACAGTGCTCACAGCAGCAGGGACTGGGTCCCACAGCAGCAGGGATTGGACCCCACAGCACCCTGCCAGCACAACCAGCACCCCCCACCACTCCAGCTGCTGGTCCCCAGTGTTCAGCTGCACCCACAGGTGCAGGAAAAATCGGCACAGACATACAAGTGATAAAGAACTTTAAAAGGACACCATGAAATACGTCTGCAAGAAGCTGCTTCTCCCCACTGCTCACACCCTCAGACGGAAACCCAACCACCCTTGGATTCTCCCTACCCACGGAGCCTGGCTCTGTCCTGGGGGTCTGTGCTGGGCAGTGGGCAGGAGGAGGAGGAGGATGTGACAAGCCACTGCTCCCGCAGAATGTCGCCTCCAGAGTCACGCACATTGGCAGAACCCAAGGAGCTTCCCAAAGTGACAGGCTCGAGGGGTCCCCAAACAGCAGCCCAAAGCAGGAAAGAGAGTTGGGAAACGCTGGCCTTTTGTGTGGGAACCGCAGGCCCAACACCCCACCAGCGCCAGGGGCTGATGTGCTGCAGGCAGCTGGCCCCACTGCCAGGCTGGTCAGAGTGGCTCCCTCCAGCTTCAGCTCCATCCTACCTGTTCAGAGATCCCTGATCAGAACCACCGTGTGTTGTCCTTGAGCCGCTGGTGAGGGGCTGCAGCAGGAGGGGCCCAGCACAGCCCCAGGTGCCACCAGTGCATGTGGCACAGCCTCAACTGCCACAGCACAGGGCCGGTTTGGTTTTAAAGCCACTTTCATGTGCCAGGTCCAAAGGAGGGAGCAGCTGGGACGCTGCTGAAGCCAAGGGAGCGAGAGCACCATGGACACGAGACACGTGAGTGCCAGTGTGTGACATTCAGCAATAAGAGACACGAGATGGCACAGTGGCAAAGCGCCAGGAGGTGGGAAGGACCTGCACCAGGCAGGACACAGCGCGCTCAAGGGATGGAGCACCCGGGAAGCAGCTGTGGAATGTCTGGCCACTGTTTTGGAAATGCTCTCAGCACCTAAAGAAAACCATTCAAAATGGGGGAGTCATCTTTGGGTGGGTGGAGGAAGCAGGGAAGCCGCTTGCTGCTGTGCACAGCCCTGGCGGCAGCTGGAGCAACAGACAGGCCTCTACTACTACAGGGCTGCACAGAGGTCCTGGCCAGGGACACCTCCCCGGCCAGTGGACATCATCCACAGGGCCATGGCTGAGGGACAGACTGGGCATCTCGTACTGGAAATGAATAAACAAGCAAACAAGAAACTGGGCAGTCCTTAGAAAAACAATGGGTTTGACCCACAAACAGCGAGTTTCAGATCCTCAGCACCTCTGTGCTGGCCCACCGCAATCACCCAGGATGGACACTTGTTGGCGGGCCTGTGAGAAGTGGATCTGGTGAGTGTGGCTCACATGGAAGAGGAGGCAGTGGAGGAAGAGGAGGAGGAGGAGCACCTGCTGCTCCCTTGCCCCAGCTGCACCCTTGGAGGCTGCTGACCCGAGGGTGCCGCCTGAGAGCTGACCCCGGGCAAGGCTGCGGCCGTGGCTCAGGCCAAGCCCCTGGCCCAGCCATGTCTGTCAGCGTGGTGTCCCAGGCCAGGGACGTCCAGGAGGAGATGAGGAGACATCCCAGAGCTGAGCACAGTGGTTCCCCCGTCCCTGCCCAGCCTGCGTCACCATGGGCAGCATTCCCAGGCACGGCTGTCCCACACACTGACACCACAGCACAGCTCACCAAGTGAGGGACACAAGCACAAAGGAAAGGGCTTCTCGGCAAGGGGGGCCTGCAGCTGCTCGGCCCTTGCATCCAAACACATGGACTCAGCCCCTGTACTGTCCAAACACCCTTTTCAAGGTGTGTTTTCCGAAAGTGAGCAGGTGAACGGGGGCTCCGCTGTCCCTCCCGCAGGCGGTCAGTGTCCCCCAGCCCTGCTCCTGCTGCCGTCACCTGCGCAGGCACACACGGGCACTGTCACAGCCTGCAGGGAGGAGAGCTGGGAGGGCAGGGAACAGTTCAACACAGATGTGTGGGCAGGACCTGCTCTCCATCGTGGTCTCCCTCTCCTAATTTCTTGAGCCACTTGTGGCTTGGAAATCATCGTCCAGTAAGAGAGCTGCTCTCCAGGGCACTCGGGCTGGCAAGGCTCAGCTATGACGCCTGGGTCACAAGCACAGAAAGTCTCCTGGGTCCAGCCGAGCTGAGGTGTGCTTACAAAGCCTGGAAGAAGAAAAGAAGCTCTGTGCAGCAGTGCAAATCCACCAGTAATGGCAGAACCACTGGACTCCCACAACCCCATAAATGCTGACTTTGTATTAGATGTCTGCTGTCAGTTTATTATTTGATTTGTTGTCACAAACACGTACCTTTACCCTCAGCTCTCATCACTCGGGATCCTGCCTTGTGGTGACGAAGAACTGGATAAAAGGAAGTAGAAAAAGAGAGAAAATAATGAATGCAAGAACCAAGCTCCAACTCAGCTCCACAAGCTGCTCGAGGCCGGGTAATGGGCAGGGAGGGGTCTGTTTTGCAATAGAACAAATGATTTCACTCTCAGCACCAGCAGCAGCAGTTCTCAGACTTACACACAAACCTGCTCTCCCTTGGGCAGAGGCTGGTGGCTTTTCAGAGCAGGAAGCTGGAGCTTACTTGGGCAAATGTTATCATAAATGGCACCAGCTGCCACTCAGAGCCGAGGGCTTTGGTGCCCATGCTGTGTCCCCATAATCCCCTAGTTCCCTGTCTGCATACCCCCTGTGCTGGCCCAGCCATGCTCTCTCGGCAGCTGCTGGGCCCTAACCAGCCCTCATCACCTCACTCATGCCCTGATCTTCCCACAGAGCTGGAGTACAACGGGCACTACACCACGTAGATCCACGCACATGGTAACAGGGATCCACAGGGATGTTTCTCACTTTTCAGATTTAACTTACCAAGTCTGTATCTGGACTCACATTTTACACTTTGTGCTCTTTGTTTAGTTTCAGCATTTTAGCTGAGCCCCATCTGCTGTCCGTGAGAACGAGACAAGGCAGGCCTGGGGCTGGGGCTGTCCGTGCTGGTTCAGCCTCTGCAGGGCTGCTGCTCTCCACATGCCACTGTCCCCATGCCAGCCTTACCTGCCTGTTCTTCGGGAAGCCGTCTCAAAGAACTTGGTCCGAGAGGCCACCCTGCAAAGAAAACAGGAGAAGTCTCTCTTCTGATTTGACAATTTGCTAATGAGATCTGCTCTGTGCCAGGGGAATGAGCTGCAGCACTGGCAGAACTGCAGAGATCACCTTCAATTGACAGTTCTTGTGCCAAGGCTGGGCTGCTTCTGCAACCGCTCCACCCTCACACCACCTGCCAGCGCTTTGGCTAGGCTGCTTATCGAACCATGGAATCATGGAATCATTTAGCTTCGGAAAGATTTCCAAGATCATGGAGTCCAACCTTTGACCAAACACCACCACACCAACTAAACCATGGCACTGAGTTCCACATCCAATCATTATTTCCATGCTATTGCCTATAATCCCATACACATCCATCCCCTTTAAGGACTTTCCTTCAGTGTTTATGTGCTCCTGCCCCTGCTCAAGAAAGAGAAGTTCTCTCAGGCAGTTCTGGCACAGAGCTGACCCTCATGGCACCTTTTGTTTTCTTTCAGTTAATTCCCACTAAAGCCAGCAGGGTTTCTGAGTCTCTTAAAATCTGAAAGAAACCTGAGGATGAGATGAAGCTGAACTCCATCCAGTTTCCTTAAGCAGATCCAAGCTGGATCTTGTCCTGTCCCAGAAAGTGTCTCATTTAAGAGGTTTGCTGGGGGCAGGCAGGGAGGGGCTCGGCTCCACTGACCCAGGAACAGCAGGGAAGGGGATGGGACAAGGCTCAGCCCTGGGGCTGTGCTTGAGCAGCTCCAAAGCTTTGTGTATGCCTTTGCTGTGGCCCCACTCCCCTCCCGGCCGGGCCCCCTGCTCAGCTTTCCAAGTGACACTCAAACCTGCGCTCGCACCGGTGCCGAGGGGACATCCACAGGGTCCAGCCACGGAGCCCCCAGCTGTCCCTGCTGACACCATGCACCCGCCACGGGCTGCTGGCTTACACAGACGAGGGCATCTCCTCTGCTGTCCCTGCTATCAGATCTGGTCTCTGCTCCAGCTTTGGAGGGATGGGAGTCCGGCACGGTGGATCCGGAGGTCTCACAGGGGGACGCGTTATCACAGGCTTATCACCATGGGAACGTGGCTTAGGGACGCCATCACAGTCACCTGAAGGGATGGAGATGACAAACATTGAGGAGGAAGCTTTGGCAGAGGCCAGATATTTATGAAGGGGCACTGTACAGGTCTGTGGGTTTAGTTCTGTCCCTCTGCCTCAAAACACCCTCTCACTGACAGTGGCCAATAGCCAGAATAGAAGGACAGAGCCCAGGGAAATGAAGCTGCCACACTACCTGTCCCAGCACAGCCTTCCTGGAACTGGGAATAGGGGCTGGAGCTGGACCTGCAAGGACAAACTCAATGTAGTTGCTGACTGTGAAGTTGATACTTCCTGGAAATAACAAGTGTTCTTAACCAAATCCTGTGCAGTGCTGCTCTGCAAAAGGGAGAAGAACAGCACAAACTGGTGATTCCTGTGGCTGAGCTTTTATCCTGGACAGTGACACTACCTGTCCTCTCCTCGGCTGCTTTTTTCCCCAAGATCCAGCCAACCTTGCTATTCACTTAACCCTTCAAATCCTTTAAGGGTCAAGTCAACATGGAATGAGTGTGAGACTTTACCTTGCGCCCACGCCTGAGGCTGTTCTGTTCTCCCAGCCCCTCCCGCTGAGCTACATCAAGAGGACTCAAGGGGAGAAGCCCACCATCGGCCCCAGGGAGGGCTGACTCGGGCACCTCGGGCTTTCCCCGGGAGCAGGGCACTCCTGCCTGGCTCTGGCCCGGCTCCCGGCGCACACTCACCCTCTCTGCCACAGATGCCCGGCCGGGGCGCCGGTCTCCTGGCCTGCAGCGTGGCGGTCCTCATGGCAGGGCTGGTCACCACCCCGTTGGCTGCCCTGCCAGCCGGCTTCGCCCCTCCGTCCTGCAGCCTGTTCACCAGCTTCCCCAGCTCGGGCTCAGCGCGCGGCTGGGGCCGGCTCTCAGCGGGGGGACGCCCCGGCTCGTCCCCCCCTGGCCGGGGCGCGGGCAGGCGGCTGCGGTGCAGCGGCTTGGGGGCCTCCACGCCGCCGCCGTTGGGCGTCTGGCCGAGCCGTTCTGCTGCAGAAACAAGGGGGCAGGGAGCCGTGGGGTTAGCTGTGTACCGCACTCGATGTCCCTCCAAAAGCCATTCGTCCCAGCCCTCTTGCTGTGCTACAGACCCAGGAGCCGGAGCTCTGCTATGAACTCGACTGCTTCCTGCAGCCTCGGGGCGGTCCAAGGCAAACGCTTCTGGCTCCCAGGTCGGGGAAGCATTAAAATGCAAATCCAGCCCCACCTGCATTGGCAGTCTGGGGGTTTTAAAGAGCAACGTGAATCAGTCATGTTTTGCCAGTGTCACAAAGTGCATTTTATACCTAAACATCATCAAAGCTCTGAAAACTAATGGAGAAAGGGACTTTCCATCTCTCTGTTGACTATGGAATCAGGGAACAGCCTGCAGTGACAATTAGAGCAAATCAGGTGCAGAAACAAGATTCTAAGCTGATGTGCCCTTTAACATTATGATACGGACTTCAGCATGTCCTTACAGTCAGCTGGATTTAACAGCAGAGAGGAACTTCATCTAGAAAATATCATCACAGGGTCCTGAAAAAGTTCTTTGGAGTTCTTGCTCTGGATGTGGAACTGCCAGCAGCTGAGCCAGCTTGAGACCTCCTTGGGCCTCCCACAGCACAGCCCTCCCTGGCTACCATCCCACCAACTCCCCATGCACCTTTGATGCCGCACAACCTCTCCTCTGGGCCTCTCCTGTGCAAGAACCAGCCTTTGTTTAGCTAATGGAGAATGCGGCAGAGGTAGCAGAAAAACCCAAATCCCCCAGAGTCTCACTTGTGACATGATGCAACCAATGTATGAATGTTTTTAGCTTTCCTTTCTCTCAGCCCTCACTGCCTGCCGTGTCCAGGACCCGGGAAGTGCAGCCGTACTGCTGTTACCTCCATTGCTCCTGGAAAGGTGTTACAGGAAGCAGGAGGGGCGAGAGGCAGGTAAGGCATCAGGGAACAGCTGGACTGACCTCCACTCTCCTCCACAGAGGCATCGAAGAAGACAGTTCTTTCCCTCAGGGGACGCTTGGAGATGGTGATAGGTTTGTGCCGCCGGGCAGCCACCCTGGGTGGGGGCACCGGGGGGGCTGTGGTGTCCTCTGGGGGACCAGAGTAGATCTATAAAGGGAGACATGTTCAGGTGACCTGACAGAAAGGGGTTGCCGCCTCACCTCCCGCTGCAGGTGCTCCCACCCAGCACAGAGGGGGACAGTGCCCACCACTGACACTGTCTGCACTACTGACACTGTCCCCAGCACAGCCCTGTCCCCACCATTGACACTGTCCCTGTGGCTCAGCAGGAAGATCACAAACACAGACAATTTGTAGAAGCAAATTCTCCTGGAGCAGACAAGAGATGCTTTGAGGCTTTGGAGCTGACAGCTCGTGAGCAACATCAAGATTCCCACCATCGAAGAGATACAATCCCCGAAACACCCAAATCAACCTTGCACTGTTTCAGATCTAACACTAAAACCCTTCAGCTCTTGGCTTACAGTGACGCGTTTGGCACCAGGAAATTACCTGGGATGAAATACTGGCATACTAACAATGCCAGGAGGCATTGTTAGTATGCTCAGGAGGCTGCTGAGGAGTTTTATCTCCCTTTCTCACTGGTCATATGGCACCTATTTGGTTGGGATTAATTGAGAGGTTCTTATTTATGTCAGGGCTTATTTTAAGAGCTGAAAAAGAATTACATCTGAAGAGCTGAAACACCATATCAACACCCAAAGCAGCTGCTCCTGTGTTCTTCCCAGGGATGTTAATTGAAGTTTTATCAGGGATTTAAAGCCTGAGTTACTATGGAGGGTTGGCCTGAGCTGCTGAGCCCAGAGGCTGCACTGCCTGTCCTGGGAGACGTGGAGCTGGTCCCTTCCCGGCTCCAGCCCAGAGGAGGAGAGCTGTGCCAGCCCCACCGGCATGCCGGGTCACCACACCCTTGGGCCACGCTTCGATATGGAAAAACAACTTTATTGCATCACCCAGAAAAACCTTAACATGAAGAAATGCAACATTCTGCTTTGATTATGTGCCTCATTTTGGTAATTCAAACCAAAAGTGTATTCCTTCTTCTCCGGGCCAAAGAGCAGGGCTGGGAGACCAAGATGGGGGATGGGAGAGGAAAACATGTCCCTAGTTTAACCTCCTTGGTCCCAGGACCAAGGTGTGCCTGGGGAAGGGGGGCAGTGGCCGATGGCTCCTCACACCCCACGGTCAGGCTGCTCTGGCCCAGCCTGGGCTGGCTTGGGATAAATCCATGTGCCGGGACCGGGCTTTGCTCCCGACAGCCTGGTTCACTCTGAATGAGGAGAGGAGGAACAACACAGAATCACAGAATGGTTCAGGCTGGTAGAGCCCACAGGGGGTCATCTGGTCCATCCTCCCTGCTCAACAAGGGTATCCCTAAAGCAAATGGCACAGGATTGTGTCCAGACAGTTCTGGAATACCTCCAGTGAGGGAAGATTCCACACCCACTCATGGGAAAAACCTCCACACTCAGGGTTTGGTGGCACAGGGCGGGTACTGGCTCACTGCCTGCTGGGCTCTGCCCTGGGCAAGACATGTTCCCCACTCCAAAACACAAGGTCTGGAGTACTCTCTCTGCCTGGATTCAGAGGGACTTGCTGTGACATAACAGCCCATGAATTAAAAGCAGCAGCTCGTGTATTATTAAAACAGTAAACGATTGCCTGCAGGAGGGAACTTTTTTGGAAATATCAACCTCATCCTTATGTCCTGACCAGAATCCAATCCTGCTTTTAAAAGGAGCATTAAGCTCCCCATGGACACTTATAAAGGTACCAGAGAATACTGTTTTCAACACCTGAAACCCAAGCTAAACCCACCACAAACGACTCTGTTTAAGAGGTGGGTGCAGGCTCTGATTTACGTCTAATTGAAAATCCAAGTTAAATAACCTAAAGGTACAAAGATATTGACAGACCCTCACCTTAAGGAGGTTTGTACAGGGAAGAAGAACAATCAACCCATTTAATTTAACCACGGCATTGAAACATGAGCTGTGGAAACAGCAATTATCCACAAACACTTCATGAATAGTTACTTTGTCCTCCGAGTCTTCAGATTGCACCATACAACCCACCTCCCCTCTTCCTCCAGACTCATCTGAGCTGTTTGCTCATGTGTGAGCTGAAGATGATCTCAGCTCCAATGCCGAACTTATAAACTCAACATAATGAAAGTGACTAACTTAACCTTATTGCTGGAGAAATTAAAAGCAAGCAAAAGGACATCTGTCTTAATTAAAATTGTCATCCCAGCTCTCAGAGGTGGCAGGGTGTGTTGATTCAGACTGTGCTCAGGCTGTACGGAGGGGAGCACAGAGCCTCATCTATGGAGTGAGTGTGTGAGACCCCAGACACAAACCAGTGCCCATTTTTCTGTGGGAACTTATTACAAGTGTTCATAGACACCTACAAAGGAATTGGCTGGTGCTTCTGTGAGCTTCTGGTGTGGGTACTCAGAAGCCTCTCTGAGCTCTTTCATCCCATTCAATCCTTGGTATTACAGCTGACTCCCACCTCATCTGGTCCCACACCCCCATGTGGTCCCCACCTGGTTGCTCTGGCTCCACATCCCTGTTACCAGAACCTTGCTGTTCCAGCTTTGGCTGCTTGTTCCTTTTCCAAATGGAGCTTTGCTCCCGCCCATGTGCTGCCCTGTATGCAGGGAGCTCAGCCCCCTCACAGCAACCAGCAGCCCTGAATGAACGGCTCCACCCGCTTCCTGCCCCTAAGGCATGAGAGAGGTTTGGATACTGGGGACTCTGCTGGGAAGAGCTGGAGGACCAAATGCACTCCCCGGCACCCAGGGCTGTTACCAGGGCAGTAGTCTGCTCCCTGCCCGGGATCTGCTGCTCTGGATGCAAGCTGGATGCTCCAGCTTTCAATATTAACACCCAGCTCTTGTCATCCCCCAGCCACCTGACACCCCTGAGTCGGTGTCGGGTATCGCTGAGAACAAGTGCGAGCACAGGCACAGTGGAATATTCTGCTCTCCAGAGACACAACTCCACCTGACAAAGCTGTTGTCTGCACGTGCATCTTCAGCACCACCCCAGCAACTGGACCCTGGCTGGGCACACGGGTGATACTCAGGCTGAAATACCCAGCGCAGATCCATGGAAGGCAGATGAGACTGGAGGCTCTCCAGGGCTCTCTGTCCTGTGAGAGCATGGCCCAGGGCCACAGGCACCAGCCTCAGCTCCTCTGACCGCTCCACCCCTGGCAGCAGCTCCCTCAGACTCCCCCTCACTCCATGGAGCACCTCCCTCAGAGTCCCCATACCATCTCCACACTGTCCCTGTATCTGCATCTGAATGCATCCACAGCTGAATTACTTTCATCAACCGTTCAACACTTGTCTGCTCTAGGCTTTTTCCACTGATTTAACAGTTGTGCAGGGTCACATCTTGGACTGTGCCCATTAAAACCAATTCTGCTCTGGCCTAGCTCCTGTCTAGCAAAGGAAAGAGTGGAGCCCTGTAATGTCCAGTCATACAATAGTGTTTTTTCAATAAAGCTTCCCCTTATTTAAAAAGAAAAGGCAAAAATGCCCAGACTTGCTGTTTCCTCTGGGACCAGATAAAAGCAGCACTGAGGAACACACCTGCTACCCTTTGCTTCCTCCTGAAGCCTTTCAGAGCAGCGTGTTACATAAAGCCAGCCCAAGGAGACTCCAGAAGGAGCTGGAGTGCTGCCAGTTGCCACAGCAACAGTCCGCAGGAGCAGGCTGGAGCAGCCAGAGCTGCTCTGGGGCTGCCCCGTACCTTCCCAAAGTGCTCTATCAGGATCTCGACCACGATGTTTTGGAACTTGATGTTCATCATCGCTGCCACAGTGTCCTCCTGTGCTCGCATGAGGGTGGGCCCGAAGATCACCCCCATGTTGGACGGTGACATCAGATTCTCCCGGCTGTGCTCACAGACGCTGCAGAGAGCAGGGGAAGGAGGAATAGAGTTTGGCTTGGTTTGGTTTTTCCAAACAGATCTTATTCCAAGAAAAAACTCAAAACCCAGGATACACTAAGAATCAGTCATTCAATTTTCTTTGTTGTGTTTCAGGAGAATTTGTTTCCCAGCAGTGACAAACATGGCTCTAGCTCTGACACACACATTTGGCTCAGACAGATGCTGGAGAGAGCAATGTGCTGACAGCATCTTTATTTGATCTCTTCCCACTCCCAGCTCCTCTTTAACTCTGTAATCAAAAGTTATCTGCAAAACATATACACAAAAGGAATGATTTAATTCCAATATCCTTTTCATCCAGAATTGACTTCTGGCTTTAATTTTCCCTCTCTCTGAAGGAAGAGAACTGAATATAAGGGAGCACACAATGGTGGTTTCCAACAAATCTCTGAGGGGTGACAATTTATAGCCCCTGCTCTCAGAGGGCATTTTCATTTTTAAATAATTTCCTGCTCTGTGCATGTCTGAAAAGGGATGGAAGGAGCAACCAGAAAGAGAAGCATCACTTGACGCAGAGGGCAGCAAGGATAGTCACCCCCTTTGTGCAATCCACATGGAAATTCCCAAGGGGACTATGGTGGATAAAATTTTGCAAACCTGACCTCCCAAAAAGGCTTGTTCTGCTGATTCCATTATTCCCCTTTGTTTGGTTTTAGAGGAAAACATCTACTTACTTGACGAGATGCTGGATGAGGAGTTCTAGCATCTCCCTGTTCTTGTCAGGCAGTTTATAGACCAGTGCATGAATGGCCCCCAGCCTGTAATCCAGGTTCTCGGACTCTGGAAAGCAGGAACACAAAGAAGAATTTGTACCCAACACTTTCAAACTAAATACACCAGGGAAATATAAAGCCAAAGGAAACCTGTGGAAGCTGTTCCCTGGGCAGCATGGGAGCGATGGGGAGCAGAAGGAAGTGAGATTTCACAGCAACAGGATGAACACTGTGAGAAACAATACGAAGTGGAAAGAGGAAGAAATGGAGCTTGAAAGGGAGCCCAGGGACACATGCCAAAAGAGGCTGGGCATGGGCAGGTCCTCCCCTTCGCACCCTTGTCCCACACACCTGGGAGCACATAGCCTCCCTCTGGGAGTCCTATCAGCCCAGAGAGCTCTAACACTGAACAACACCTAAAATATCCTGCAGGGCAAAAACCTGAGTCCCTGACCCAAAGAGGTCACCCTTAGAAGCATAAATAGTCAAGAAACAATAAAATACCTGGTTGAGAAGAATGGTGTGGGGTCTGGGTGGCTGGGAAGCTCAATGGTGCAAGTTTCTGAGGGAGGGCAGGGAAGGGATAAAGGTCTTACCCACACATCATGGGCTTAACCAGCTCTGAAACAAATAAGTCCTGGGCTTGACCACCTTCAGCAAGTGGTGGAACATTTCCCTTTCCAAGAAAGAATGGGTGTTATTCATTCTCCAGAAGGACACATGAAGAAGAGGTGGGCACTCTCCCAGTGACTTCTGGAGGCACAGTGGGATGAGGGATGCTCTAATGCCACACCTTTCCAAATGCCAGCACTCCCATGCTGATGGTGATGACCAGCTCCCTGCATCCGTCTCGTCACAGGGCACTGGCTCACAACTGTCATGGCTTATCTGCAATGGCCACAAGGAGCTGACAGCCGAGGAAGGGCTGGCTCAGCACAGGTGAAGCCCTGGCACTGTACTTGTGCTTCTTGGCTGACCTCTGTTATTCCCAACTGGGACTCAATCCCAACAGCTACAGCAGAGAAATGTCTTCCATGTGCTGGTAGACACTCTGTTTTCAACATCCCAGGACAAATTTCAAAACCTAAAGGGAACACCTACATATCTGGGTGGCAACAGCACCATCCCATTCCCTCACAGGTTTTAAAATAAATATATCAATACTAGGGGGAAACAATTCTTGTGGCACACTTGTGCTGCTTTCATGTAAGTGACATCCTCTGGCTCTCTAGACCCTCCAAGAGCACAAGATCCTGTTTCAGGAAAGGGCACTGCCGTAGCAAAGGAGGGAAGGGAACATCCAGCACCACATTCCCTGCACAGATGAGCACTCAGAGGAGAGGGTCACTGCTCTTTCTACAGGTGAGGCAGCTGGACACCACAGGCTGGCAGAGCTCTGCCAAGTGATTTTGATGGACCCTGGCTGGGGAAAGCAGGGCCAGGGACCATCAGTGGGGCAGCTGTGGGACTTACTGGCAGCCAGGACCAGCTCTTTGTGGAGCTTGTACGTCATGACGGGTTCAGACAGGTTCCTGCAACAATCAGAAAGAAAACTGAGCTCTGCAGGGCATTGTGACCCACTCGTGACCCATCTTGAACCGATGGGCAAACTGGCTCATCCCTCAGTGCCACCAGCTCCCAGTGGCATCTCCCCCTGCAGTCAATATCACTGAAACAGCCCTCCCCATGGGACTGGGGGGTTCTGCAACACCCATATGTATCATACGTATTCCCAAAGCCTTTGTCACCTTGCCCTTTTCAACAGCCAGACGTGGATATCTGGCAGCTCATTCCACCTTTCATCTGGATTAGCCCCTGTCCCCTTTGCCTCCTTGGGGCAGGTATGACCTGCAGTGCTACCTGAGATAGAACTTCAGTGAGCTGGTAATGGTCTTGATGTCCCAGTCCCCACTCTGGAGATCCACATCCCCAGGGCATTTTGGATCTGGAGGAGGAATGAAAAGGTTTTAGAACAAAGTTCATTTAGAGGTTGCTAATAAACAGTCTGCCTGGGGTGGGGTTTCCCCTTGAGACACATGAAGCCACAGCAGCACACAAAGAGAGCTCCTGATTCTCATGGTTGGGAAAAGCAGAACACCAGCATCAGTGTCAGGATTTTGGAGAGGCTGGGGAGCAGTGCTAATGAGGGGCAAAGAGGTAAAATTTACACAAGGTAAAATTTAAGCAGTGCTGAAAAGTCACTGAGAGAACATTCTCTATCATTTATTTTTTCCCAAAGCTGGCAGAAACAATGCATTTCAACAGGTCCAAGACAAGCTTTCTGCCATCCAAAGTAATCTGAATGCCAGCTCCAAGCCTTCATTTGCAGCTACTCCCCTGAAGGCTGGTCTGGAAGCATTCCCTCTTGCTGCATGGAGAGGTGGGAGCTCAGCAGCATGGAAGTGCAGTTTGCTCCTGCCTACCCCCACTGATAAACCACATAATGTCTGGGGCGCCATGAAGTGAAGGATGTGGTTGTAGGATGGGGGAAGCTGGACTACAGAAATAAACACCAGGATTTATTTTTAAAAATAAATAGGACTAGAGATTAAAAAAAAAATTAAATCTATCTCCTTAGAGTGGTTAAGGATGAAATGCTGCTGCAGCAGTTATTTCTGTGGTGTTGGACTTCCCATTGTGCATTCATATGTAGTGGGATGGCAAGTGGTTACCCAGACCCATGCACATAAACAGAACAAAAAGCCACTCACTGGTGGGATTCAGAGGAGAAAACCACAGAGGAGGGTGAGAATCAAGCAGCAATAGAACCTGAGGCTCAGCAATGAGTCATAGGCCAGTGGAGCTGGGCAGATGCCTGAAGTCATGGCTCTGTGAGAATCGGGCACAGCCAGACAGCAGTACAAACCAGAGTTTTAACAACATCCAGGGTAGAAGCAATAAAAAACAACAGCCAAAGCCTTTGAATGCTGCATTTATATCAGATGTCTGAGCTGGCGTGAGCCCGAGGCACGCAGGCAGCGAGGTGAATGCAATCCCTGCCCTGTACTCCAGCCCTGGGCAGGGCTGGGGGGAATGGTTTGGCCTTGGGCAGGTAGGGATTGACCCCAGAGGTCCCCCAAGAGGCTCGCAGGTGACCATGAGGTGAGGGTACAATGGCCTCAGCCAGGGCCCAGCCCAGAAGTGCCTGTCCTGGCAGAGAGCAGCGCTGCTGAGCCCCACAACCTGCCCAGACTACTAAGACTGTCCCCAGTTGCCAAGCTTGTGTGACAGACAGATCCAGCCACAGGAAGGCCTGCAGCAGGAACGCACCCATTGACTTCTTAACATGTACATTGACTCCTTAACGTACACACTGCACACAGCAAGGTGTCCCCATCCTTCCAGAGAAAAACCTTACACCGAGGGTTCCCTGCGAAGGCCACCTTCCCAGTCCAGCTCATCGTGTTATCCCAGGAAAGAAGGGGAAGATGAGCCTCAGAGGGGTCACAGGGACCAAAACCCATGCTGGACATTTCTCACTGTGGAACCCGATCTTCTCTGTCCCTCACCAACAATTCAAGAACAGGACAGTGTAATTGCTCAGAATAATTAATTCTTACCAAAAAAGGCATTCAGCAACTTCTGCACCTGGATATTGCTGCCAACGGTCCGGTACACACCCTCCGTAGTGATTCCTAAGAGGACAAAGCCAAGAGCGTTAGCCGAGGTTTCCCGCTGGTGGTCCAAAAGCCCCATCTAGTGGAACTGTTTTCCTGCTGCTGGGCTCTGTCCCATATCCCAAGTCCTGTCCCTCACCTCGGGCTCTGTCCCATATCCCGGGTCCTGTCCCATATCCCGGGTCCTGTCCCACTCCCCGGGCTCTGTCCCATATCCCAGGTCCTGTCCCATATCCCGGGTCCTGTCCCACTCCTCGGGCTCTGTCCCATATCCCGGGTCCTGTCCCATATCCCAGGTCCTGTCCCTCACCTCGGGCTCTGTCCCATATCCCGGGTCCTGTCCCACACCCTGGGCTCTGTCCCATATCCCGGGTCCTGTCCCACTCCCCGGGCTCTGCAGGCAGGGGCTCTGCTCACCCCCAGCGGCTGTGGCCACCAGCACCACCAGTCACGGTCAGGTGAGCACAGCCAGGGCGTGGGACACACCAGGCCACACACCCCATTGCTGGGGGGTGCTGCTTTGTCATGGCTTTGCTCAACCCCTCACAGAAGACAAACACATTGAAAGAGAATCTGGAAACACTGGCCAGTGCTGGGACAGGCAGAGCTGCTGTCTCTCCCAGCTCTGTGAGCAGGGTCTTTGTGCCCCCGCTGGCCTTGGCTGCCACAGCCCCAGAAATCTGGAGATGAACCCAGGCCCCCGTCTCACACTGGTGATGTTCACTGGATGTTCACTGGTGCAGGCTGGACGATATGTGACAGCCCAGAGGATGAGCTGCCACCCTGCCACCTGCTTCTGCTGCTTCACAGACTGGGGCTGAAGGAGCCTGTAGCCACCCTCGGCCCCACTGCCGGAGCTGTTCTCCTGCTGCCCAACAGTGGGTGTGCTCAGGGCCAAAACTGAGAAAACCATGAGCAAAAACAACATAAAGGTGGAAACACAACCCCAACCAACCGGGTACAACATTCCCGACCACGTGGGATTTCTGCTCCCGAAGAACACGCATTCAACTGAAGAACACACATTCCTCAGCTAGAAGCTGAAGTCCTGTGTCAGTGACTAACACTGTACTGCAGGAACTACAGGGTAACTCAAGGCCATGGGAAGCACGGCCAGGCCGGGTGAGCTCCTCACCTTTGGTCTCCACTGCATTGATGCACTTCCGAACAAACTTGAAGCCAACCTCGTTCAGCTCCACTGTTTTGGAGAAGGAAGCTGTGTTAGCTGCCTGAGCACTCCTGGAGAGCCCTGGGACACCCTCACCCTCACCCCCAGCCCCAGCCCCTCTCGGCACCCAGAGCTGCAGTGCCCCAGCACAACAGTGTTCATGCCTGCACTGCATCCCCTACACCCTCAGGAAAACACTGGCATTCTGGACATCATGACAAGGAGTTATTAGTTCCATATGTTCTCCCATTTTTCCTCGAATTTATTTTGAGTTGCAGCACTGCTCCCTACCCCCTCTCTGTCTTTAATAATAACAGCGTAAATCAGTGTTTAATAATAATAATAGTGTAAATAATTTGGATTGTGTCTGATAAAGACTTGAATAATCACTTCCAGAGCAAAATCCGTAGTTAAAGCTCTTCCCCATCAGGGGACTCTGTAATTTCTGCTTACCTACATCACCAGGATTAAAAAGCAAAACCAATCCAGCTTGATGTGCTGAGGAAAACTGAGCACAGGGCTTGTTCCACTGAGCTGGGGAATCCTATGGGATCCTTGCATTTTCAGCAGGTTGTTTATACTGGTTCTGTCTGCTCTGAGCAACAGCAACATCAAGATCAGACGTCTCTTAGCCCTGCCCCAGGAATAAGCACAGACCCACCTGGTGCTTGATACTGAGGGCTATGATACCACTGGAATTCTTACCAGCTCTAATCTATTACAAATAGAGAATGTTTATTCAGTGAGACCCAAATCACATTCCTCCCAGTGTGTGATGTGAACATGACCACACAGCAGGCTTGTGCTCATGCTTCTGGGAATGCTCCCTCCGTGCTCTTTAGAGCCAGCTAGTTACAGTGCTGATGAAGTGAGCTCTGAGACAGAATGCAGGTTTCACCCAGCTAACGGAGCCCCAGAGGGTTCCAGGGCTCTGCAGGGTACTCTGCTGCAAGAGGGGACATGGGACACGGTGGTGGGTGGGAGATCCAGGGAACTCAATGCCATCTCTATTGCCCTATTACAATCTTTGTTAAGATCTCTCAGAATCTCTCACTGGGGCTTGGAGGTGCAAATTGAACCTTACATCCCACTACTTCTGGCTAAATAAAAACTGCTCGCTGCAGTTCTGTGCAACTTGTTCTTATCTGGGCTCAGTGCCAGCCACTGTGGTACAAGAACAGAAGTGACACTGCTGTCATGGAGCAGGGACACTGCTACTCAGCAGGAATTGAGGATGAGTGTATCTGCAAGAAAAACCCTGCCTGGCCTCAAGGCTGTGAGAGCCCAAAGAACAGCAACAGAAGTGACTCACTTTCTTCCTGCTTCGTGATGGGACTGTGATAAATCTGAAAAAGGGAGAGGGAATGGGGGATCGAGAAACAAAAACATCATCAGCATGATTTGGTATTTATTTCTGAAAGAAAATGCAGCATCCCATAAATCACCCATAAATCACTCATAAATCACCCATAGATTACCCAGAGGCAATCACAGCCAAAAAGACAATGTCCCATAGAAATGTCATTTTGTAATCAGGCAAGAACCCATTATCTGCACAATCAAGGAGTTTCTGCTGCCTCCCTGCATTCCAGTGGGGCACCTATTGTGAGGGAAATTCTCTGTTCTGCAGGCAAACCACAGGGCTCTGAGCTTTGCTCAGACTGAAGGAAGGAAACACCAGCAGGCACAGAAAGGTGGGAGAACACGGGTGCAGGGTGGGCAGTGACATCTTTGAAAAGGTGGCTAAGAGCAGGGACAGACAGACAAAACATCATCTCCGGCAGGTAGTGAGGAGCAGGAATAGGAGCGAACCAGCCTCGGAAAGGCCGGTCCTCAGGCGGGCTGGCACAGCAAGGGAATATCCCCAGATTTAAGGGGGAAACCCAAAATCTCCAGTGGTAGCCGAGGGAACGGCATGGAGCCCATGGCGATCGTGCAGCGCTGATCCCGAGCAGCACCCGCCGGCAGAGGACACTGCTCGGCAGCGCATTCCAGCTGGGAACAGCTCCAGGAACACTCACCGGCTCCTTCCCGTCCATGGCCTCCATCCACAGCCTTCGGTTGGCTTCTGAGAGCGCCTGCAGCGTGATGGTCCCGGACCTGCGCGGAATTCCCCCAGGGACAGGCAGGGAAAGGAAGAAAAGTTGTTTTTAATAGACATCAAAAGGGATTTGCTGCAGGCCCGTGGGGTTTGGGGACGCAAAGCCTCTCACCTTTCATTAGTTTCAATGTCAAAACAAAACCTTTTGTCTATGGAGTCAGTCTTCCTCCTTACGCAGGATTTCAGGGTCAGGTCCAAGGTGCCCTTGGAGAGAACATGAAAGCCAAGGTGAGAGGACAGCAACATGGGAGATTTCAGGCTCCTCAGGCCCCTCAGCTGCAGCCCAGCATGGCATTGCCCATGGCGTGTGTCCTGACATTCTGATGGCATTGGTACCAGGAGCACAGGTGGCCCTCCCACCATCATCACAGGCAGAGATAAGAGGCTGCGAGTTCCAGGCTTGCTCTCAGCCAGAGAATGTTCTGGACTTCACAACACTACCCCACACACCAGCACTCTGCCTCTACACTGCTGGAACACTGCTCCAACAAACCCAGCGAGGCACTCCCTGGCCTCTGAGGCCAGGACCACACTCGCCCATGCTCTGACACAGCTGGGTCCTAATTTTTATCAGGGCTGGTCATCAGTACCAATTATCCCCACCACCAATGATCCAAATGGCTTTATACAAACTCTGTGTGGCAAAGGGATGTATGTGTCCTCACCCCAGACAGAGCAGACATGCTCTGGAGAGGCTCAGCTCTGGTCCTGGGTGTTCATGTCCCTGTGCTTTGCAGCAGAGTCAATTCATAATTTGATTGTGGGTTTGTGGCCAGCTGTGACCTGACGGTGCAGGCGACCAGTCTGGCAGAGTTTGGGAAAGGCACTAAGTTTTCCAAGCCCTTACCTGTAGTAATGGGCCTTCCTAGAAATGCTTATGGCATAAATGACAACAAATCTCTCCATACAATAGTTTGGACATTTCTTTGCCCAGCTGTCTGCCAAGGGGTTGCAAAACATCTATTTTATTTTCCTGCTGCAGTGTGCAGACCCTGCCAAAACCAGACCATGAGCTCACACACTGGAGCACACACGCCTGGCTGGGAAGGCCCCGGGGACCCGTTCCATGGCAGAGGAGGGCGGGGGACTCAGCTGGAGGCACTGGCTGTGCTCCATCCTCCCACCCCTCCCCTGTCATGCGGAGGGACTGAGGGAACTCCCAGACTTTGGTAAACCAAAGCACTTTGTGAAAGAAGTAGCTACCCAAATTGCCACCGTAGTGCAGTTTGGAGCTGCACTGTTGCCCTCTCCTCTCCCAACACTGTCCCAGTCCCACAGAACCCGTGCTGAGAGCAGAAATCAAACCACAAACCAATGCCGTGAGCACATGCCGAGGCAAGGAAATGCTGCATTTAGGAGCAGTGACTCCTGTAGTAACTTGAGTCATTCAGGCACTTCAGTGGCTGCCACAGTTCTTGTGGCTCCCAGCCCCTATGCACGGGGAAGGATCAACATCAGCTGGTCTAGAGAGGCACAAGTTTCACCCCAGACCGAACTCATGGGCCAGCACTGGCCATATTGCTCACATCACACAACCCACATCTGCTGCCAAACCCTGCAGGGCCTGGGCTCCCAGGGACACAGCTGAGTAAGACCTCTCCTCACGGGGGTGCCTCTTCCAGGTGACACCAAACTGCCCTGTGCAGGCAGGGAGGGGTCAGAGCCCACCTCTCTGCTCTGTGGCACCTGCAGGGTCAGCTCTCACGGGAAGGGAGGCCATATGTGGGGGGAAGGTGGGCCCGGTGGCTGGGCCAATGTTTGCAGATGTCCAACTCACTTGCTTAGCTCCAGGCTTCTGGTCTATGGGCGTCATCCGTAAGGTCTTTGCCTCTTTTTCGTACTGGCAGTAATACTTCACCCAGGAGATGCCCAGCGCCCCTGTGGAACACATGAGAGGCTGGAATCAGGGACAGGGCTGTAGCTGATGCAGCCAGCAAGGCACGGTCAGTGTTGCCCGCATGTCCTCCCTTCTCTGGGGACGGACACTGACGGCCCCGGGGAACATCTCCCTTGCAAGTGTCTTCATGGGCTAGAGCCGAGAGGAGAAGAGAAGGAGAGGAGGAGGCGAGAAGGGGGAGGAGATGAAGAGAGAAGCAGGAGGAGAGGAGGAGCAGGAGTAGAGAGGGAGAGAAGGAGAGGACATAGGGCAGCAGCTGCCTCCAGCACCCTCCCAGCTCACTGCTGGTGAAAGGGCATTTGTGGGACTCTGGTCACAGGCCAGGCTGGTTTGGCCAAGCCCAGCCAAGACCTACACTGGCAGGATCCTACATGTCCTGAATGCCTGTTTCACAAACCCACTACTTGTTCCTGTTGGTGAAAACTTAAAAACAAAGCAGCTTTAAAATACTCTGAAGTTCCTATTTCTGGATTTATTGTCACTTTTCTCTGTTTTCTTGCCCGAACTGCTTTATAGGAAATAATTAAATTGGTATTTTTTCTGTAATTTGTTTTTAAGTTGCAGTTGTCAGGAGGAACAACTTTTCATACTTGATTTATAGGGAAGCATGAATAGAGGCAGCAAATAGCCACCGGCCTGCAGGAACATGCCACATTTGGGGTCTAAAATTACTGAGTGTGCTTTCTTTTAAAAGCAGGACAAACAGACATAAAAAGATATGTATAAATAGATTTCTATATAGGATTAAGAATGAATGCTTACAGAGTTGTCTGTAGCCTCAGAGGTCACAGTTTTGCACCGACTTATGTCCCCTGAGCATTCCTGCTGCATGGCCATGGAGAGCTGCAGGGTTTGGAAAAGGCTGTATTTGGTTTGATTTGATTCTGCTCAGAATTACAAGTTTCACTCTCAGCAGCTTAACTCAACACTGGTTCCACCTTGGCTGTGCTCAGCTGCCCGCAGAGGCTGCCAGAGGGAGGCTGGGCAGGACACCAGATTCATCCCAGTAAAACACAAGCAAGGCAGAGTCTGCCAGAGCTCCAGGCTCTGGAGTCATAAATCCCATCTCATCGGAGCGCAGGGCAATCAGCCCTGTGCTGTCACAGCTCGTGTCACTTGGAGAAAGCTCTGTGCCACTGCTGACAAAGCTGCCAGCTGAGGCTGTCGGTGCTCCTCCAGGCACTGCAGGCGGTGACACCCCAGGCACCTCAGGCACTGGCAGAAGGTGATACCCTGGACATGCCGTGCCCTGGCAGCGGTGACACCCGGTGCAGCAGGGCTGGCCTGGGCATGGGAGCTGAATACAGCCCACAGCTGGGTTACATCAGGGCAGCCCAGGCCTGCACATTCCCTATTGCATCCAGGTGCATCCCAAAGTCATTACATTTCTCCTGAGTGTACAGGTAGCCCTCGATGGTCGGCTGCCCAGGCAGCTTGCAGGTTAAGGGCGCTTCCTTCATCCTCTTCTTCAGATCTTCCAGCTCCTCCCGCGTGCTGGAAAAGTGATTCCTTGTCTGGTAACAGAAAACAAACAGAAGCATATTTGAACATGAGCAAAGAGTGAGCTGCAGGTATTTATTCCTGAGGTGCTGTAGCAGAAATGAATCGGTTCCCAAGGTACACAACGTGGAAACCGCTCCCCAAATCCACATGGAAACTGGCTATAAGGACCACTGGGCTCTTAGAGATGATCGAAGAGTCCCACCATGTGCAGAGATGGTGATGGAGTGCCATAGCTGGGAGGCCACTTGTTCCCTGTATTAAGGAACTCCAGCACATTTCAAGGCTGGGTGGAGCAGAGGCAGCCCCTGAGCTCCCCTTCACACCATTGCTCGGGTAACAGGTGTATTCTCCTCCCAAAGGAGATCATGCTTGGCATGAAAGAGTCACATCAACACGGGGTACAAAATCCAGGCATTTTGATGGAATACTACACCGACCAATTAATGAGCCAGCAGCAAAACCAGCTTGGCTCAGATTTATGGCTGTTGCTCCACAGAAATGAAGGCCAGTCAGGAAAGACTGAATATAAAGGAAACAGGACTCAGATACTCTACCCCATGAGCACACGTGGCCAGCAGAGGAGCTTATCAAAGCATGTAGCAAGCCTGTAGGAAGCCAGTACCATTAAGATCAAGGTTAGAGGCCTTCTTGGAGTACAATTTCCATCTCATGAAACTGAAAGAAAATCTCAGGCTTGTTTATGCACCAGGTTACACAATGCAACTGCAATAGCCCCTTCCAGAGAAAACAATTTCATAGATCTGTGAACTGCCCTGTGCAGGAGAGGGGAAAACACATACGAACTGAGAAGAAAATAACTGTATCTGCAGCTCCCACAATGCAAACATGGCCAGACTGCCTGGGTGGAAAGACTTTGCCATCAAAGGAGTGTAAATCCAAATGAGAACAGAAGTCACACAGAAAAGTCCTTCAGCTGGTCAGGGACTCACGTTCTGCAGGCTGAGCTGGAGCTGCTGCTTGTATGGGAGGAAATCCTGTGTCAGCTCCACTGTCAGGTTGTTGTAAGTGAAGAGGCTATGGAGAAATGCCAGCACCTGCAACGGAGGGAAGGGACATGCTGAACTGCTGTGTTTATAACTGAAGGAAAGATGGACAGAGTGTGGGGTTTCAGAAATTACAGATACAGTTATTTTTTCCTTACAACTTTGGAGTGATGTCAGCCTTGATACGGCTTATCCACCACAGTGTCCCTAAAGCCCAAGCTACCACCCACACATCTGTCTGAATAAACACCCAGAACAAAAGACCCTGCAGGGAGACCCAGAGCAGATCTGCAGAGTGCTCATCCACGAGATCCACAGGATCCCACGCTCCACTGCAGCCAGCACTGGGGCAGAGCAACCACCCAGGGCAGGGTCCCCGCACTCAGACACAGTCTGGGACCCCTGCAGGCCAGGCTGGGACAGGTGAGCGGAGCAGGTAACACCTCTGTGCCTCTGCAGACAGACAGCACTTGCCAAACCCAAGGGGGCCAAGATAATCCATAGCAAGACCTGTAGCTATGTACAGTGTCCAACCTGTTCCTCAGGATCGACAGCCAGCCAGAAGAAACAGGGCTGGGGCTTCACAGTGCTCCAGCAAGCACCACTAAGGCTGTCAAGCTGCAGCAAGCCAAGGGTGCAAGGTTAACTCCTGCCCCACAAGACCTAATCCAACCTGGCAACTCATCCCTTCCTGCCATTGCCAGCACATCTGAGCATCAACCAATGAGACTGAGAGAAAAGGAAGCTCCTACCGGCTCCACAATACTGAATTTCTTGCTTTCTTGTACTTCCTGGATCTGGTACACATACTCGAGAGAGGACTCAAAGAAATTGTGTCTCTCTTTGTCCACCTGAAGGTCAGCCTAGAAGAAAGAGGGAAAGATGGAAAAAGAAAATACATCACATGTAGTTTGAAAATATTTGACTCGCTTTTGTCTGTCAGCCCACAGATAGTTCTGTCCTCACTAAAAACAGCCTGCCAGGTGTCCAGCCTGGCTTTGAACTGGAACACTGGATATTCCTCTAAGTCTGCCCATTTCTGGCTCCCTTCATTCAAGGATCCAAAACCTCTTCTCACTCTGCAAGGACAAGGCTTTCCCAAAGCTCATTTGTTATTTTAGCACAAGCCTCTTCTCCACACACAACCCTATGAGCACAAGGCCACCGTCACCATCCTACTGCCTGACTCCATCTGTGTCCCGGAACCAGCAATTCTGGAGCTGCAGCAGTGGCAGGAGCACACAATGCTCCCAGAGCTCACACACGGTCTGCCTTGCAGAGATGCTCGGAGGTTGCTCTGACAACTGGTCTGACAGATCGGACCAGATCCAGCTGCTCTGGTGTGGGCTGGAACAGCTGGGTTTCCTTCCTTGCTGCAACATGCCTGCAGCAGCACCAGCTGGCAGGAACCCCCCTCCTCTGCCTGTCCCCACAGCCACCCAAAAGCACCAGCAGCAAGGCAGGATGCCAGGCCAGCAAAAGGAATAATAACTGGCTATTTTGCTGCCAGAGCACTTCAGCAGGTGAAAGGGTGGCCAGTCCCCAGCTGTGCCAGGGCCACTGGTCACTGCCCTACACCATCAAGCAATGACAACACATAAAGCCACTACCAGCATCCAACAGACACAGGAGAACTATGAGCTTGATTCCCCTGGTCTCACAGAGAGAATCCAGGCTTTGGGTAGATTTAACTGATTATCAATTTCAACGGATTACTGGAAGGGATGATCTCCCCCCACACTTTTTTAGGACGTAGAGCAGCTGGTGCTGCTGTTTCTGGACCCAACTCTGAGGAAAATTCCATACATACCTCCTGTAACTGAGATTCCTTCTTTTTGGAAGACAAATGCAAGTGGCGATCCAGCATAGAGTAAAACTTCTCACCATCCTTCTCAAACTTTTTCTTTCTTTCCTGCAGATGCAAGAGGTTGAAGCAGAACCAGTTATTGGCATTTTGCAGGTAAGAGCATGCATCAACACCAAGATCCTTTGTGCAATACAGCATTCCCATGGACAGATTTTGGTCAACCCAGCCAGAGAACAGGAGGCCACCTCTCATTTGCTCTGCTTTCACAGCCCCTTGCCTATCTTGGATGCAGTTACACCTCAAGACCCAGTCTAGCAATACCCTGTGGCATAAGAAATATTTTTTCATGCCAACATCATGGCAAAAACCCCACCGATGAGGTGCTGTTCCCTCTCTCAGTCTCTTCAATATCCAGTAAACTGGAGACGTACTCATACATCAAAAACCTATTCACCATCTGCTGATGTGCTGTTCACACAGCCCAGAAACAACTGGGCAAACACTGCAATGTCAGAGACACATCAAGGTCAAGAAAAGGTTCATTAGAGTTTGGCAACTCTCTGTTCTAAAGAGTTTATAATTTGTTTCTGAAGAGTACCAGAAGGAAAGCAGAAGCCTAGAAGGTCGACAGGTGGGCAGGAAATCCTCATCTCCCCGTCAACAGTGGTGCAAAGAGAGCACAAATGAACAAGAGCAGCAAACAGAGACACTCAAGAAGGAACCCCCAAGAGCAGGCAGGGAGCAGCAGAACTGAGCACCAGGCTGTTGGCTCCTGCCTTGTACTGACTGTGACACTGGCAATCACAAAACAACCAGAGTAGGGGCCAGGTTGAAAAAATACCCACTTCAGATGGTAACTGAGATATCAGGGATTCCTGGGAGGCAACTAAATTACTAAAATCAGGAAATTCCAGCCTGGCAGCAGCCTCAGTGCCAGGTCCGAGCGGTTGAGAGCTGGTGTACACATAGTGCAGGTATGTATGGGATGCCCAGATCCTCTGCCTGGCTTTTGAAAGCTCAAGAAAGTGGAGAGCAGTTAGGAAGTTCCAGCTTCCTTGGAAATTTCTGGTATCTTTCAGCACCTATCTGCTGAAAGCCCTGAAATCCTGTTCTCATGCCCCCACTCAGAAATTCACAGATAAACAAGCATACACCAGTGCCACCACAAACCAGAGCAGGTGGACTCTGCAGACTGCTGGGTATTAGGAATTTTCCTCATGAATTCAGTAGTGACCGCAGCTTCCCCTGCCATGAAGTTTTGCTTCCCCATTCCCACTTGCACGGACTCTTCCATCTGTCTGTCAGGATGTCCTGCAGCAGGATGCCTGGGGGCTCCCAAAACCCCTACCTGGGCTCAGCACAGTTGGCTCCTGATAACAGTAACAAGCCTTCCTGCCAGCTGCCTTGCTGGGAAAAGGATTCTCTCCCCACAAGAGTCCTGACATGGCTGTAGTGAAAGTACAATTACCATGGGGAAATGGCACCAGCTCGACTACCCCTGCGTATGTGTTACTGTCTGGAGCAGGGCAGGCTTAGCCCAGGAAACCTTTTCACCTCAGCAATTACATGTCCTGCCCTGCAGACCCTGGAATTACAGGACACCTGAAGGGAAGTGCATCCTCTGGAATCACCCCCTGCAGTATCAGGTACTGTGACTCCGTGTTAGCAACCTCACACATCAGAACAGAGAGATCTACATCAAATCCCGAGGAGCAGAGAGTCCTCCAAGGGTGAATCCTAATTTAAGCGGTGCAGCAACTGCAGGGCTGAGGCCAGGAAGGACTGTCAAAACAAACCACCACCCTCGTGACTAACGCCCTGATCAGCAAACCCAAACCCAGTGCAAAGAAAGTGTTTGCGGAGCAGCAGTTCCTGTGTCTGTAAGGTCACACTCCTGGGCTGTCTGTGCCACTAATGCCCCATCTAATGCAGCCAGGAACTCGTCTTGTTTCCACTTCCTTAACGAGGAGCCTCCAAACCCCAAGGCCACAGAAGTGCAGGGAAGCAGAGCTGTGGGGCTGCAGGCACAGCGCTCCTGCGACTACCTCCTCACGTCTCAGAGGAGATGGCTGTGCCAGCAGCAGGTCCCGAGATGGAAAAGCAAGTGCTGCCATGGAAAGCTAGCTCCAAACCCAAGCTAGAGCTCTGCTGTCTCCACCAAGGTGGCATGCAGAGGTGGTGGTGGCAGCACAGGGCTGGTGCCATCCCTGCTCCTCAGCAGAGCTGTGGATGAGCAGCTAAAGGCGCAGCAGGAAAGGGGCTGAAGCCCACTCCAGGCATCCTCTCCTGCCTCTTGCTGCCAGCAAGCAGCACACATAGGGTGACTCAGCTGTCCCCACTCTGTGGAGAGGCCAGCAGGAAAGGCAGCCACACTCCAGGCCAGAGCTGGGACCAGCCTCTCCTGCTCTCTGGCTGGGAGGCTGCTCACCTGCACCAGGAGCTGTGGGAAAGCATGGGGCAAGGGAACAGCTGCCCGCTGGAGCCTGGTGCTACCATGGCCGGGCACAGCAGAGGACATCAGCAGGGAGCAGGGATGGGATGGGCAGGGGGATGTGCCTCTGGATGCAGCAGCCTGGGAGCACATGGCTCCTGGCTTGTCCCCAGGAGATGTGACATTGCTGTGGGAGGCTGTGGTGCCCATGCAGATGGCCACAAGAACAAGAACCCAGGGAGGAGGCCATGAGCTGTGTGTGGCCATGGTGCCCACACAGACAGCCACAGCCTGCAGCTATAGGGAGACCACAAATCACCAGGCAGCAGCTTTGCCACCAGCTCGTGGGCAGCTCCCTGTGGGAAGACACGGTGGGTCCTGGCGCAGACGGGTCACCTCTGCTCAGGGAAAGACTAGTGAAGAGAAAGGAAAAGCCTGGGAGAACAATGGAGCTCCTTCTGCAGCAGGAGCTGGGAAGCCAGACAGCAAGTCCTTTGGGGAGTGCCTCCTCCTCTGCCAGCGCCCACGGCAGGCAGGGGCACACAGCTGCACTGGGGACACGGAGCACTGAGCTCTCTCTGGGGATTGAAGGGACTGGGAATGATGTCCAAGACGGACCCATGTGCAACAGGACCACAGTGCAGCATGGCATTTTGGGCCACTAAAATGAGGGAGCTTGCCAATCATTCCCACTCTGGCTAATCAGCATATAACTGAACAGCAGAAGGATGACCTACAAATCCTTCTGAGCTGGCTGCTGAACAGAGCAAGCCAAGACAAAAAAACAACACAAAAAAATCACCCAGACTGAAGCACAATCTGGAAACATGAGCACAAATTAGTTCCTCATGAATATTCAGCAAAGGGCAGCCCCACGTTCCCATTAAGGTTTGCCAAGTCCAAGTGCCACCCATCTTCCATTTATTGCTCACTGGGAGCAACCAAGCAGATCCCACCGAGTGCAGGCACGAGGGTGCTCTGCAAAAACCACACACTGGGAGCTTTGACAGACACTGCTGTACCCAGGAATGAGCAGGAGCCCGTGGGACAGCACTGGCTGCCTGCCGTGGCAGGTGATCCAGCAGCAGCTCTGGCTGGTCTGTGTGTGCCGGGTCCTGCCCAAACCCCAACTGCCGCTGGCACTGGGGCGACACCGGAGCCCCTCAGCAGCTTCAGGTGCAGCTGACCAAGGGGAAAGGGGCAAACGGACTTGCCAAAACTCCCCCTTAACCACTAGTTGCTAATTAGGATCCTCTGAAATTCCCGTCTTAGGAGAGGTGGAGTGAGTGGCAAAAGAGAAGCCCAGCTCACAGTCCACTTCTCCTCTCCATAAGGAATGAAACACACTTTGCTTGCTGGCAGCCCCCACCTCCATGCACACCTGAGGGGTTTGCGTGCAAGATCAGTGGATGGAGGATCATCACAGCTCATTTCTATGAGGCAGCAGCAGTTAATTCAAAAACAGATTTCTAAAAAGCCGAGGGATGTAGAAAGAACAGTTCCATCAAAGCACACTCAGTTCCTCCTGGTGTTTTTCCCTCACCCACTGGTTTTTCTCAAATTCTCCTTAAGCCCTGCTTCCACAGAGATGAAAGCAAGTAGAAGTTACTATCCCCCCTTTCTTTTAAAATTATAATTAATTAAATTAATAACAGAATTAACTAAGTCCTTTTAGGAATATATTATCTCCTATGGAAGAACTTTTGACAAACACTGCAGCTATTCAGCATTCCTCCTGCCCTTACAGTACATCCAAATAAGTTTTTCCCTCTGACTTTTTTTGTTTGCTTTGTGTTTTTTTAAAAAAAAAGCTGTCTCCTTCCAAGTGAAACTGGAATTCAGCTTCTCCTATTCAAATCCTCTTTGACTCAGTAAGTGTGGCCAGGGTCTTCCCACAGTGTGGAGCTGAGCCCCAGGGCTATGGAGAGGGAGGGATGGGGCCTGCATATGCGCCAGCTCCTTTCCACACTCGCCCCCTGCCATGAGTGCCAGAGCTGGGAAGTGGGTCAGCTCAGGGGCTCCCAGATCCTCCCTTTTATCTGTGATGTGGCCCAGCACAGCACAGCAAGTCACTCACACTGACAGCAAGTCACAGGAAAAACAGTGACCCCACGGGGCTGTGGCAGGAAGGAGTGGCAGGAGGGGGTCCCAGTGACAGCCCGGGGCTGCCCTGAGTGGGAGCACACCCTCCCGAGGAGACTCCATTCGTCCCGGGAAAGCGGGTGAATGCAGACTCAGATGTGTTGGTCAGACTGGCTGTGCTCCAGCCAGAGGCATCACAAAGCCCCAATTCAAGGGCTCTTCCTATTTGGCTCCAGCAGCTTGCAAAGGGAACAGAAAACATCTCACAGAAGGCGACGCTGCCAAAATACGGAAACTAAGCAGAGGGCACGAATTCCCTGTGTCATGTCTCCAGCCTGTTCCACAGCCCAGCCTCAGCCTCTGCCCCTGGTGCAGAGCAGAAAGGGTCCACGGGGCGATGCCAGGCCCAGCAGCGAAGGGAGGAACCCACGCTGACACAGCCCCACTGTGAGGAGCCTCAATTTGTACTTCACACCTTCTGCTGCCGGGCGGGATGACCTGGGGATGCTTTGCAGGCTGGCAGGTGCAGGAAGGCTCTCTGCCCGAGGTGATACTCGAGGGTGCAGCCCACCAGCGGTGGAAGCATCAGAGCTGAGGGAAGCATCAGAGCTGAGGACAAGGGGCTGAAGTGGCTCGGGCTCGCTCCCAAACTTGCACCCTCTCAAGGCTTTGGGGTGGCACTGGGGACAGGGGTACCTCCCTGTGCATCCCTGTCAGTGCGGGCACACCTGGACCCTTGCAAGGTGCTGCCCTGGGAGCTCCTGCGTGGGGCACTTGTGCTGAGCCACAGCACAGCCCTCGTCCCGCCACAGTGCCCCGGCACCTCCGCAGCTCACGCTCCTCAGCAGAAACAAAACCCAAAACCAAACCGCAATGGCTGAGCCACCTGCATCAACTCCCTGCCCTCTGCCACTTCTCCAGCTGCTCTGAGCGGTGTCCTGCCACTGCCACCACCCCATGCTTCCACCTGGAGCGTCCTGCCCGGCCACAGGGACCGAAGCAGGACTGCAGGCTGCCAGGTGAATCCGTGTCAGTGCTGGGGCTATGGCACCAGCCCTGCTGAGACCTGTGCCTGCCTGCTGGGCAGGACACGGGCACACAGCTCATGCATGGAGGCAGCTTGGCTCTCGGGGCACAGCCCACGCTGGGCTGTGGGCAAAGTGGCCCTTACACACCGTAAGGGCTCTCTGGGAAGAAAACAGCCTGAGGGACACGAGAGCAGGGGCCGTGGGCAGCACTTCTGCCATACTCGTGGCTGTAGCTCTTCAGAGGGTTCCACACACCAGTCCTCAGGGCATGGCAAAGGGCAGGAGGGCCATCGAGTATCTCTTCTCAAACCCTGTATTTATTAAACGTCAAAGCCTCCAGATGGGCTGGGCCGAATCCAAGCCCCAAGTGTTCTCCAAAACATCTCCATTTCGGAGCTGGGTCAGAGCCAGCCCCATTTTAAGCTGCTGCTGAGGAACGTGGAACCTGGACTTCTTGATAGCAGACAAGGGAAAAATGATCTTTTGTGCTCCACATGTGCAGAATTTTCTTTTTATAGCTTGTTTCTTTAAAAGTTTGGTCCATCTGAAAGACTCATTAGACGCTTTATGTAAATATTTCATAACAAAAGCCCTACAACTATAATCAGGTTCTGCCTGCCGGCCTCTGCTGCTTTCCCTCCTTCCCTTTTTCTCTCCTTCCCTTCCTCCCTCCCACTCTACCACACACTTCTCTGCAGAAAGTATTTTATTCTCAACAGCACTGACTGAACAAAGGGGAGAGGAGAGAAAGCAGCAAGGAGGATCTCCTGGTTGAAACAAGCACTCCTTGCTCAGGATGGAGGCGGTGCTGGAATCAGGCCAGGAGAGAACCCAGAGAACTCAGGAAAAGATTTTGGAGCCTCTTATGATTGAAAAATCAGACTAAAAGTCACAGCACGAACCCTCATGCCAGCAGCTGAAAGCCAGCATTGAACAGGGAGTTTCTGAGCGCCTGAAGTCAGAATGCAGTAGAGCAACTGTCTGCTTGTTAACAACAACAGGAGAAAAATCTGAATTCAAACACAGTAACAGAAAACAAATCTGTCTACACTGAAAACAAACAAACAAGCCTTACCTTGGTGAACCCTATCTGCTCCTTCCGGAAGTTTTCCAAAGGTTTTATCAGCAAATCACTTGCGTTCTGCACCTACAGCGCAAGGAAAAAGCATTTTAGTTGTGGGATGCTGATCAATTTTCTCCTAAACAGAGGCTGAACAGGGCTACAAGCCAAGAACTTTGAGATTTTAATGTTTTTGACTGGAAACTTCTTCTCTGTCTGTAGGTGAAGTCACTTAACCCATCCGTACCTGCTCTTCCCCACTGGTAACACACAGCAAAGCCCAACCACGGCCCAGGAGGCTTCGGAGGTGTCCTGTGGATGATAGGGGGTGTCCCTCACCCCAATCTAACAAGGCTGCTCTCAAATAAAGGATGGACTTCCCTTCTCTCGAGATTCAGCCAGACAGTTATCTGTCACAGGAACAGCTAGGGAAAAGGGAAAGCCTGCCTGTGTCTTTTCCACTCATGTCTGAGAGATGCTTTCCTGGATGGTGCTCTGCACACCTTTACCGTGAATCCACATGAAAGCTCATCCCAGCTTGTATCACTGGCTCCAGCTCCATCCTGGCACTGGGACCAACCTGCTGTCTCCTCCCACCCCCACTTCTGTGACAGGCTCTGTCCCAAGCTCCAGAGAAGGGAGGGGGGAAGAGAAGGGGACAGGACACCACACAGCTATAGCCCTTCAGGGAATTCAAAGCTGATGAATATGGTGAGTGTGAAACCTCCTGAGGGAGCTGCTGTAAAAGAAAACCGGTCCTACAAGTAGAGGGCAAAAAACCCTGACTTTGAAAACTGGACAGTGCCCACAATCCCTGAAACAATACCTTCCACTGCTCCCGCCACTGCCAAAGCAGCCACTGTACCTGGGATGTAATTAATAATAAAGAAGTATCTCAGTGCTTTCCTGGTATCCTGCTGTTCCTTGCCTGCCCGTGGACCCTCTGGCCCAGCCTGGCAGGAGCTCCTGCTGCTGCACGAGGCAGGGGAACACAGAGCCAAGCAGCACATTCCTGGCATGCTGTAAGCTCTCTGCTGAGCCTAACCTTCACGTTTTTCCTGGAATTAGAAGTGAAATGAGAAGCCAGCACTGGCTCTGGAGGAGCCCTTGAGAGTCTGAGGGCACATGGCAGTAGGAAGCCGATGGCAGTGCATTGTCCTGCAGGAGCTGGGCCAGCACAGATGGGCTCAGGGACACCTGCCTTCCTGCACCCAGCAAAAATGGAGCCAAAACACTTCTTACTCTTTAACCCTTGCTTTCACCACAGAAGCGGCTGGTGAGCAGCCCGCACACACTGCAGCACCTCCAGCTGCAGGGCCTGGGGCTCTGTGCCTGCCTGTACTGCCTCGGAGAGCCACAGCCCTCCACACCTATTGCTGTGCCTGCCCCGTGCTCAGGGCCCACGGCCATGGGACCATGGACCGGATGAGTACAAAACACATTCCTGGTGCTCCCAGCTGCCCTCTGATGAGCAGCCTCAGACTGAGGCACATGGTGCTGTGGCCGTGATTTGGCATTTAGCCATGTTGAGAATGACAGAACCCAGTTCCCATCTCCTCACCATCATGGACCTTTCCAGCTCCACTTCGTGCAGCAACTCCGCGAACTCCTTAAAGGACTCGGCTGTAAGAAAAGAAGAGGCTGGTCAGTGGAGCTGGGATGTGGCACCAGAGTATGGGACACATGTCAGGACACCCCAATGGGGCTGCACCCCCAGCATGGCCGTCTAAAGGCTGGCAAAAAAACCGAGGTGGCCCCTTTTGGCAGAAACTGCATGAGGCAATGCCATGTGCAGGCTGGCCTGGAGGGTATTTATCTATGCAAGGGAGAGGAGGGTCTCCTATCTGGGCAACGAGGGAGAGAAGGCCCTGGGAAGGTAAGAAGATGTTAAGTAGCATTTATTAGTAATTGTGCTATAGAAATGGCAATGCAGGCAGCAGAGAAGGGGCAAATGGAGGGAATGGCAAGCAGGGGGAAGGGGCAGCTGACATCCCCAGGCCCTGCAGCGGGAGCTGTGGGCAGGAAAGGGCTGCCTGGCCTGCGTGGACAGCTGACAGCAGCACCAGGATGGGCCCAGCACCTCTGCCCCAGGAAGAGCTGCAGGTGCTTACCAGGACCAGGACAAGAGTGTCAAATGAAAATGGCCTGGAATGACAAAGATCACATTCAGCACCAGGAAGCACAAAGTCCATGTACGGAAGGAAAGGCAGCAGGTGTAGACATGGTCACACACACTGACACCACTCCCCAAAATGTTAGAAGTGAAACAAAATGATCTTGCTGATCAGCAGTTGTAGTTGGAGTCCAACTACAATAAAAATAGCATGAAACCTTTCCTTTAACAAACTGAAAGAAGAATAATTTAGCCTGGGGAAAAAAAAGACTAGGTGGGAGCAGCTGACTGTCTTGGGCTGACTCACCCCACACCAAGGGGGAACACGCAGCCCCTTTCCCTGCCCATCGAAGGAGAACTTGGGAAGGGGCTGATTTTGTCACCGGGGAGGAAACCTCTCAGCAGCAGAGCATTGACAGTGCCAAGCCAAACTCCCATCTCTCTGGGCTGCAAGGCGAGGCTGGGCAAACACCTGCCCATGCAGGTAGCATGGCTGTGCTGGATGCCTTGGAGAACAAGCTGATCGCCCCAGTGTACCTGGGAACTATCCACAGTTCCAGCCAGCTCAGCACAGCGTGGGTCAGGTCTGGTGAGTCCCAGGCTCCCTCTTGCCCTGGTGGGAACAGCCCAGAGTGGTTCTGTCAGACCCCAGAGCTCTGCAGTTCAGGCCCTCCCTCCCTGAGGCACGCTGGGCTGGGCAGGGCAGCACACAAGGGGGCACAGCAGGTGTACAGCAAGGCAGGCACAGGATTAGCTTGTCCCACAGGTCAGGGAGAGGGTGCTACTGTGCTCTGTGTGCAAGCTGAGGGCCCTCTCCCCTCATCCACAGCGGCACCTTGGGAGAGGTACCTGTCCTGCTAAAATCCAGCGTGAGGATTCATTCTGCAGCCGCCAAGACACACAAAAGGGAACAACTGCAGCCTCGTGACACGGGCCCTCAGCTGGCAGTGGCACAACAGACCTTCCTGATGAGTCAGGAACTTCTGCGCTCTCCTCCAGCGAGGGCTCCAGCGCCCAGCAATGCAATGGCCCGACGGCTCATGGTGCTCACGCCCAGGGCCACACGACTGTCACTGTGGCTCCCCAGGATGATGGGAAACCTGGAGTGCATGGACAACAGGGGCCTGAGCCAGGAAAAGAATTATCACAGGGAGAAAGAGAATCCAGCCCCAAACTTACAGGGAATATGTCAGTGCCTAAAATGTTCCCTATCTGTTTTTTTCCCTTTGCTCTACAGGAAGAGCCCAGGAAAATGTTTCGTGGCTGCAGTCATGGAGCAGCCCACTGAGTTTGACCCTGCACCACACATATGAGGCTCAGACCCTGCAGTGCCTGGGAGCAGCGGGGTGAATCTGTGCTACTGGCCTGGGTCAGCACTTGCCAGCCCTTGCAGGCCAGCGTGGAGCAGGGGAGCCACCAGTAGCTACCACCTGCCCAGCCACACCTGGGAGCTGACACCTGGAAATGCCAGAGTGACTCTGCTGGGCAGCCAGAAGCATTCCAGGAAGGTCCTTACAGCCAGAGGATTCCAGGTCCCTGTGCCTGGGAGGGAGGAACATGCCATTCCATTTCACTGCCCCCTTCGTCTCTGCAGGAGCTGCAGATATGGGTCCCATGAGGAGTGGAGGGGCTGCGGGAGGGAGCACAGGAGGGGCCACAGATGTGGGGTAACACGGGTGCATCCAAGACCTTTCACATCCCTAGGGGAAAGTGCTGCTCACGACAGACTACATCAACCCAGTGCCCTGACTGCCACCTGCAGTGTCCCCGCTCGGGTGCCTGGCTGCTGTCTGCCCACACAACGAGAGAGCAGCGTGACTTTAGCTCTATTTACAACCCAAACACGTTCTCTTGCAGCGCATAAGAAGCGCCTGTAAGTGTTCTGCTTCATTCCCACATCCTGCACATCAAATGAGCTCTGCACTCCCACGCAGATCCCTGGCACCCTTGCAGGAGATGGAAGCTGCTACGGAGACGCCAACGCCCCACTGCTGTCAGGAATAAGAAAGCCTCAACCCCTGCAGGCACAGCAGGGCTTGGGTGGGAGGAGGAACACAGCCCAGGCTTCTTCACAGGGAAACTGGGGACCTCTTCTTGAAAAAGCAAAACAAATACTCCCCAGCAAAACTGAAGGGAAACACGCTCCTTTCACCACGGAGCGTTTTACATCTGCTGTGATCTCTTCTTGCTCTCCCTCATCCCACAATCCCTTTATTCAACCTCTGCCATTCCCAGCAGCCTTGCGTGGTCATTGGAGCTTTGTCCCTTCCAGCCAAGAGGAGGGACACTCCTTTCCTTGCATGGCTGTTTGCCTCAGACCCCTCAGCTCCCAGGAGGGGCATTTACATGGCAGAGTTCTCCCCTCCCTGACCCAGATGTGTTTGGAAGCTCAGCACCTCTGCTGCTATTAGATTTGGAGGCTGACTCATTTCCAGCAGGTTTCACCTAGAGACTTTCCATAAAGGAAACAAGCCTTGGAGGGGCAGGGCTGCAATCTGCTTCACATGGCTTTAAATACAACAGCCCAGAAGGCTCTACTTCCTTCCCCTTCTGATGGCGGCCGAGAGACCTGACATCAGCAATGTCACACTGCTGCCACTCTTCAACTGCTGCCTGACAAAAGCTGGTTTTCTTTGTTCTTTTCCCTTCTGTGCAGCCCCTGGGAGCAGCCTGGCAAAGACCCCGTGCCCCACCCCACGAATGCCCTGTGCTCGTGCCTGGAGAATGCCCCATGAGCCTATGGGCAGCCCCAACCCCTCAGCCCAGGCAGGTGGCCCAAGTGTTTTGTCTCATGGGGCAGGGTCAGAACCTCGGGGACTGAGGATCCCCTGTTGTCCCCCCTGCAGCCTCTTGTCACCCTGTAGTCCACCCGGCCCGCTAAGCCAAGAGCAGATTCATGTGAAACGCGTGGGGTTTGGGGCATTCAGGCCCTTCGGTTCAGCCCTCCGGGCAGTGGATGCTGAATGACTCCCAGAGCTGCGCCGGGGGAGGGCAGGGATGTAACAGCTCCAGGGTCACTAATCCCCAAGCAGATGTGCAGGGAGCAGCCCTGCAAGGCTGCCCAGGGCACAGATGGCCATTGTTTTCCATTTGAGACACATCCAGAAATCCTTCTTCCCAGCAGTTTGCAGCCCGGTGCCTTTGCAGGGCAGCGTGGGGCAGTTTGTTCCTGTGAGGCCTTTCCAATGCAGCCAAGGCAGCTGTGGGGGTAGCACCCGCTGGGCTCCACTGCAGCACTGGGAAGAGGGGCTGGCTGGGAGGTCACCACACCGCCTCCTCCCCAGCACCTGGCAGCATGGAGCAGGCCTGGAGCCATTGAAAACCTCTGCAAATTATCCGCTGAATTGGGAATGTGAAACTTGACCCGTGACTGTTCAACTTCATAAAATAATCCGTGGAAGAGCTGCCTGGAACCCGGCTCCTGAGGCTGCTTAAAAACCATCAGACAGGCTAATTCCTAGAGAGGGAGACTGTTCCAGTTACTGGAAGTCGGCTTCAAAAAGCAGAGAACTCACCAATATTGATCTCATCATCCGTTAGTGTGTCACCAATGAAGTCGAACTGGAAGGACTGCAGAGTCTGGGAGAACTTCTGCACCGCTGAGGAGTACCCTGGAAAAGGACAGAGCAGTCAGCTGTGGGTTTCTGCAATTGTTCTACAGAGGCTGCAAGTCTTAGGAATTTATCCTGAATGGAGCGAGACCATAGGAAGGTAGTTATGAAAATCCATAGGCATTGGGAATTTCAGCCCTGCAGAAAACGCTGCAGCATTAATAACCCTCAGAGGCTGCAGAGAGCATTGGCTTGGGTTTTTTCTCTCTCTGGAAAAGCTTCTGCAGCACTAATGGATGCACCACACAGTACAACAACTGATCGATGGCCTTGTGTCCAGCCACATACAGGAAGGGACACTGACACACTTCCCTGCAGGAAAACACACAGGAGATACTCCAGGGCTCTGTGTGCACCGGCACAGCTCCTCAGAGCACAGGGGCTGTCAGACAGGCTGGCCACTGTTCACAGGAATTGTTTCATAATATGGGACAAAAATCTGTAGAGTCAGAAAATAAATGTGAGGGAAAAGGCAGGACTAAAAATAACTGTCCCTCTTCGGGGTCATGGACACAGACAGGCCCTAAGGGAAGGACAGTGCCACAGAGCACGGAGCTCAGCCAGGGGGCTCAGCTGTGCTTGCCTGAGCACCCACAGATGGCCCTGGGACCCGCTGCTCCCGCTGCTGAGCAACAGTCCGGGCTGGAAGCAAAGACACGGCCTGATGTTGGCTGTGGCTCAGACCAAATTATTTTTGGACCTTCCAGAGAAGTTTCTGGCCCAAAGGACGCTTTGTGTCTTTGCATCCTGTGTGGCTGCAGGACGCGGCTGGACGGCGTCTGTTGGCACTGGCAGAGGAGCCCTGGGACGGGGCAGTGACACCACAGCAGAGCCCGACCCAGGGCCAGCGGGGACAGCACCAGCGACACTCACTGGATCGAACACATCATCTTGCACAAAGCTACAACAAATTCCTCAGATACAAACAGGAGGAGGCTGCACTTGCCTGACCTCAAGGAGGAGGATGTAGGCAACAAAAAGAAAAGCAAAGGAATAATGTTATACTTCAATTTACATTGCTATTTTCCTTAATTTGGGACTCCAGCTATAGGCACAGTCCCAGGATGGACTCCTTTGTGGCAGTGCACAGACATGACACTTTCAGAAATTTAGGAAATTGCAAGTGGGGAAGATGTGATTGCACAGACATTAACGTGCAACCAGCTCCCACCACTGCTTTGCCAAACCAGCACCATGATTGTTGTATATAGGAACTTGGTATACATGGATGGGCTTTCTGTAGTTTGAAAATAAAACTTACTACTGTGGTGGCAATCTTGGGATGTTCAGAAATGCTGCTGTGAAGGGGAGAGAAAAACTGGACAACATTGAAATGGATGTTGGGGAAAAGAAATCAAATGGCCTGTGTGGGATACCAGCAGGTCCTCAGACTGCCCTGCTTCCCCTGTCCCCAGGCAGGCATGGGCAGGGGGACAGTGGGGTCCCTGGTGCAGGCTCAGAGCGCAGTCCCCGCTTCTCCCTCAAAAGCCTCGTTCAGCAGCTCCCTCTGATGGGTCAAACCTTTGCTCCTGAATGGGCAGATTCAGGCCTGAATGTTGCTATTTAGCCTCAGCTGCCAGAGGCTGGAGCACGTAAATGGGTGAACTCTTACACAGAACGATGTCATTGACTTGATGGAAAACCTCAGCAAATAATTCCCCCTCAGTCCCCCAGCGCTTGCTCAGGCCAGGCCGGAGGCTCATTCAGCCCTCGCTCAGGGGAATCTTTGTTCATCCCCCTACAAACCCCCATCACCATCCCTGATGCTGCTGCGGCCCCATCCAGCCCCTCCCCTGCCGCTGGTCACAGGTGACGTTCAATCCTTCCCTCCGAACACCCCTCCCGGCCCAGTGTGTGTCCTTGAGCCCCTCTGAAAGCAGCAGCACCCCCAGCCAGCATCCATCTCTCTGTCTGTCCGTCTGTCCCCTCCATGGGTGCTGGCTGGGGGCAGGTGACAAGGCACCATGGCTCTGGTGTCCCCCTGAGCCAGGAGCACGGCAGCACATGCAGGGCCCGCGGGTGGCACCTGGCACAGACAGAGGCTCTCCGTGTGCTGCGTGTCCCTGCCAGCTCAAGGGAGAAGGAGGGAGAGAGGGAGAGCGAGCGTGAGCCTGCACCACGTGTGCTTGGCAGGCTCTGGAGGAGCTCTTAATGGAAACCAGGCTCCTCCAGACCAACGCAACTCGGCTCCCACACGTACAGAGCCTTGGCTGAACACCGGCTCCTGACAGAGCTCCTGTGTGCATGCACAGGACTGCACTGCTGCTGCTGCGGCGCTGCCACAGCTCTGGGGTGTGACTGGGACACAGCACGGGGCTGACTGACTGCTGGCACCGTGGGACAGCTCTGGGGTGTGACTGGGACATAACATAGGACTGAATGACCACTGGCACCGCGGCAACAGAGGATGCCCCTGCTGGGGGGCTGTGTCCCTGCAGGACCCAGCACCAGGGCCTGAGGCAGAGAACTGGCATCGGTGCTCAGAAACACTTGATGAGACGTTGCCCCTTCCCTCGGTGGCACCCAAATGGCAGTGTGGTGACAACCAGGGATGGGGCAGGACAGGGGGCCGGGGAGAAAGGTATAAGCCATGACCGCAGGAAAGAGGCTTGACCACAGGAAGGGGCCAGCAGGAAGATATGCTGTGTGGAAAAACGGGGCTCCATCCCACACTGGGAGAGATAAGTCCGTGTTCTCCCTTGTTTTAACAGTCGGAAATGTTTTCCCTCCCAATACAAACACTCGGTTGCCAAAGTCTCTTGCTCTGTGCCCCCAGAGCCTGGCAGGAGGCAGAGGCGGCTGCAGGGCCTGTTCTGCTCCCCCAGCACCAGGACCCAAGGATCAAGGAATAATGCCACGCTTCAAGCTGGAATATCCCCGTGAACAGCACGCCAAGGCTCAGCACTGCCCCAAGGACCCTGCCTGCTCAGCCTGTTTCCATGGAAACACACCAACATGAATTTGATCAGGAGTCCTCAAGGACTCTTCTCCCTTCCAGCGTCAGGAAGCAATGCCAAGTTTCACCATTTGTGGTCACAATAATTTACTCTTCTATTAAAAATGAAGCTCCATCCCTGCACAGAGTGGCCCCAGCCGGGCTGCGGGGCAGGAGGGGGGAGCACCAGTGCCAGCTGTGCTGGCCTCAGGAGGCACACAGAGAACTCGGGGCTGTATTTATGTGTGGATAAACACACCACCAGAGCCAGCAGTTCTGGAAGGATGTGCCTCACAGCCTGCTCAGTAAGGACCTAGAAGGATTCTCACTTCAACCTTTCACAGCAACCACAGGTAACCAAAAACCACAAACAAAAATGTGCTGCTACCACTGCAAAAGCCACAGGCCTCTGACAAAACACAAACACAAGCAGAGCCCCAAACCAGGCTGTGCTGCTGCTTTTTCCTCCAGTGCTTAGAATTTAAACCAGAAGGAAACCATCACCACAGGACAGAGCCATGGGGGAACAGGGTGAGCAGACACGGCCAGAGAATGGGGCACAGAGGTGCAGCTCCAGGGTCTGCAATGCTCAAGGTGTCACAGGTGCACATCCTTAATTAGCTTTACTAATTGCAACCCAGAGGTCACAATCCGTGTGACTGCAATGGTCCTCTGTTCCCAAGAGAGGAAACCGTGCCCCTGAGCACACGGAAATAGAAGTGGCTGTGACGACCAAGCGGTGACAGCTACGGGGACCAGCAGGATCTCTGCACCAGGACAGGAGGCCGTGCCTGGGCTGCCTCATTTAACACCACAGGGACACAGTGGGACATCGGGTGTGACACAGGTGCAATGAGCAGCCTGATTTTTGGAAATAAACACTTTGAAAACCAACAGAACATCTCCAGCTGTGCAGGAGAGCAGGTGTGGAGGGTACACATCACATTGGCCAGGGCCAGGCTGCCAGCACTCTCACCCCCGTTATCCACACCCAAATAGCCCTTGCTCATGTGACACTCGTTGGCTGTGCAGCAGCTGGTATACACAGCACCGCTCTGCTTCTTCCTAGGAAACAGCCAGGTGGGAATTGCTGCTCCTCCAGAAGCTCAGGGGCCGAGCAAGCAGTGGGTTCAGCAGCCCTTTGGCTAATCCTCATCACACACTGCTCCCTGGGCATCACACTGAAAATTAAGGAGGAAAAACAAAATAAAAATATCCCCCCCCACCTCATCATCATTGCAATCATTGGTCAGTGACACTCCCAGTGCAAAGGCAGTTCTGAATTTAATCTGATCCAACTGAAAGCATGAATAGCTGAACAGTGATGGGGCTGCAGCATCCCTGTCCTGTTCCTGGGAAGGAACAGGATGTCCCAGCCCACACTGAAGGTGAGAAGTGACTTTAACTGGTCTCCCTGCCTGCACCTACGCATGGGCAGCTCAAGGAAGAGCAGCCAGCAGAGATTCCATGGGGGAAAAAGCAATTCCAGAGCTTCTACATCTGCCCGACCCACAGATTGCAGTGCCAGAGCAACTCAGACACAGCTTCAGCAACCCATGAAGAAAACCCATAAGGAAAACCCAACCTGGGACTGACCATGGCAGTGCAAATAACCAGAGCAAAAGTAAGCAGGAGTTCCATCTTTGCATTTTACTTTCTTCTTCTCCAGCTTGAAAACAGAACTATCAAAGCTGGCCACACACTTTCCTTTCAAATAAGCAAACAAAAGACAGTAAAAGTTCATTCTGCCCTTAAAAAGAGCATTTTAAGACATGGAAATTTTCGGGTTAGGACCTGCAAATCCATTTCTGTCAGGGAAATGTTGCAAGACCCTGACACACAGCAGCTGAGGACACACCTACATTTCCTACCAATGGTCCCTATGGACGATTTTCTCCTCCCTGGTGGAGAGCTGTGTACAGCATACGTGCAACATGAGAAACGCCACTTTTCCCAGCATTCAGAGAGAGGGCTGTGATTCCTGAGGGGAAAATAATGTGCCCATTGTTACCAACTCCCACCAAAGCATTCCCCGGGGAGTTGCATCACTAAAGAGATGGAGCTGATCCCCATCATCACCCTGGGGATGAGGTTCTGGACACAGTACCCAACCCACCGCTTCCCAGGGATTCTCTGTCCTTGCAGCAGAGCTTTTGGCCAGCACACGAAGTATGTGGCCAAGGGGCCAGACTCTGCTCCAAGCTGTTGGATTTACACTGTGTGTACTACCTGCATGAAGGCCCCAGTCTCTGTCCCACCAAAATATCTCTGCCTGGAAAGCCATGAGCTCCCCCCGCTGAGCCCAGATGGGCCATCAGGATCAGGAGTAACAAGCCCTGACTCATGGAACACTCCCACATACTCTACAGCTGCTCAAACACAGAAACATGTTCATTTTCTGAGATGAGGATAAAAAAATAACCTTCCGGTCAGACTTCTACGTAGTCCCAAATCCACACAGGACCCTGCAATGAATCCGGCCCTCTTGGTGCTGCAAGAGGAGAGATGCTCACCACTAGGGAATTACGGAGCAGCCCAGGACAGGCAGTGCCTGGCATTGATCCAGGGCAAGCCGTCCGCAAGTGCCCCTGAAGGCTCTGTGGGGACTCAGAAATCCTGACACATTGGACAAAGGCCATTTTTCCCACACTGACACGGGTTTTCCACTTGCCAGGAGTAAGTGGCTAGCATGAACTGCTAAAAATAACTTGCTATATTTAGCTGTGCTTTACAAATCTCTTGAAAAGGAATTTACTGGATGTCTCACACTCTGTCACACATTTACCTCTCCTAATCAGCCCTTCATTGACTGACCTGTTCATAAGCTGCTGCTTCCCTTTCACAGCCAGTCCAGCCCAGGCTCCAGGCAGAAGAGCAGGGCTGTGCTACCAGTAAAAAGACATTTTTCAGTACCTCTCCCTAACCAGGGACCTTTTGCTCCGCAAGCTGGTTACCTGCCCTCTGGACCATCGCCTCCACTCACACTCCCCTCCCACTCTCCCTCCACCCTCCACAGTTTCTGTTTCCTGTCCTAAACTTCAGTTTTTTATTCTCATGAATTCTTCTCCTTGCCCAGCCAGCCTTGTGGGAAGTGCCCAAACTTGCTTGACGGGCTTGTTTTCTTATTTACTGTTAAATTAAAAACCCAAGTACCCACACAGCAGTGGTTCACACTCATCATATAATTCTTACGCCTGCCTTATCTCCCTCATTGCCTGATGGAAACTGGTTCTGCTGAACCTGCCATGCTCCAGAGGAGCTGGCAAGGGTTATGAGGCTGCACTGAAGCTCAAGGCAGTCAAACACACAAAGGGGCTTTCCTGGATACCTGGAGCAGAAGGAGACCATGGGTCTCCTCACCAACAGCTTGGAAGTTTGGCAACATATCAGCCCAAAACCCCAACCAGAACACAAAGCAACTAAGCAAAACCAGAAGGACAACAAAGTTTTGGGGTATATTGGTCTGTTTTGGAGAAAACTGGGAGCGAGTGATGTGGGATACAACTTCTGGGAGAAGGACGCTCTTATACTCCCTCGGATTAAGTTATCCAACATCTTCCCAAGACCTCCACAGTGACAGATGCATTGATCAGGAAGAGAATCATGCAGCAGAGCCCCATTTCAAAGCAAAGACATGGAACGCACCATTCTCCCAGTGACACTCACTGGCTTGTACTGGTTTCCTAGAGAGTGGCACTTCGGGCTGTACGTTTAATATTTTTATAAAGGACAGTGCGTTGGATGAATTTTTTAAATAATTTTTGCATCTGAAACACGAGGGCAGCACTGGATGCTGCAGCACAGCCTCCTGCCTGGCCCAGCACACGCAGGGCACCCCCGCTCTCCCCACAGCAGCGAAACTCCTGCTGGCATCAACACCTCCCTCAGTGCTCCTCAGGATGAGCCATGGGTAAAACTGCACTTTGGAAGCCTGAACTTCTCAGAGAACAGATTTTCCCCCTTTGGCATTTTGCTGGCCTTTCAAATCAACCTTGCAGCCCTGAAAAGCTGGAGGAGTTGCTTCAGCAAAACTGGAAAGAGACACAGGGCAGCCAGCCCAGAACACGTGGCCAACTGAAATGGAAGTTAAGAAAAGATGAGTGGCCTTAGAAATTGGCAAAAGTGGTGAAAGGCGCAGTAAGAAATAATGCAACTGTTTTTCGAGCAAATGCTCCTGCGGTTGCAGAGGCAAAGAGTCACCAAGGAGGAAATGCCGTCGTAGTCCTTTGGTTCACCACGGACCAAGCCCAACCGCGGGGCTGGTGCTGCCACACCTGCAGGAATTTCAGACCACTGGGTGTCCCAGTCCGACTGTCAGCACACCAGGGAATTGCTCAGCACTGCCCTGGAGCGCACTGCACCCGAGTGTAGGAGGGAGAGCCACAGCTGGGCAACAGTGCCCGGCTCTGTGGGCACCGGCGCTGCTGGTGGAGGTGGTGCTGGCGTTCCTGTGCTGGGTAGTCAGCGGCTCCCAAACCCCGCATGGGAGGCTCCAAGGGCGGCAGCACTCGGTAGTTTTCCTGAGAACTCCCAACACAAAGGCTGCCGGACGCCTGCCCCTGCAGTGTCCCTTGGGCAGGGATGGCCAGGGTGAGTCGTGGGGATGGCAGTGCCAGGTGAGCCCCGGGGATGGCAGTGCCAGGTGAGCTGTGGCTGTAGCAGCTGGGGGACACTTTGGGGCCGGAAGCCAAGCAGGTGGCCAGCTGGAAGCAGGGTGAGGCTGGCAGGTGGCTCTGGCTGCTGCACCTATTTATACATCTGTTTACATCACTGTTCTATTCCACAGAAGACAGTTACCACCTTCAGAATGCCAGCCTTGGGACAGGTCCTAGGGCTGCGGAATAAAGGACAGACTCTTTGAAAAATAAAAATACACGAAGCTGAGCCATGGAAAACAAATGGATTTTCCCCTCCCTTGGGACGAGTGAGCTGTCAGGGAGGGGCAGCAGCCGCTTTCCCAGGGGCATCGGGAGAGCGAGGGCAGAGCTGCAGAAATCCCTGCAGTGCTCCAGGCCACCCAGAGCCCCCGGCTCCGAGAGCAGCCGAGCAGGCTCTTGGCACGGTGCTCTGGCGTGAGCGGCAGGAGAGGGTGTGCTCCAAGATCCGCGGCTCCCCGCTGTACAGGCAGGACGGACACAGGGAAAACAAACATGAAAACAACGGACTCTTATCCGGGACAGAGCACGAGCAATCCCCACAGAGACATCTTATGATCTGCGGAGCCCTCACGTGCATCTCCCTGCAGCCCCCCTTCCCAGGCAGGGCAGGTTCCGACGGGCGACGGAGCCGCGCTCGCTCCAAGCACGGATGATTTCAGAGTTTCCTTCGATAAGGGCGCAGCGGGGCCGGGCCGGAGGCCAGCTGAGTCACACAGCACGCCGGGGAGGGATCGCCAGCGCCTTACCAGCGATCCGAAGCGGTTCGGCGCGGGACGGAATGCGCATCCCTCCTGACCCAGCCTGGGAGACGACGCCAGCGTGGCCATGGCCTGTCCTGCACCAGCTGGCACCTCCTGGGAGACTCCGGGCACCATCAACCTGACCGGCACCGGGACAGCCTGACCTGCAGAGCACACTTAGGGGGCTTTGCCAAGAGCTACCCCCACTCTGGGCACCTCTGCAAGGATTCAGGGGTCTGGCTCTGTCCTTCCACCTCAAAGGGTCCCCCAATGCTCTGCAGGTCCCCAGTTCATCCTGTGATGGCACAGGAACAGGTTGTGTCCCTTGTTCTCCATTTTCACAGCTACAAGGTTTAGTAACATTAATAAATCTACTCTTGTTTTAAACATCTCCAGGCTCTTCAAAATCAGGCTTGGCTGGGGGAACAGGATAAAAAGGAGAGAGATCAGACTGAGAGACCAACTGACTTCTGGGCTGTACTTATATTTATACACTTTATCTGAGGCTATTCTGCTGCTCTTATCATCACTTGAACAACTCGTGACCGCACATTCACCTGCATGGAGAATTTGGTGACAAGAAAGGACACTGGGCAGAGAGGCTGTGTTTGAATGTGCCCCAGGAAAAACAGCCAGCACGGCCTGGGATCATCGCTCCCAGCCTAGCAGCTCGGCCAGCGGCGCTGAGGAGGCTGTGAGACACAACACAGGCTGCCGTGGACAATCCACCATCACCAGAACAGAAACAACAAGATTCCAAAAGCTTTCTCATTCACACGTGTCACAACCTCAGACAGAAGCTTTATGTGTTTGGAAAATTTGTTTAATGCTGAGTAAGGAAAAATAACTGCTGCCTGCTGAGCTTCTCCAGCAGTTCCAAAGCTGCAGCATTTTGGTGCTCAGTACATGTAAATGGTGCTAATTGTTCACCAGAGTTTTTTCTATGAACCCACGGTTCTCCAAACCTCTGTTCCTGCCAGGCAGTGCCGCAGGGCAGTGCTCCGGACACCGCAGCCCCCACAGCAGCGCTTGCCCCTCTGTCCCTGGAGAATGGCCCATCCTGGCACTGCAGCCCCTCCCTGCAGTCCATGGCTGGGCAGCCAGGGATCAGTGCCAGGGCTACGCTGTGTGGGCAGGAGGATGCAGTGTGGCCAGGACGTGCCACAGGTGTCCGGCCGCGTACTGCGGCAGAACGGAGCGGGGACACTGCTGTCACTCCACAGAGCCAGGCTGGCACCCAGCACGACAGCAGCCACCTGTGAAAAGCCTGGGGGCAAGCATGGGATGCCACATCTGTAGTTACCGCTGTGCCACCAACAGTATTAGGAAATTAAATATTCCAACAATATCTCAAGAAAAAAAGCCAGAAAAGCTGAGTCTTCATACGGTGACTCAAGAGGAAACTCTTAGGTCAGCAGCAGTGCTGCTGTGAGCCGTGAGACATACAGAACATGGATAACACCCACATCCTCCCAGGGAAGGAGCCAGAAAAGGCAGCAGAAGATGGATGAAAAGCTCCCTGCATGCTTCATGTGCAGCACAAGAAAAAATATCCTTAAACACATGAAAACGACTTCACCTCTTGTCCCGGCCCCTTGTGCTGCTGTACGCAGGCGAGTCCTCAGGAAGCATATCTGGGCTGCAAAAAGCCATCACAAAATCTTGCACATTGGTTTCTTTAAGCTGGACCAAGGCTGGTCCAGAGCTCACCCACCAGCCCCCGAGCCAGCAGGGACAGGGCTGGCTTGGTGCCGTTGCCAGCTGCCCCTGCTCATATTCCTGCCCTGGCTTTCCTAAAAAAAACCCAAGCCCTGGGCACACCTGGGCATGGATGGAGCAGCTGTAACCAGCAGAAGCCAGTGGTTCCTGGGGAGGAGGCTGGGGAGCTCAGGACAGCAGCAGGGAGGGAGCGAGGGACACGGAGCTGGGCCCGGGCCATCACGGCATGGCCAAACCACCCTGTGTCGAGCCCGGCGCCTCAGCCACCGGCAAAGCAAACCCAACAGCGACAACTTGCCCAGCCAGAGAGCTGCTCCAGGGGGAGCAAAACCCAGCAAACACATCCCTGAGCCCCGGAACACAGGGTGGGATCTGCCTCCCAGCCGGATCTGGTAGATCCTGTGCCCGCCCCTCGTCTTTCCTGACTGCACTGAGGATACTAGCAGCTGGGGGTGAGTTGGCTTTTCTTGAGGTTTTGTTCTTTTTTCTGCTATTGTGTTTTAGTCTCTGGTCAAAGCATGTCTGGTTTAGATTTGCACTAACTGGGGCCCTAGTCCTGTGCTCAGAGCCTGCAGCCCAGGAGCAGGAGCTGCTTCATCAGCAGCTGTTGGAGGCAGAGACCCCTTCCGCCCACCTGTGCTGAGGACGCCTGCAGGGCACAGATGCTCCCAGGGAGAGCTGGGGCCTGGCTATGGGTGTGATGTCTTTTGAGACCGTTAGAGCTGGGAAGTCAGGAGACAATTTTACAAGTTACCAGCAGTAACTGGTGCCCTTAGTGGCTGAAATCCTCAGCGAGGATGGGGAAGACCAGCAAGGAACTGACAAGTACAAGAGATCACATTTTTGCTGGAGGAGAGTGATGTATTTTTCCAGCAAGTCATTTCCCCCCTGCTCCTTACTGGCTCATGGCTAAGCTGTCTTTGTGGGACAGGACATTGTCACTGCAGCACCTCAATGCCCAGCTGTGCCTCCCAGCAAAGCTGATGCTTGCCTGGAGAGCTGCGGCCTCTCCTGGTGTGGCACAGATTCGTCCTTCTTCCCCCTTTTCCAGAGGAGCTTTAGGGTTGTTTGGACACAGTACCCAGGACCTGACTGTAACATACTGCAGGAACATATTCCAGCCATTCTCCCCACAGCCGTCCCATGAAGCAGGATATGGGTTTCTGCGGAACTGGGCAGACAGGCCACTCTGGGCGGCTTCAATCCCATTAAAATAACCTGTTCCGAGGCCACGCTGCTTCCCGCACTCCACAGCATTAAACCTGCAGGCACCACATCCAACGACAGCACAGAAACCTGCCCAGAACAGGTCTGCCATGCTGAGGGACACAGCGTTCCCTGAGGGGACAGGCCAGTTCCCACACACAACGCTGTGGGACCTGCAGGGATGATGATGATGGCGGGACCTTCCCAGGGTGCTCAGGGAACCCCATTCTTGGGGAAAAGCCCACACAGTCCCTACACATTCCTTCATCACATTATTCTTCAGAATGAAGTGCTCACAGCACCAGGGGAAGCTGGGAACTGCCAGCACAGTCCCAGGCACTCTGCAGAGCTCCACACTGGACAGAAATCAAGTGCAAAACCACATACACAACATTTGCATGAGAACTCACAGCTCTTTGAGCTTCAAAGGACAATTTTCACCATCACAGCACTCACAGGTACTAATGAGAAAAGCCTCAATCTGACATTTCTCCAATTCCATTTGATATTTAATTGGAAGAGAAGATCAAAGACCAGGGGAAATAGGTGGGTTTGCCTTATCGCACACACAGCAGAGCACAGTGAGCAGGAGAGATTAAAGAAACCCACACTGAAGCACACAAAGAAACTGCTGTAAAGCAGCCATTCTTACAGCCATGGAGTCACAACTTGTGACACCCCCGTGGCCTCAAGCGTGTGCCCTGAGCGAGGCTCCTCTGTCACACCAGTGATGGCCATGGTGAGCTCTGGGCATGGACAAGCTGCTGTTAGAGCCAAATCGCCAGTGCCCACATCAGGCCCTGATCCTGGCCAGCCCAAGGGAATGGGCACCAACACGAAGGGACAGACACCTCCCAGTCCCTCTCCCTCCCTGACCAGGGACAGGCCACGGTGGTCTCAGCACTGCCAGCACAACATGTGGGACCAGCATCGTCACTTGGCACTGCCAGTGACTCTCTGCACTCCTGGCACAAAAACCGGGGGATACAGCCAACTTCACAACAAAAATAATTCCCATTTCTGACTCAAAGTATTATTTTCTATTATTGGCTTTCACATCCAAGACTGTTAAAAATGAACAATATTATTCTCTGCTTTAGTCAGTTTAATTTCCCCCTGGACAATACCTTATACTTTGTCCCCTTATGGTGTCCCACATAGTTGTGACTACTCATCTGTTGGGGGGTGTCAGTCAGCAAGAGGAAATACCACACTCAAAGGCAGCACTGGTGGGGCTGTGACTGCAGGACAACCCTCACCAGGATATGGTGGGCTGCAGGCCCCCGGAAGAGCTTCACCCTGGGGTTTTATTTGTTCCTGCTGGTGATATATCAGTTGGGTGGAGGGAATGGAACCAGTTTCTCTTAATCTATAAAAGGCCACAGGAGATTAAAGCCCCCCAAAGTGCCCCCCTCATTTAGGTAATCTGGCCTTGAACACTTCCAGGGATGGGGCAGCTACAGCTTCTCTGGGCAACCTGTGCTAGTGCCTCATCACACTCACAGGGAGGAATTTCTCCCCATTATCCCATCTAACTCTGCTCTCTTTCAGTTTGAAGCCATGGTCCTGTCACTCCATTCCTTGTCCAAAGTCCCTCTCCACCTTTCTTGTAGGCCCCTTCAGGTACTTCCCCCTCTATCCTCATTGGATCTCACCCTCCTGATGGGACCACCACCACCTTTGCATCCCAGCGGCTGAGGACACCTCCATCCCACCCTGCCAAGGGGCACAGAGGGATTGTCAGCCATGGCTGTCCGAGTGGACACTGGGATCCACCAGCTGCCAGCTGGTTGTGGTGAGGCCGTGGCCACTGAGTACCCCACATTCCCACCCACAGCTCCATAAGGATAGGATTCAGAGATATATCTATTTTTTTAAGTTATCTGTTCACTAAACACAAGGAGCTGATGAAAGTCCAGGCAGGATTGGCCCCAGCAACTCCCTGGCAGCCTGCTGGATCAGCTACAAAAACACCCCACAGCATTTCAGGCAAGAAATCCTCAGTCCTGGGGGTTCTCGGTGCTGTCTGGGTGTGCTCTGCTTTCTTCTGCTTCTGCCCTTCCTCCCTGGCCAGTCTCCCCGGGCCGGGTCTGCTGACCCAGCGAAATCCCTCACATCCCTGTGCACTACAAACACTGAAAAGGGAAATGGTTTTGAACGAAGTGATGAAGAAAAGCATTTCCATTAACAAGCAGATTTCTTTAAATCCCTCTGATTTTCATTTTGTTGGTGTTTTATTTGCCCTGGACTGCACAGAGATTTGGGTTTTTGTACCCACGTTAGGTCTCACAGCCCTGTGATGTCGGCAGTTTCAGTCACACCAGCTTTTGTCTCTGCTGCTTCCAGATGGGCAAACACGGGCTATTCCAGCCACGGCCTCTATAACAAGGAAGCTCTGAATTATTCTGAACAAAAGGGCAGCAGCTAAACCTATTAACACCAACTGAAACCAACCAGCTGGCAGGAAAACCATGTGTGACCAGCGTGGATCATCTGTGTCCCTCCACTGCCCCCATGGATGCTCTGCTGGACTGGGCCTGGATTCTACTGCATTGATAACAGCAGAGAATCATGGAATCATTTGGACTGGAAAAGACTTTTAAGATCATGGAGTCCAGGAGGGTATGGGAGATGACACAGGAAAGGTGTGTATGAAGGTGTATCTGCAGCTGTGGGGAGGGAAAACAAATCTAAGCCATCAGAAGGTCAGCGTCAAACAGACTTGGTGGTTTCAGGTGACACAACCTGGCCCAGGTGCTCTGGTGATCTGTCAGCACTTCTGAACAGGCGACTCCCGCAAAGTCAACATTGAAATCGGCATTTCATTGGGAGAAATGCTCACCGTGATTTAAAGAATGACAGAACAACGACAACAAAAGGAGGACTTACAGCAGGGCTCTGGAGGGCCCCTCTCATGCTCACAGTGGTCCCCCAGGGTGACCAGATGCCCAACGATGAACCCGCCACGCTCCCCCCGCGCTTGGGAGATGCAAAATAACGGAGCACCTTCCCCGAACAGGGATCACGGTCCCCAAACCAGCAGATGCCCGGGAAGGCTCGGCTGGTCCTGCCGCCGGTGTCAACCCAGCGGGACGGGGGATCGGCCTGTCCCTGCGCGGGGACAGCTGCGGGTGGCCCCGGGGATGGCAGTGCAGGGACAGGGACACGCCGGGGGTGGCGGGGGCGGTGGCCGCTGCCCGGGGACCGCCAGCCCTCCCCAGAGCGATGCAGGGCGCGGGGCCAAAGCGGCTCCAGCACGGGGCTGCAGGCGATGCCCAGGGAACGGGACACACCCCAGTGAACGGCCGAGCCCTGCCCGGACCCCCGCCCCGGCCCGCTCACCGCGGATGGCGGCGATGAGCGCGTTGCCGTCCTTGATCACCTCCTTGATGAACTTGTTGGTTCGCTCCAGCTCCTGCTCGTAGCACTTGAGGCGCTCGCGGAAGTCGGGGCTGTCCAGGTAGCAGTCGCTGAACTCCAGCGGCGGGTGCCCCATGGCCGCGGCTCGGCCCGGCTCCGCCGCGATACGCCTACCGAGCGCTGCCGCTGCCGCCGCCCCGGGCGCCCCGCGCCGCCGGCATC